>JACERP010000447.1:0-59961 GCA_014080715.1 Scenedesmus sp. NREL 46B-D3 | reverse complement strand
CAGCACCAGCAGTGCAGCACCAGCACCTGCAGTTCAGTGGAGACTATGGACAGGCTGCTCCGTCCATTGCGTCAGAAGCAAGCCCACAGCTAAATTGAAGCATCAGCATGGACTTAAGGCTTTACCGCAGCATGCAGCAAGCCACAGGCAGCACAAGCAGCACCTGCACCGTTGTCAGGCAGCAATGGCGGCGGCGGAGGGGGCAGCAAGAGCCCACTGCAGATGGATACACCAGAGCTGCTGGTTGGGGACTGCGTGGCGCTGCTGTGCTTTGCGCTATACAAGCAGATAGCTGCATTAGTGCTCTCCCCTTCCTTTCCTGGCTGGCTGGCGCCGCTAGGTTTCAGCCCGCTGCGGTTTGCTGAGTTTGCCAACTTTGCAGCAATGCTGCTGGCCTCATGGGTGAGAGCAGCCAGCTGCAGCTGCAGTAGCAAGCAGTAGAACAGGCGAGCCAGCAATCACACACCGCAGATACAATATTATTTCTTTACGATGCTGTCTGGGGGCTGTGGGTGCTGCTGTGCCTGCTGCAATTGAGACCGACAGCTGACCCAGCTTGCACAGCGCCAGATGCTCTGTTGCAAAGCAGCACATGCAGTCGCGCAACCAGCGTGATTAACACTACCAAAGTGCAACAGCCAGCTCCAGCGCAACTGCACCATACCTGCCTGTCTGCGGTGCTGGCCGCCCGCAAGCGTGCAGGTGTTGCAGCTGCCCTGACCGGCGGCTACAGCTCCAGCAGTGCCTGCAGCAGCATCCCGGCCTCGCTGAGAGCAGCGTGCAGGGCCTGGCTGGTGGCCATGCCCGTGGCGGCAGCGCAGCTGGTGCTGGTGACGGCGTCGGAGTCGCGGGCGCTGGTGGGCGGGCAGGGCTGGGCGGAGGTGCTGCCGCTGGCTGCGGCAGGCCCCGGGGAGCCACTGGCCACTGCTGCAGGGCTGCTGGGGGTGATGAGCATGTGGCGGTCGTTCTATGCGGTGTACATATACAGCTGGAGCCAGGCCGACACCGTGGTGAGCTGCGTTCGCTTGCAGCATTTGCTTGGCGTGGGCGGTGCTGACGTGCCCCCGTTTTTGCTGGCGCAACAGCGCTAACACCCAAAGTATCGATCAGCTATGTGTGCAGGGCAGGAGTACGACGAGCAACTGTTTGTGCTGGAGTACGTCGCGTATCCGCTGCCATGCTGGTCTGCTTGCAAGCTTCGCCTCTTGCTGCGCTTGCTGCTGCCTGCATTGAGCCTGTCCTGGGGGGTGTCATCTGGCCTGAGGCGTGTGACTCTTGCGAGCACGCAATACATCTGCTTGCCACAATTGCTCTGCTTCTCGCGCATGTTTGTGCAGTTGGCATGACCTGCTGTGTTGGACTCATGTCGTGCTTCCTGCAGGCTGATGCGCGTCACTTCCGCGAGGCCTTGGCAGCCGTGGCTGGCGTGGCTGCTGTGTGCAGCGTCATGCTGCAGCTGCTGCAGCTGGCTCGTGCTGGTAGCGACGGCAGCCTGCAGGCCCAGCTGGGGCTCATGGCAGACGGCCTCTGGGGGGGCTGAGGTGGGCTGGGGCACACCCGGGCGCTATGGCCTGCCTGTCACAGACCTGCAGAAGATACACAAACAGCAGGGAAGCCCTGCTGCTGGTGAGGCGTGCTGAGTCATGGGCATGTTGCGCGTTGGGAATGCCCAGCGAGCACCTGCTGGTGCTCATGATGGGCGCCTTGTCCTGCAGCAGTACTGCTGCTGTGTGTTCAGCAGGTTCGCCGCCGGGACCTGACGCAACAGGTTGCACAATAATCATATTGTCGCTCTTCATCGAGCTTGCTGCTAGCTGGGGTTGAGGAGTCAGCACAGGATATGACGGGGCACATGTCACCCAAGCTGTCTACGACCAGGCTTGTCAGACTTGAATAGTGGGCTATCTGGCATGTGATTGCCTCGTTGGGTGCATCTGTGGGCTGTTTCCTGCAGCGGCTGAGGTGGCACGGTGCAGGCATGAGCCAGCGCCACCACAGGCCGGCCCACTGCTGGTGCAGTTGCCTCATAGCTGTGACCAGGCATGATACGTCCACCTTGCGCGACTGGAGAATGATGCCTTTCGGGCAATGGCAATTCCTTTAAAGTGGTTCACCTGGGACTGGTGCTACATGCATGCTGACTTTCGGCACCCCACCGCTGAACCCTGCATTGCGCGGTGGCCGCCATGTGGTCCCTGGCTGCATGGCACGTGTCATGCCCTGCGTGTCAACGGTCTGGCTGCCGGACAGAAATGTGCGCCGTTCAGAGGTTCATGTGGAGGCCCCGCCCGGACCGTCCGGCCATGCCCCATGAGTGCACTGGAACGTGATGAGCGGCGCTTGTCTGCAGCAGGTCCGGGCCCCCAGCCCGCGCCTCGCACTGGGTGTGGCTGCATTCCGATTGAGCGTGCAAGTGGGCTGCGGCTAGGGCATGATCACTTGTTGAGCTGAGCAGTCCTGGTGGTGGCGCATTCTTCTGCCCACGATGAGCGTCCAGGTTAGCTGTAGTTTAGTGCTTTCATGTTGTGAGTTACCAGCCGTGAGTGCACAGTTATGGTCTATCAGGGGAGTCCCTTCTTTGATGTCTCATTGATGTCAATGATGGCTGCTCGAACAGCCTGATACAGCACAGTACAATACTGCGATACTGTGGCAACACATCTGTAGGGGTAGCTACTACCTAGTAGGTAGGGCAGCTCTCATTGCCGCATGCCAGGCCTGCTTGCCGCAGCGCCAAGAGCCGCTCTTTTGTTTTTCAGCGATGTGATTTGGAGCTGGCAAGCGGGAAGAGGAGAGAGGCATCAGAATTTTACGTCGCTGTCATACATGTAGTGCTATTTTTTGTTCTCTGAGCCAGGGCGGCCATGCTGGCGTTGCCGGGGGCAGTCTTAGCCTGGACTAAACCCTAAGTTAAAATGAGCTGAGACTGTGGGTTATTGCTTCTGGGGTTAGTCATGTTCCAGCAGAGCGAGTTAGTCACAGGATACAAATGGCGTTGTGCTTTATCGTTCATGTGGTCTGGCATGTTCATTCTTCGGGATGGCTGATGAAGAAGATGGCTGTCTGTCAAGCTGCTGATCTACCAGTTTGGTTTGTAACACCTGAGTAGGTTGCGCTGCATTTGTCGCTGATACTATGCTCTTATTTGCCAGGAGCTGCAGCTCTGTTTCTCTGTCCTGGTGCCCACAGCAGCCTTGCTATGTTGGGTGCTGTTCAGATTACAGCAGCCCAACACGGCAACTGCCGGTACTTTACAACCCTACCAATTGTTCCCTCTCAGAAGCACCCAGCTGATTATAGCTTCATCGTAATGGTTTGCAAATCTATGACCGCACTAGCCTGCTTTTGGCCGAAGGGCAATCATGAATGGGTTGTCCAAACACCAAATAACTTCTGAACAACCAATTCGCAGCCCGCTCAATCAATTACATAACCACCGTCTGGCCTGTGCTACAGCAGATCTGGATAAGAAGCCAGCACACCTCATTGGTTGCAAATTTCCGTCGAAGCACGGAGATTGCGTGCCGTGACTCGTGAATAGCTAAGCGAAAACAGTGCATTAGGTCAAAGGTGATAATACATGCGCGCATTACGCTTATGCTGTGTTGCTTGTGTGCTACGCAACCAGCAATTGTCCACTTGACGACAGTCGCTGCCGAGCTCTGGTGTTGTCGTCTGCTCCTTTGCAAGCCCTCATTGGCCTTCTTGTTTAATGACATCGGCACACAAACGGCAAGCCGTCGGTAGCTTCGGCTCGTGACGCTGCAATTTCATGCTGCTGCCTTGCTCCTTGCCTCCTCAGCAGGTCACCTTCAGGCAGCAGCTGCACCATGTTGCAGAGGCACCGCACTTGTCGTGGTGTCTTACAGCATAAGCTTATCAACGGTGCCTGCTGCAGCAAATACCAGCTGCGGCATGGGTACAGCAGGCATGCTGCTGGTGCTTGCAGGAGGCGCCTGGCGATTGTGGCGGCCCTTGATGGTCGCGTAAGTTGCATGCTGCGGTTGCTCAGTAGCAGCTGTGAATGTCGGGAACTGCATGCCCCGCTGCTTTCATCCTGGTCTTGCGCTTGAGCTACAGGTATTCATCAGCACACACGAACCCATGCCAATCAGCCTCCTGATGATGGCTCACCCTGCCGATGCCGCGGTAATGATTTCTGCAGAGCCCGCACGCAACTGTTGGCAGCAGCAATGGCGCTGCCACAGCCCAGGAGCAGCGGCAGACCCCTTCGCAGCAGCCCAGCAGCACAACCCCTGGCAGCTGCAGTCAGCAGCAGCTGCAGCAGCTGGACCCAAACAATGCAGATTCTGTTGATGGCAGCGGCAGCAGCAGCGTGCATGCCCAGGACCAGCTGTTGGAGCAGCAGCAGCAGCAGCAGCAGCAGGCACCCCCAGCGGCCCCCTCCTGGGAGTCCTGGTGTGCCCACTTTGAGCAGCAGGACCTGCAAGGCACGCGCTTGGACGGCCTGGCAGCCCCGCTTGCAGCGGCAATCGCAGCCGAAGACTATGCAGAAGCAGCAGCCATCAAGTCTGAAGCAGATGCGCTCGCTGCTGGTGATGCAGTGGCGGCGGTGCAGCGTGACCTGGCTGCCGCGCTCCTGCAGGAGCGCTATGGTGACGCTGCTGAGCTGCGTGACAGGGGCTGGGCGCTGCTGGAGGGCTGGTGGGCGTGCGCCAGCCCGCAGCACCCCCTGGGGCACCTGCTGCGCATCCACCCTGAGTGAGTGGTGGCGTGCAGCGTCCATCCGGCAGCACTGGTGGCAGCGGTGGAGCGCGGCAGACCTGCCGTAACTGTGAGACAGGGCGCAGCTGTTTGGTGCACGTCGTGCCGCTGCGATTGCCTTGGTTGGTGCTGCCGAGTCTGCAGTGGCACCAGCACAGCACGGGACGGGTGTCAACGCGCGAATGCAAGGCAGACGCGCAGTCTATCTTGGTGCTGGGCAGGCGTGAAGCCGCTGTCCTGCTATGTCTGCTGCTGCAGGTATGGCCGCTGGACCGGCAAGGTGTTCCGCGCGGCAGAGGTGTGGGAGCTGCAGGGCTGGCCTGACGGGGAGTGGGGCCGCTTGCTGGGCCGCACAGCTGGCAGCAGCAGCAGCAGGGCCCAGGGCACCGGTGGCAGGCGGCCACGCAGCAGCAGAGGCAGCCCGGCTGGCATTGAGCCTGAGGCCTTTGCACAGGTTGGGACGCCGTTGCTGGAGGTGTTTGTAAAGAATGAGCAGCAGCAGTGGAGCAGCCAAGCTGTGCTGCTGCAGCCGGCCAGCAGTGCTGCTGCAGATGCTGCGGCTGCCACCGCTGCTCGTGAGATCGGGCTTGAGGCAGAGATTGGCGAGCTGTTCAGGGCGGAAGTGTCACGAGCTGTGTGGGGCAGGTCAGCAGTAGGCGGCGATGCAGCAGCTGCTGCAGCTGCCAGCTTGGCCAACGGCAGGAGGAGCAGCAGCAGCAGCAGCAGCAACACTGGCAAGGACCGTCTGCAGCCTCTCTTACGTGGTGCAGGCGCAGCAGCAGCTGGCAGGGACAACTCATCTCTGTCGCCGTTCGCTGCCGCAGCTGCTGGGGCCAGGTACGAGTCGCTCTTTGCTGAAGTGGCTGCTGCAGCAGCTGCTGCTGTTGGCGCGGGTGAGGCAGGCGTGGATGCAGCAGCGGCTGCGGCTGCACCTGAGCTGGAGCCTTGGGAGGAGGTTTTAAACGCCGCAGAACCCGTGCTGGCAGCAGCGGCGGCAGCGGCAGATGCAGAGGGCGGTGTGAGGTGCGCTGACGGCGCTGCCCGCCCCATCCAGCGCCTCAGTGGCAATGCACGGCTGCAGCTGCCGATGCTGCAGCTGCTGGTGGAGGTGGTTGACGGCAGCAGCAGCGTGCTGCTTGCTGCGCGGGCAGTCGGCGCGGCCGCTGCGGCTGGCACCGGGCTGAGTTCAGGGCGGGCTGCGGCTGGCAGCTCCTGGGGGGTGGGTGAGCTGCCGCCCGGGCCTGCCCTGGTAACCGACTGGTCGACCGTGCCGGCTGGCGAGGCTGGTGCGCGGCAGGCCAGGCTGGCTGCTGCCCTGGAGGCGCAGCGCATGCTGCGTGACATGATGCTGGGCGCTCAGGAGGGCTGGTGGATGACCGAGTGTGTGGGCAGCTGGACCCCCCCCGCTGCAGCAGCAGCGCCAGGTCAGCAGCAGCAGCAGCCGGACATGTCGGACGTGGACTGGCAGCTGCCGCTGCAGCTGCTGCAGCAGCAGCAGGAGTTCCAGGAGCTGCAGCAGCAGCTGACGCCGGAGGAGCTGCGCCGGCAGCAGCTGGGGGACATGACGCTGCTGGAAGAGACGGCGGACGAGGAAGGGGGCAGCTGGCCGGTGCTGGGGGATGCTGCGAGCAGGGGAGGGTTCTATGCAGGGTTTTACCAGGACTATGGCCCTGGGGTTCAGGGTCCAGCAGCCCTGGTGCAGCCAGGTGCCAGTGCGGCGTATGCAGGCTGTGAACAGCAAGCTGCAGCTGGTGGTGATGGCAGGGGTGTGGCGTCTGGGGTGTATGGTTTAGGCTTGGGCTCAGGCCTGCCTGCTGACATGGCACCTGCTGAGCTGGATGAGGCGCTGCAGACACTGGCTGAACTCAAGGTGGGCGCTGCAGGGCATTACTTGGTGCCTAAGGCAGGTGGGAGTACTTTGTAGTTGCGGATCAAGAGCCCAGCCAGCAAACTGGCCTGCAGTCGAGAGAGCCTGCTGACATAGGACCTTCCACCCAACTCCCACTACGCTCGCCCCCATTCCACGTATTCGTATGTCGGGGTGCAGGCTGTTGCATGCCATGCATGGGCAGCCCTTGCCTTACTACCGGCTGCAGTGCAAGATCGCCGCTGGCAACGGCGCGCTCAAGCTGGGCACTGTCGGCGCACGCATGCGTCGAGTTCGGCCGAGCAGCTGCGGCTCCTGGTGCACGATGAGGCCAGGCGATCTGTAGGCACTGCCATCACTGCCCCCCCAACAGAAAATCTTGCGGTTCGCATGCCACTGCTGCTGCTGCTGCGCACTGCAGTCCTTGTCCAGCCCTGCCAACAGCAGCCAGGCTGCCGTTGATGGCAGCGAGCCACCCATCACGTGGCGGCCGCCAGCCAACAGCCAACAGCAGCAGCAGCAGCAGCCCACCCAGCCGCAGCAGCAGCACACCAGGCGCGGGAGCATGCGGTACACCAGCGCCCAGCAGGCCGCCAGCAGCAACAGCAGCAGAGACGGCACCGGTGACAGCTGGACACCTGCTGCCTGGCTGTCACCAGGCCCTGCTGCTGCTGCTGCTGCTGCTGGGGAAGGCGAGGGTCTGGAGCGCCACCCAGCGGGTGTCACAATGCTGGGCCGTGACAAGTTCGTGATCAAGCCAACACTGCCACGTCGTGACTCTGGTGCAGGAGGCAGCAGCGGCAGCAGCAGCAGCAGCAGTAGTGCCACCCCAAGGCGCAGTGTGTTTGTTGTCGAGGTGCTGACTTGCCTGGTGCAGCAACAGGAGCAGCAGCAGCAGCAGCAGCAGCAACCAGAGAGTTTGAACACACCAGCAAGTACTGTGCAGGATAAACATTTTGAAAATGGCAGCAGCAGCAGCAGCAGCAGCACCATCAGCAGGGGCTACAGTCGAGTCTGGCAGCTGGCAGCACAGCAGGTGCTGCTGCAGCACGCTGCCACCACCTCAAGCAGCAGCAGCAGCTGCAGCAGCAGCACTGTTACTTCACCACCATCATCATCATCATCAGCAGCAGCAGTAGCGTCTCGGAACTCCAACCTCAGCAGTGGCAGCAGCGGCCCCCTGCCCATCACGTGGCGCCAGCCCCTGGCCGACCTCATGGCTGCCAGGGCCCAGGAGGTGCTGCGCGCCTCCTCTGCTGTTGCTGCTGCTGCGTCTGCTGCGCTGTCGACCGCAGCAGAGGATGCAGCAGCAGCAGCAGCAGCAGCAGGGGCGCCAGGCAGCACGTCTGACATGTGCGGCAGCAGCTGCAGCCTGGGCGTAGCAGAGGATGCGCCGCTGATGGTGCTGCGGCTGCCGGCTGAGATGGTGGACTCGACACTGTCTGCAGTGGCTGGCAGCAGCAGCAGCAGCAGCAGCAGCAGCAGCAGCAGCAGCAGTGATGATGCTGCAGCAGGGCAGCGGCAAGCACGCGGCGCTGCTGCTGCTGCTGCTGCTGCTGCTGCTGCTGCTGCTGCTGCTGCTGCTGCGGGGGTGGGTGACGAGGAGGAGGGTCTGACGTACAGGCGCATCCACGCCCAGCAGCACCCGTCTGATGAGCTGCAAGGTGCGGGGCATACGCAACCCTGTGTCCTCCAGTCACAAGAGTGTGCAGATCATGCAACAAACAATCTGCGTTGTCTCTGAGATGCTGCTGCTGGGCGGTGTACGCCTGCCTGGCCAGCAGAGCCGGACATGCCGAAGCGCTGGGCTGTGATGCGGCCGCGCATGCGCGGTGTGCCGTGCCTGCGCTGCAGGGCTGTTCCTGGGCACGTTTGGCCCGCACGGCCCCGAGCTGCTGGCGCTGTCGCGGCGCCTCAGCCTGGGCAGCGGCGAGGAGGAGCTGGCCGCGGTCAAGCTGACGGGCGACGCGCACGTGCCCGCGGGCGAGGTGCGGGGCGCAGGCAGCGGCTGGCGGGCGTGCTCAGCGGCTTGATGGTGGCGAGTCGGGTGTGCTGCTGGAGATGGAGTCATTGAGAGGGGCAGGGTGCGCCGGCTGGCCGGCGACTACAGGGTGCGAAATGTGCTGCGAGGCTGCACTGGCCAAGGGGGTTAGGAAGCGGTCAGCCGACTCGAGGGTCGGCTTTTTTAGTAGTATAAGTGTCACTGGTGGATGCATGTCAACAAAAGTGCTGCTGCTGCTGCTGCTGCTGCTGCTGCTGCTGCTGCTGCTGCTGCTGCTGCAGGTGACGTTCCGCGTGCGCATTGGACGGCGCCACCGGCGTGACGGCAAGGGCGCGTACCCGCCGCAGCTGGACGTCAAAGCCAGGTGCGCGACAGCAGCGATGCGCCGCCTGACCACTCGCCAGCTGGTAGCTTGTCAAGTGTTTGAGTGCGGTCACTGACGGCTTGCACATGTAAGTTCGCCCCAACTGTCAGCAGCCGTGCTGCACTCGCTCGGAGTCGACCCTGCTGCGGTCACATTGCTGCTCGGTTTGGTCACGCCGGCTGTGCACTGCCCCCGCTGAGCTGCTGAGGAGCTGCTGCTGCTGCTGCTGGGCTGCCGTGTGTGCGTGTGGGGGGGGGGGGGGGCGCGCAGGTACCCCGGCGAGGGGCGCATTGCCAGCCCCGGCTTCACCAACAAGCGCTGGGTGAAGGGGGAGCTGCTGGTGTTCGGCGGCGGCGGCGGCAGCGGCGTGACCAACGGCGCCCAGCTGGGCTTTGTGTGGAACGTGCCGGGCGAGAAGCGCTTCCTCATCCTGCTCAACCGCATCAGCCTGGACTGCTGAAGGCGCGGGCTGGGGTGGCTGTGCTGCCGAGTCCTTGCTGAAGCCTCCTGACGGGGCTGGGCTGCTGGCAGTCACAGAGGCTGGCGTGCAGGGAGATGAATCTTGGACTGTCTGTGGCTGCGAGAGCTGGCGCTCTGTGACAACTTTGGCATGGAAATTGAAGGCAGGAAGGTTGAGTGTGAGGGGTGTTTCAGCGTCTACTGATGCTATGCCTGCACCAAACCCGTGACAAAGCAGGGAATGACGCGGAAACACAGCGTTAGAGCAGGCATACAGAACTTGGGTTTTGGGGCGAGCTGCTGGTTGCCACAGCTGCAGCATGCCTTGTCAATGGATTCAGGGTGCAGCAGCTAATGGTGGCGGCAGCAGGCAAGCAGGAGGACAGGTTGGCCTAGCCTTTGCCGGCCTTGTGGTGCCATGCTTGGCTGTTGTGCAGTCTCTGCCAAGGTAACAAGCTGCCGTGCTGGTGGAGCTGCGGCTGGAACCATGTCCTGCTTGTTGTTGAAGGCTTGGCGCGCAAGGTGGCCGTGGCGCTGCCTGTGGGCGCCATGTGTTCACCAGGTGGTCATCATCATCATCATCATCATCATCATCATCATTATATCACCCATTCAAGCCATAGCATCAGCGCCATGTGTCCTGCAGGTGGTGTGTGTATATACAGTTGCACAGCCATGCCCCGCATGAGGCTGACACCTGCACGTGTTGAGGGAGTTACCGTTTCCGTCAGCCCCCATCAACGTTGTCATTGCCAGTGTCAGCACCCTGGGAACAAGCACCCCGGGGAGCCCTTGAGGTCCTTACCCGCTCTTGAGGCTTTTGCTAGCAGGTGATGGTTTGATGCTGGCCTGCCTCACTTCTGTACTTCCTGCTTGTAGTGTGTGAATTGTACAGCCTGAAATGGTTTCTGCGTGTATGATGACATTGGTGAACAACTGCTCAGAGTTGCAGCCGTGCTTGTGACAGTGTGGGTTGAGCTGTAGTTGCTGCTGTGAATTGCCAATACATGACGGCGCCCGCCCATTGTTCTAAACAGACAGCGAATGCCAACACTGCTACGAGCCTTCTGGCCGGCTGTGCATGCAACTTGATTGAGCTTCTTATTTTCGCATGGTTCAGGTGTCCCTGTGCAGGAGCAGAACCAGGCCAAGGTTTCCTGTATGCAACATAGCCGGCAGGTTGGCTGCAAGTGTGGCAGTGCCGCTACGCTAGTGGTAAATCTTGCGGGAAGTTGGATGTAATAGGCAGCAGCACTCTAACGTCGCTGGAAAGCAGAGTCACCCGGGCCCCATCATGCGAAGCTGCGTATGCAGGCCAGCTGATCAGCTTGCGTCATGCCGCCATCCATGCCTGTACTGTCTTTTAACACACTGCCGCAGCGGCTGTAACAAGACTTAGCACTAAAGCAAACCTGGCAAGCACAGCAGACGATGGATGTATGCGGCAGCATGCCTCGTTGAACTGCCTCGTTAAACTGCCTTCAAGGCAAGAATGGTGCAGCCTGCTGATTCTGCGGCAGAAGCAGGCTGCTCAGTCGCTGCTGCCACTGCCAGTCACTGGCACGATGCAGTGCGAGGTGAGTTGTGTTTGCCTGCCAGCGGTCAGTGGCCAAGCTGGCCTGCCACTGGCCTGCTGACACCGGCACACTTCACCCTGGATTGACCTTCCAGCAGGCTCGTTCCACCGCAGCTCAGAGCTGCGGCGAATGCAACAGCGTTGCAGGGCTTCTGCTGATTCCATTGTTGTGGGATGCTGCAGCACCCCGTGGCCTGGTGCGCCGCAGGCTGCTGCTGTTACACAGAGTCTGGAAGCATCATCTCATCATCATCATATTACCCATTCAAGCCATAGCATCAGCGCCATCGGCCCCGCGCCCCACCGGGGCGGAAAGAGGAGGGAGCACTGCTCCAGAATGTTTGCATGCATTGCGCACATCCCAAGACTTGACAAGAAAAGCAGCAATACACGGTGACACCATCAGACATCTTCCAGAACTGCCCCAAATATCATCAGATACAAAACGCAACACCTTGATTGACGAAGCAGCCATGGACAAAACGCTGCACAACTTTTCAGCGCAACCAGGCAGGGATCTGATCTCAGCAAACATGTCATCCCTCTGAGCAGAAGTAGCAGGGCAATCAAACATGAAGTGTGACAAAGACTCAACTTCTGCACCACAACAAGGACATCCTGAAGTGGAGTTAGCTCTGCGACCGCCAAACTGACTAGTACGCTCATGTACATACAGACAACCCATACGAACACGCAACAGCAATTCAATACCACGTGGAATTGCCACTGAACGCAAGTACGGCCTAGGCCTCCTGAAACCCATAGCATCAACATGAGTGGGATGCACATGAGCCACATACCGACTCAGAGTGGAGTGCTCCAACGTTTCACATGCAATCCTTTCAGCATGTAGTGTCCTGACCTGCTTGTTGACATGGCTCTTGCACGCACTGGCTCTGCCTTCCGCGGTCACAACATTCACACCATACTTGCACAGCAGGCTCTGCACATACTTGTGCCACGGTGTCACCGCCACAGCACCACTAGGACGCCTCCATTCAGCTGTAAACACTTGATTTGGCAGCCGAACGCCCTGCATACGCTGAATCCTGTAGTAGTACTCCAAAGCCCTCTGATGAAGCCACATATGCAACGGTTTCACACCCCATTCTGCCAAGAGAGCTGAAGAGCATGGGCGCTCCTTGCCACAGCGCATTGCGCATTTGATGATGTCTGTCTGCACTTTGTCAATCAGCTTCAGTTGCCTAGCTGTGGACGGAAACCAAATCTCACTGCCATATTCGACAATGGGACGGACACACGTCAGCAACAGTATGCGTTTAACCTCCACACTGATGCTGCGGCTCTTCCAAATTTGTCATGAGCGCACCCTTCACACGTTGCACCTTAGCCAACATCTTCTCAAAATGTGTGGTCCATGTACAGGTATTGTTGAACCACAGGCCAAGATAGCAGTACTCCGATACAACAGGCACAGGGACATTGTTCCAAACAATGCCGGAGTCGACCAGCTGGCTGGTCTGTCTTGCTGGCAGCACATGCATGACGGCAGACTTCAAGCTGTGGAGCTTGAAGCGCCACTGGCAACTGTAATTGTAAACAGTTGCAGCCACAGCCTGAACTTCAGACAGAGACCCGCAGACAGCAACAAAGTCATCAGCCTGCATGGCTGCCACAACTTGGCCTGCAGGTTCGTCACGAGGGCCCATGAGGGTAACGCCAGGGTGCTTTGCATGCACGTCACGCAGCAAGTCGTCGATAAACAACAGGTACAGTGTGGGCGAAATAACATCACCCTCATGCAGGCCAAGGTCGCAGGTGAACCTATCCGTGGTGCAACCCTCATGAGACACCACACGCTGCGCGCCCTGATACAAGTTGTACAAGACACGGAACATCTTGCCACGCACACCCTTATCCCACAGCTTCTGGAACAAGCCATCAAGCCAGACCGTAGGGAATGCCTTGAAGGTGTCAACAAACAACACATATGACTCCTTTCCCTCAGCTTTCCTGCCATTAAGGACCTCGCTGAGCACGCTTTGGTGGTCAGCACAACTGCGCTTGGGGCGGAATCCGTTCTGACTCTCGTGCAGCAGCGGCGCCGCTGCTGCTGTAGCAGCAGTTGCGCGTGGCTGCTGCTGCTGCTGCTGCTGTTGTGCTGAATGCTGGCCTTGCTGCTGCTGCTGCTGCTGCTGTGCTTGTGTTTGCTGCTGCTGCTCCTGCTGCTCGCCCTCTGCAAACTTGATAAGGCGCTGATTGAGGACGCTGGTGTAGAACTTATAGAGCACGCTGAGCAGGGTGATGCCGCGGTAGTTGCCTGGGTCTGTCAGGTCGCCCTTCTTAGGCATGCTGACGACTGTCCCCGGCACCTGATGTACCTGCTCAAGCTGCCACATGAGGCTGCAGTACTGCAGCAGCATGTCTGCAACTGTGTTGCCTCCGTACTTCAAAAGCTCGTTGACAATGCCTTCCTCTGCAGGGTTGCCAGCTTTGCCTGTGCGTAGACGCTGCAAGCATGCAGAAACCTTGGCGGCAGTGATGGGCAAGTCCAGCGGGCAGGGTGGGGCAGCATGAGGTGCGGTTGAGTCATGAAGGTACTGCTGTACATTGGCGGCAACCTGTGTCATGTACGCTGGGTCGAACTGGGGGTTTGCGGCGGCAAACGCTGCATGGCTACCAACACGCTGATAGTGGCATTTGAATGCATCTGCTTTTTCTGCAGGGGTTGAAGCCGTCTGTCCTGAGGGGTGCTGCATGACACTGTACACGGCCTCGCTGACATGCTTAGGGCACAGGCGACGCACAAGCTGCCACATATCCTTCTCCCCAAGCGTGCTGTCATCCTTTAAGCGGTCTCTGTACGCTGCAGTGATTGCATGCTCGCATCGCTGTTTGTGCTGCTTCTCAGCTGCTTTGATAAGCTGTGCAGTAGCCTTGCGCTGCTGATCAAATGCATCCCAGTCTGCAACAAGGCCGGACTCCCTGTACTATGTAAAGGCCTGCACCCTGGCCTGCACAGCATTTGTCAGCTCCTGTGTCCACCACGGGAAGGACTTGCCAACCCAGACCCTTTTAAACCCAAAACTGGCAGTGACCGCCTGACAAAGCGCTCCCAGCAGCTGCGCATGTGCTTGTTGTGCTGCAGCATTGGCCGTAAGTTGAGCTGCAGAAACCTGCTGTTGTAGCACGGTAATAGTGGACGTATAAGCAGCGCCCAGCTGTGCCAGGGCCTCCTGGTACGCCTCAAGTTCGGCCGATTGCTCCCCATTGCGCATTTTGAATCATTCGGCTGTGCATTGAGGCGTAGCTTGACCTGTTTTGCAGGGCGACGTGCCACAGGCCTTTGAATGCAAGCAGACACTGGCAGGTGGTCAGTAGAACCCACTATGTATGGCCCAACCTTGGCTGTTGGCCTGGCGGCAGCTTGGCACGGCATAGCAATGTCAGCAGACGCAATGATGTAGTCATTGAGGGACCTCCGCGCGGTGCCCCTGTGGGACGTGTCACATGTGATGTGCTGGTGGGGAGATGTGGGTGCTGTGCGGGCATTCAGTGAGTAGAGATTGACGGCATTGAGCAGCGAGAGAAGGAGTTCGCCATTGTTGTTTGTGGTTGTTTCGCCATACATGCCAATGCGATCTGTGGGGCTTGCACCTTGCCCGACCCTGGCGTTGAAGTCACCCATGATCAACACAGAGCCTCTGCTCGACAGGTATGCGAGGTCCTCCTGCAGCGCTGAGTAAGCAGCCCTCCTCACTGGCGCATGCTTGTTCATATCAGGCATATACACCACTCCAATAAACAGCTTAGGAGCACCACCATGCCCTGGCATCACTAGCCACAGTGCATCCTCGTATTGCTGATCAGCAAAAGCAAACACTTTCACAGCATTGGCAACAGCGGCATGCACAGCAACCGCAACACCACCACTGGCACACCCATTCTCCCCAAGAGGCCTGGCCTTACTGATGTATGTGTAGCCCGGAATGAGATCGGCAGGCCGCAGCTTCCCTGGCGCCTCCTTGGTTTCCACAAAGCCCATGATGTCGCAGCGCAGATTTTTGAGTAATTGGCAAACTTCCACCAGGCTTTGACCTGCCTTGGGCATGTTGTTCACATTGAGGACACCGCACACCAATCCACTGCTACCTGGCTGCACCGGTGTCCTGTTGGGGCGGTGGCGGCGATGCTGCAGGGTCCTGCGGCTGGGCCTGGTGTTGTTGGAGCGTTGGCTGTGCCTGCAGCCCTGCTGCTGACCTGTGCTGCGCCGAGCAGGTGCTGCCTGCTCAGTGCCTGCGGGCTGCTGTTCCTCGTCCTCGGATGCAGGCACAAGCTCATCTTCCTCATCCTCCGTGTAGCCCTCAGCGGCGTAGTCGTCACCCGGTAATGCGGCCTGAGACAACTCAGCATCAGGCTCGAGCACAGCATACTGGTTAGACAGCACCAGGCCGGCGCTCAGCTGCTCACGCCGGCCCGCTTGAGTGCGGCCTACATGAGCCCCGCGTGCTGACAGGATGACTGCGCCATTGAAGGTAAATACAGCGCGCCAGTGCAGTACACGCTGAAGCTGCTGCTTCAGCATGACCACCATGCATGCTGTCAGCTGGCGCACTGCCGATGACGGCATGGTGAACACGATGGCTGTCTGCCCCGCCCAGAAGGCCCTGCCTGTGAGCAAGTCGCATGGCACATCTCCTCCTGACATCTGTGCAACAGCATTCAGGCCTGCGGCCCGCACCTGGGCGACGGTGGTTGCTGTCCTGCGTGGGCCAAACAACTTCACCTGGTAACCCCAACTGTTCTCATCCCTGGTTTGACGTCTCTGGGCGCGGCTAGACCCAGTGATTGCTCCGCTGGACGGTGCAGCCTCAATCTCAGTGGGGCCACCAGGTGCTGCAGTGGCGGCAGGAACTTCGGTATCCGCAGCTGCAAGTGGGTTTGTAGGGTTGGTAATACGCGCAGCAATGCGGGTTGGTCGGTTCGCGGGTTGGGGTGTGCCCACGTAGCCACCTGCAGAAGCGGAGGCATACGTGTCAATGCACACCTTGTGCCATGCACCCTGCAGCCACACGTGTGAGCTAACACGTGGAAGCATCATCTGTCACATTGCCTTGCTGTCTAAGACAGGCTGTAATGTCAGCTGTTACATGCTGGCAGCATGTGGTGGGCCAGACTAAATCAGCATCGATACCTGCACATAGATTACACTGATTCCTGTAGTAAATGTCTTAGAGATGCAGGGCATTTAAGGGATATTGGTGCTTCATTCGTGTGACCAATTCTGCGTGATCAGTCAGACGCAACTCGGCAGTACGTGTGTCGTGATGTGACTTACTGATCAGTAGTCATGACCTACCCAATGACCCAATGCATTGAATGCATGACCTACCCATATGGCGGGAAATATGCCCTGCGGCCACCATGCCCCCGCCCAACACCAACTTACAGATCCTGCAAGATTAAACTTCACAGATCCTTGGTTGAACGACCCTAAGGCTACGACTATTGTTACGCCTTAATTTTGCGAGCTGGGGTGCATGACGAGGGCGCAACCGGCATGAAATGCCCTACTAAAGACGCAGCTCGCAAGCACAGAAGAATGCAAACGCTTGAGTGAACAGCTATCTCACTATTTATATTATTAAGCACGTGAATGTGTGCGGACAGCTGACGACACGCACCTCGAGATACATCACAGGAACAAGCGCGCACCTGCCTACCGGCACACTAATGAACATGAAGCCTCTAAAAGCAAAAGTTGTGTTTATGTTACTAGTAGCAGTGGCGATTTCAAGCGCAAAAGCAGTAGCACCGTGTGACATTTCAGCTGAGGACATCTGCCAGCTGAACGGCGCAGGAGTGCACTGCCAGCCTTGCAAACAAGACACATACGTTGTCTGCACATATGAAGGTGGATTTAAGCTACAGACTTGTTCAGCAGGTGAGTTGTGCATGCACTTGAAGGGTCCCAGCAATAAGTACAAGCAAGCTTGAATCTACCAGCTGTGCAGCGAAGCTGGATAAATTTGATGATTATCCCCAATCCAACATAACTCAGGTTGTTCAGCATCAGCTGCAAGTGTCACAGGCCTATTTGCGACTGCGCGTACTGCGACATTGGATAGCTTCGCGCCGTGTCCACCGCCTCGCTGCTGCCATGACGTATCTCATTTATTGCAGGCACTGTTTGGGACGCTTATGCATCCAGATGCGCAGCCCCTTCGCCAGAGGTAGGCAGCTGCATCCCAGGAGTCAGTGTGCTGGTGCCACGCGACTTTTTCGGCGACGGAGCAGAGGCCAATACTCTCGGCCTGCTCGGCCCGAAAACGTACAACTTTCAGCAATCGCAGCAGCAGCAGCAGCAGCAGCAGCAGCAGCAGCAGCAGCAGCAGCAGCAGCAGCAGCAGCAGCAGCAGCAGCAGCAGCAGCAGCAGCAGCAGCAGCAGCAGCAGCAGCAGCAGCAGCAGCAGCAGCAGCAGCAGCAGCAGCAGCAGCAGCAGCAGCAGCAGCAGCAGCAGCAGCAGCAGCAGCAGAGCTGGGCACAATGGACAGCGTTGAGCCTCTCCACACTGTACGGCTCAGCAAAGGACCAGCTGACCTCTCTGACTCCTTTCATTCTGCCAGAGCAGCAGCAGCAGTCCAGCAGCTTTCCAGTTCCGGCATTCAAGATGCCTCTTCGGTTAACAATGCTGTATGGCACAAAGTCTCAGCAACAGCAGTTGCGGCAACGCATGGCCCGTGCAGCCAGCTTGCAGCAGGATGCTATGCTGCTGGTGCAGGATGCAGAGATGGCAGAACGTCAAGCAGCACAGCAGATGCAGGCTGCGCATGAGCTCATGTGTGGTGAAACTGAGCCTAGCAGCAGCAGCAGCAGCAGCAGCGGCAGTGTAGCTGGTGATGCAGCTTACCGGGCTGGGCAGCAGCTGCGCAGTGCTGAGGCAGCACACCAAGCTGCAGCTGAGATGCGGGAGGAAGCACAGCTGCTGCTGGATGCTGCAGCAAGTGAAGCAGCAGGTGTTGCTGGCACCAAGGTTAAGCCAAGAAGCAGTAGCAGCAATGACGGCATCCAAAGCCAGCGCTTCTATGGTCCCGTGGTGCTTGGCGCAATCTTTGGGACATCTGCTGCACGCTCAGCCGAGGCAGCAGCAGCAGCAGCAGCGAACCTGGAAGACGGGTTCTACGGCGAAGATTCATTTGATGGTCGTGGAGAATCCTTCAGCTACACTGGGCGGTACACCTACGGGGATGTCGAGTCGTACTCCTATGATGACGATGACGATCTCATCGGCAGGCCGGCCCCTCCTGCAGCCGCGGCAACAGCGCATGAGCTCGGCGCTGCAGCTGCAGAGCCTGACATGTTCAGCTCCATTCCAGGAGCAGCAGCAGCAGCACTGCTGGGGCACCTCGCAGAGATCCATGGCGAAGACGCTTACAGCGCGCCCGACTTGTTGTCCTGGGGAAGCAGGCGAGGCAGGGGCGCGCTGCCGCCCCCGGCCTGGCCCAGCACCGGCCCCGTGCCAGCCTTCCCAGCACAGGCTAGCAGCAGCAGTAGCCAGCACTGGCTGGCCAACAAGCTGTTTGGGGACAGCACAGAAGACGATCAGGCCGGCCAGCAGGCAGCATACCACTATGATGATGATGTTGAGGCCTCAGCGGCAGCAGGCAGGATATTGTCCAGTTCCAGCATCATCATCAGCAGCGCCCTGCAAAACAGACTGGTCAAGCTGGCAGCGCGGTCTGCTGCTGCTGCTCAGAAGCAGCTTGAAGCTGCGGTGCCACCAGCAGCTGCCAGGAACCCAAGCAGCGCTGCTAGCAGCAGCAGCAGCGAGAAAGGGGATGGTGGCATTGCCGCCATCCTTGAGCAGCTGGGCCCCCTGCCCATGTCAATGACAGTCAAGCGGGAGCAGGAGATGCTGCAGCTGGCCTCCTTCTTTGATGCGCTGTACCCCAAGCTCAGCGACGCTGCGTCACGGCTGAACGACCTGGACTTGAGCAGTCCTGCAGTGCTGGATGCAGTGCTGGTGGGCGGCCTGCCTGCACTGCAGATTGGGCAGCAGCTGGTTGGTGTGATGGGCCCTGACAGTGCCGCAGTGCTGCGCAGCATGCTGCATGAACAGATGGCGGAGCTGTTTGCTGACTTTGTGACACTGGTGAGCTGCCGCTGGGGACGCTTCTGCCTCCGCGGCTGGTCCCACAACAGGCATGCAGCTGGGTCAGAACTGTCGTGCCTGCTGCATTGCTGCTGCGGCCAAGTTTCTCCGCAATGCAAGCCTAGTTGCAGCAGCAATGGCTCCGTACAGGCTTGCTACAGTGGTCTGAGCAGCTCAGCCTGGGCATCATCCTGACATAACTGTGCCCTGCTGCCTGCTGCACTGCCGTGCTGCTTGCAGAGCAACCCTGACTACACGCAACCCAACTCTGCCAGACCAGCCAGCCAGCAGTACAACAACGCTGGCCTGTACGCCGATGACAGCGCTGTGAGCCATGACACGGCACACAGCCACCAACAAGGAGCTGCCAGCAGGCATGCAGGAGAGGCAGCAACGCCAGCAGCTGAGTTCAAGGATGCTGCTTTGCTGCAGCAGCTGGACGATGCACTGCTGGTGATTGAAGCTGAGCAGCAGCAGCAGAAGCAAGGGCAGCAGCAGCAGCAGAAGCGGCAGCCTGAGCAGGGCCACAAAGCAGCCGGTCTTGCCCTGCCTGGAAACACAAAGCCTGCCAGCGCGCAGCAGGTGCTGTAGTGCAAAAGCGCTTGGCAGCGCCCACTGAACAGCCTTGTGTGTAGCCGGCAGCCGTCTCTGCCTTTGAGACATGTACAATTCGTGGTGTTGCATTCTTTAGTAGGGTAGGCAGTGTTGCATTCGTCCACTTGGTGCTGTCTGCGCGGGGCTGACTGATCCTTGGTGTCTGGATACGCACTATGGCAGCTTGGCGCGGCCCATGGTTGGCTGGCGCAGTCTGTGGCGCTCCTGTCAGCTTGCTTCCTTCTCTAAGTGTCTGTCAGGATATAAGTTTTGCATAGAAGGCGGATGTAATATAAGGTGGTGACTGGGCCAGATGCGTCAGCCCGTCTGGTTTTCCAAAGGCTTGAGCCTGCTGTCGTTCTTCCGCAGGCGAGCCTCCTGGCTGCCGTGCTGCATGCCACCCGCTGCAGCAAGTGGGACATGCACAAGTCCAGGTCCAGCACTTGCCGCTGCAAAGCAGTTGTGCACAGCTTGTGACTTTGGGTTGTGATGAAGGACTGATTTTTTGTTTGCAGTGCTGTGCAAGCATGAGCCTCCATGAAATTGCCAGCAGCCACCCTTAAACAGCTGCATGTAATTATTCAGTTGTGAGGCGTTGTGGGGCCGATGGCGCTGTTGCTATGGCTTGAATGGGTAATATGATGATGATGATGATGATGATGATGATGATGATGATGATGATGATGATGATGATGATGAGGCGTTGTGCATGCTTTTGCTGTGTAATCATATTGGTGGTTACGATAAAGCACTGATAGGGACTCTGCCGGGGTGCTGTTGTCCAACAAGTGCTCAAGTGCCATGTGGTGCAAAAATGGTGTTGGTGCTGCTACATTTGCAAAAGGATAAGTTCCACTGCGGTCGGCATCCAAGTTGTGTGAAAGTGAGCGGCAGCAGCACTGCAGAGCATGCTGGCACTAATCTTCTGCACTGTTGTGGTAACAACAACAAACACAAGGGTACCCAGCTTGGGCTGCGGCCCAAGTACACCGAGCTTGCAGCTGGGCACTCATTGACATGCCGCATGATGGCAACATGACACTCAGATACATCCAGTGCGTTGCCTGGAACAGGCAAGCAGGGAATCAGCCTTGCTGCTGATCAACCCCCGGGGGCCCATGAACAGGTTCATTGTGCATTCACATCACGTCAGTTCAAACTCGGCACCTTGAGAGACTTCAGGCACATGCCAATACACTGCAAGGTGCTGGCTGCCTATGCTTCAATTGCTCTTATACGGCCATGGTATAAAATCCATGGGCTGAACTGCCGGCGATTTGTCTCACATACATGAAGCCTGGGATCTGGCTCAGGCCAGCCAGGCTGTTCGAATCACTTGTAATTCGCTGTACCGTTGACGTGCCCAAAACGCCCTCGGCATTGCTGTCGTTTTTATTGACAGCGCATAACTTACGCTGGGAAGTGGCTCTGGACTGCTGAAACTTGATATTTTTGATAAATTACTGTGCCTCGGCCGAATACTGGAAAGTCAAAAATGCTCTTCATGTCTCTTTCTCTAAGAAACTAAGACACTAAATTAGGACATTACGCAAAGATCAGTGGTTGCGTGACTCCTAGGGCTTGTGCTGTACAGACGGTCAACTCGCCCATGTTGAGGTTGCTCAGTACGCTGCGCAGAAGCGTGCTGATAATTGAACACAGTGGTCTGATTAAATCTGTTGAGCATGCCCAGCACGGTGGCGCATTGCTGCGCCAGCTGGGCGCAGGCTCAGGAAGAGAAGCAGCAGCAGAAGCATCATTACATCTGGATGCACTGCGTCTGCCGGTGAGCAGCTAGCGCTCCGAGTCACCAACACATATACTTCATTGGCCACTCCCAGACGCATCAATTCGTTATGTCTGCTGCTCACCAGGCATACGCTTGAGTTTGGCGCCACTTGTGCGCCAACATTGCACAGCGCAAAGGCAAGTACTTAAACTGCAGGCAATGTCACAGGATTGCAAACCGGAGGCTGCCATTGAAGCAGTGCTCTCCACAACAAGTGACCAGCACGCAGAGGATCCAGTGCGTGAACCCGAGGCAACACTGATTTAGCCAACATGAAACGGCTTACATTGCTGCCTGCAGAGAGCTGCACCATGCAGCCTGGCGTACTTTTCAACTAGCCAGCACACAGCATGCACGGCAGGCACTGCTGCAGACATTGCGGCAGCAGCAGCAGCAGCAGCAGCAGCAGCAGGCAGACGTCGACCCAGCAAGCATGTTAACACACATGTCTCAAAGCTAGATGCCTGCAGCACACTGGGTGCCTGCCTACAGACCCTGCGTGCAACATCAGCCGAACTGAGCCTACCAGCCAGCAGCAGCAGCAGCAGCAGCAGCAGCAGCAGCAGCAATGTTGGAGCTGACAGCAGCGGTAGCAGCGGCGTCGCGCCGCCCCTGCCCAGCCGTTTGCCCAGGGAGGAGGCCTACGCCGCGCTGCATGCAGCAGTGCAGCCTGACGGCGACCACTGGCTGCTGCTTCGCTGCGGGGAGTGGCTTAGCAGCTTGCAGGAAAACCAGCAGAGGGGCCTGGCCGGCCCTGCCCTGGCCCTGCTGCAGGTGAACGCTGCTGCTGCTGACATGCAAGACAGGACGTGCACTTGGGAAACTGTAGGCAATCAGGCACACGAAGCTGGCCGTGCTGGCTGTCTACTATTAGCAAGAACCTGCAAAGGTTGGTGCTGCTGCTGCTGCTGCTGCTGCTGCAGGTGTGGGCGCTTGAAGGTGGCGGTTGTGACAGCACGCTGTGGCGGTTGGGACCTGACGGGCACCCAACTGGCGAGACGCACTGGAGCTGCTCGGGTGAGCTTGCATTGTCTCGATGTGTCAGCTTCACACGTGTTGTGTGGCTGAGGTGAGTCGCGTGCATGTTAGGATGTGAGGCTTGGCCTTCTGCGCAGACCATCTGCATGTAGACCGACCCCATAATACTGTCTCCAAGGTATACTTCTAGTAACTACCAGCATGCAATGAGTCTGACCATCCAAAGGCACACTCGAACACAACGCCGTGAAATCACTGTTTTGCTCACCAATTGTGTCCCACAACAACTGCAGCCACCTGCCAGGCGCGGGCAGCACACGCGCGCTGCCCGCGGTACCCCCACATGCACCCACTGCGCTGCCCCTGCACCCACTGCAGAGTTCGAGAACCTCACCAGCAGCAAGTCACGCCGCAAGTACATCACCTCATGCATGGTGTTCAACACGCCGGTGGCTGCCGACGGCAGGCTGCGCCCCACGACGCTGCGGCGGTGGCTGGAAACCAGGCGAGCTGCGCACGCGCCATCCCGGCCACGTTGCCTAGCCCAGTGCCATGCGAGCCGCAGACAAACATATTGTTTAATTGCGAGGCAGCGCTGACATTCCAGGCCTGGGGCCCAGCCTCCATGGTGCAGTCTGAACCTCGGTGGCCATGACGCACATGCCACGGCTAGGGTCAGGCTAAAGACACTGCGCTGCGCACGGCTCCTTGTGGTGTGTGTTTCTGGTGGTGCGTGTCATGCGTCACAGCCCGCTGTTGCCCCACCCACGCAGTAGGCGCCGCTGCCACTGCACAACCCTGTAGGTACGGCGCAGGCACGCGCCTCGCCCGCAAGGACCACCCAACAAAAGTGCCCAACGCAGCGGACGTGGAGGCCGCCGCGCAGCGCCGGCAGGCGCGCCGCGCAGCGCTGCACAGTGGGCCAGTGGAAGGGCACTTCCGGCCCCTGGCCAGGTACAAGGCGGCAATGGAGGCTGCGGCTCGCCTCGCGTCCTACACGGGCGGCGGCACGCCACGCCCCGGTGACGCGGCTGCGCAGGCGCTGGCGCTCGTTGCAGCAGCAGCAGCAGCAGCAGCAGCAGGCGGCCGCGCCGCGTACGCCTGGCCGCCTGCTGGCGCCCCCCCAGCGCCTCTGCGCACCAAGCTCAACATGAAACACCACACGGTGGTCCACAGGCAGCGCATCGTGGATGCAATAGCCAACGGCAAGGAGGACCTGTCTCGGACGCATGTGCCGCTGTCAGCCCTGCTGCTGCCGCTGCCGGCAGGTGCTGCTGGTGCTGCAGCAGCAGTGCAGCAGCCGGCGGCACCAGTGAGGTTGGCATCGCTGCAGCAGCTGGTGGCTGCTGCTGCTGTTGCTCAACCTGCTGCAGTGGCGGAACCACCTGGCGCTGCTGCTGGCGGTGCGGGGAGGTACGCGGAGTTTGCTTTTACGGCGGGTGGTGAGGGTGACGCCGCAGCTGAGGTCGCTGGAGCAGCACAAGCAGTGCATACTCCCAATGCTCCTGCAGCAGCAGCAGCAGCAGCGGCGGCGGCAGACATGCACGCCCGCGCAGCGGCTGCAGGGCTGCAGGTATTCCGGCTGGAGGAGTTGCAGCGGCACGCACACGCAGCGGAGGCGGAGCTGGCGGCGGGGCGCCAGCTGCAGCGTCACCACATGGCTGCGGTGCCGGACGCCAGGTGGCCGTTCACCATCACTGTGTCGAGCGGCCGCGACGGGCTGGACTACGTCGTGGCGCACTACGAGCCGGCAGCGCTGCAGCACGGCACCGGCAAGCTGGCGGCACTGCTGTGTGAGGTGGGTGCGCTTGGCAGCAGCGTGCGCGTACGTCTTGGCTGCGCGTTGAGCAATGCGCCGCTGGTGGTGTGTGCGCCTGGCGCGCCTGGCGGCAGCACGTGCTGCTGGCTGTCGCTGCATCGCCGCGCGCCCTCTGTGAAGCCATAGTGACACAACGCAGCGCACACTGCGTCGACTCTGCACGACGCCTGTGCACTGGTCAACGGCACAGTGTTGAACGCGTCCTGCTGCACAGCACCTGCAAGCTGACTATGCAGGTACAAGCAAGCCAACAAGGCTGACGAGCTCATCCCGACCATAACCCCCCCCTGCTGTATGCGGATCTGCCGCTGCCCGCAGATCTTCCATGCGCGGCGGGAAGGCAGCAGGATCAGCCGCGTCAGCGCACCCGCCCTGGAGCGCATGGTCATGGCGGGCATGCGCATCCCGTGGCACCCCAACAGGCAGCAGGGCACGCGCTACGGGCGCTACACTGGCGACACAGGTAGGTGCACGCACCCACAAGCCTGCTCTGGGCCAGCCACGTGTCATCATGTATGCTGCTGCTGTGCAGCATGTTGTCGCTGGCAGGCGCGTGCGACCTGCCGGTTCGCACCTGCCTGCGCAGCAAACACCACCGCAGTCCAGGTGCTGCATGGCAGTGCGCAAGCTGTGTGCCGGGGAGTGGGGGAGGGGCCTGCGCCGCATGTCGTTGGCAGGTGCAGGCCCCAGTCTGTGGCCGCAAGATGCCGGCCGGGGTGCACGCATGTTGTGGGGTGCAGGTTGAGGCGCTGGTGCTGCAGCTCGTCAGGCCCTCGTCAGCACTTCATGTGCATGCTGCGAGGCTGGCAACCTGGCAGGTGTGGCGGTGTTGAGCTCAGGTGTGAACCTCGCTGACAGCTGCCGCTGACAGCAGCTGCTGCTGCTGCTGCTGTGCCAGGCCCCGAGGCCGACCAGTTTGCGTTCAGCGCCTGGCCTGAGCTGCGCACGTCTGGCGGGCTGAGGCGCGTCAGCGACCTGTGGCTGGACACGCTGCCGGGTGAGGCGGCCCGGGCAGTGCACAGGCGCTGCTGGGCATGAGATGAGTCGGGAGGGCTAGACGGTGCCATGTGGATGTGCTGTGCAGGGCTGAGGCTTGTCAGCGACCTGCAGCGAGGCCTCCTGTTAGCTGCGGCATGCAATACCAGTTGTGCGATGCGTCCTGGCCGGGCAAAGCTCACTTGGCCGTACTTGTCGTCAGCAGCCAGTGACAGGTCAGCGCACTGCTGGTAGCTCAGGGTTCACTGCGATGTCGCCAGCGGATGACACCTGAGTGTGTTTCACCATGTGCAAGCTGTGACAGCTCTGCAAAGAGGTGCAGCGCTGTACGCATGCCGCCTTATGCTGCTGCTTTCCGATCCCACTTCCCACCCGGCCTGTTCTGCGCTCAGCACAGGGCAGAGGCAGGCAAGGCTCGCAGCATCACCGACTCCTCAAATTCCTCAAGCAGCAGCAGCAGCAGCAGCAGTGCGCAGCCGTGGCGCGGCCCCCCGGCCAACTTCCCCTCGCCGTGCCTGCTGGGCAGCCCCTTCACCACGCTGGCCGTCACGCACAACTACCTCAGCCACCTGCACGCGGAGCCGCGCGAGCACCCCTTCAGCTACATCACATGGCTGGACGTGCTGGGGCCCGGCAGCACGATGCAGGTGCGCCGTGGTTGGGTTATTAGCTGTTCGTGTCGGGTGGGGCGACGCCTTCAGTCAGTTCACATAGCTGGAAGGCTTGGGCCCGTCAGCAAGATGCAGGTGAGCCGCGTGTGATCATCTTCAGCAACTTGGCGTCTGTTGGGGCCACCTTGCAGCTAGGTCACATGCTGGGCTTGTTGAGGCCTGGCAGCAACATGCATGTGGGCCTATTCAGTCTGTTCAAGCCTGTGGTGACAACTCCATCAGGGCGGCACATGGCTGGGCTTGTTGAGGCCCAGCAACAAGGTGCAGGTGGCCTGGCTGGGAGGGCGTGGCGAGGGGGGGGGGGTCATCTGCGTCTGCCAACCCTGCATCATGCCAGAACACCACTGAGTCATGAAGTGCTGTGGGGCCTGGCAGCACAGTGCAGGGTGGTGGGCTGCTAGGGGGGAGCTGGGGTCCTGCTGCGTGATATGGCAGGGGCTGCACTGTGTTCAGCAACTGCATCTGTAATGGCCTGCAGGCTCGTTGCTGCTGCCTCAGCATGCCCAAGGCATGATGCCCGGTGGTGCTGCAGGTGCGGCGGCTTGGGCTCAGTGTTCAAACGGCGTTCGACCCACACAGCGCAGCTCACCGTCACTGTGATGTCTGCGACATTGCGGTTGCGGCGGCCTGCCCGCGCCAGCACTCCACCTGCTCCACCTCAGCCCTGCGTGTCGTGCCGTGTGCCGCCTGCTGCAGGTGGGGCACTTCTGGCTGAGCCCTGGGCTGGCCTTCACGCCCCGCAACGGCAGCGCGCTGTACATCGACGTGCGCCTGGTGTCACACTGCAGCGACCCCTGCCTCGTGCACAACAGCAGCAGCGGGCTGGAGGGCAGGTGCGGGCTGCAGGCGGATGGAAGCTATGTGTCACGGGGTCATACAACACACAACCAGCGGAGGTGAAGCTGGGCGAGTGCTGGGAGCAGCCGGGCAGCAAGCCGTGTCGAGTGTGGCTGCGGTTGACCCGATGGTGTGAGATTTTTGCGATGACAGTATGCCGCCGCTGCTGCTGCTGCAGGTATGGGGCGGCGCTGTTCATCAAGCCAAACGTGGTGCGAGGCAACGCCAAGCGCTGGGCGGCGTTTGATGCCCACCTTGCAAACATGACAGACGAGGCCAGCGCAGCGGGTGCAGCGGGGGAGCAGCAGGATGCCTCAGATGACGGCAGCAGCTGGGAGTCTGACGATGAGCAGGGCGAGCGCTAGCAGAAGCGAGGGGGAAGCTTCAACGTCGACGTCAAGGGAAACAGGCTTACACGGGCAATTTGCCTGCAACCTGGCAGCATGCGGACTACTGTGCGAGCGTGGCCAGGTGTGCTGCGGCTATGAACTGGGCTCCAGCACTGCATTTCATTGGTTCTACTCGGTAGGTTCAGCGTTGGTGCTGATAGCAGCTCTAGCTGGATCTATAGATGTCACCAGTACGGTTGTTGTTTGCTATACATCTGCTGTGCCGCACACAGTAATACTGCCTTGAGCAGGGCCCAGGCTTGTGTGGCGGCGGCACGGCTAACTGGCAGCTTGTAGCTCAAATGTTGCTGCTGGTGTTATCCAGCTGCGTCATGAGACGTTTGAATCTTTTCCAGACCGCTGCATTGCCAGGTGTAGGATGTGCTGCATCACAAGCAAATATACGCAGCGATATTTGGTTGCTGCTTTAAAGGTGTGAGTCTGCCTCAGAGGTGGTTGCTGGGATCGAAGCAGCTCCGCGGCATGTGGCAGCACAGCAGTGGGCAGCAAGCTCAATTGGCGTACGAGTGAAGTACAGAGGCCCGTCTGATTGCATGAGCAAGCGTTTTTATCTTGTGTGAGCACACGCCAGTTAGCGATGCAGGATTGCAGTACATTCCACGCTGTGTCACGTTTGCCAGACCGTGACACTCAGAAAGGAGGGTTTTCCCTGACGAATGAAAACTCCCTGCATACGCTTGAATTGTCTGCGTGATAAGGAAAAAAGCTTCACACGAGTCTCTGGCCGAAATAGCGGCACCATGGCGTCCCATGCTCTGTGCTCGCAGGAATCACTGTGCCGGCTGCACTCAAGGCAAGCTGTCCGAAGGCAGGCATACTTGACAGCACCAAAGGTGCACCGCGTCTCCCGCACGTCAGTGTGCATGGCCGCTGCAGCACCCGAGAAGACCGCAGTCAGCAGCAACGGTGTCAAGGTGGGGTTACTGCTCCAGGCCTGGCCCGCGCAGTGAACTCAGGTAATCTCTGGTGACGACGGTGTCCTGACTTTGGTACACATGTATTGTGATCAGCAAGCAGCACCGGAGAAACTGGAGCTGTCGGAGCTTACAGCAGTCAGCCCTCTTGATGGGTGAGCAAGGCTCTTGAGTGGCAAAAGAGCACCCATCAACGTTTAATCTGCAAGTTCATGGTATGATTGTTGTTTCAGCTGTGCAGCTGGGAGTTACCGGATACAGCAGCAGCCCAGGAGCAGGAGCAGCAGCAGACCAGGAGCAGCAGCAGCAGCAGCAGCAGCAGCAGCAGCAGCAGACTAAGAGCAACGGCAGCAGCAGCTGACTAGCAGCAGCAGCAGGAGCAGCAGACTAAGAGCAACGGCAGCAGCAGCTGACTAGCAGCAGGAGCAGCAGCAGCAGACTAGGAGCAGGAGCAGCGCATCCCATGGCATTGCTTTTTAGGACAGCTGTCGGCATGCATCTGTCAGTGGTGTGCATGTTGCAGCTGAGGTTTGCAGCCTTGCAGTGTGCAACAGCAGTGGGATAAGCAGCCATCTATTGCTTCACTTGGCACAGACCAGCAGTACAAGCGCAGCTACAGCACACAACCATGCGTCAAGGATTGCGGCTGATTCAAAGTTGCAGACTGCTGGACACCAGTTGTGCTCAAGGGCCTATTGCGGTTTGTTGATTGTTCAGCCATTTGGTCAGCCTTGATGAAACCATCCAGCCTTGCTGCCATCATGCCGCCTTCCTATCGCTGCTTTGCGCACAGCCGCTACGGGCGCTCCACGCACCCGCTGCGCCACATCTTCAGCGAGTATGGGCTCATCAAGGCTCGCGTGGCAGTGGAGGTCCGCTGGCTGCAGCAGCTGGCCGCCATCCCGCAGGTGACAGCCGGCAGATGACACGGCAGCAGTTGCTGCCCCTGCTGCATGTGGCTGCACATGGCTGCTTGTCAGGTGCCTCAGCGCACTCGTTCTTCATCGTGCGGCAGCGCTGTTGATGCATGTGTTCGGCCCCCATCGACCCAGCTGCTTCTGCAAGCACAAAGCGACCTGCATTGCATTCCAGTGTTGACCGCGGTGGGTCAGTTGTGTCTGAAGGTTTTGCTGAGCCACCGAGCTGCAGCACCTGGTGCATGGCACTGCCGGTGCTGGCTGGCTGCCTGCTGCAGCCATGCACAGGAGGCTGCTGCCTGAGGTTTTTGGAGGTGGCAGCCTGGTTTGCATGCCTGCTCCACAGTTGAGCTGTTATTGTGGTGTGGCTGCTGCTGCTGCTGTTGCTGCTGCTGCTGCTGCTGTCAGGTGACCGAGGTGCCTGCCTTTTCAGCTGAGGCGAACGCGCTGCTGGATGCTCTGGCTGACAACTTCAGCGTGGCAGACGCACAGGAGGTGAGGGGGGGGGGGTGCGGCACACGGCCCAGCTGCATTGCAGGCAGCGCCAGAACAACCTGGATTACAGCAGCAACCAGCCAGGCGCCTGCCACCACTGCCCACACCATTGCACCGCCACTCCTTCTGCTATCAGATCCCTTGCGAATGTGCACACAAACCACACAGGTGAAGGCCATCGAGCGCACCACCAACCACGACGTGAAGGCTGTGGAGTACGTGCTGAAGCAGCGCTTTGCGGCGCACCCGGAGCTGGCCGCCGTGCTGGAGTTCACGCACTTTGCCTGCACCAGCGAGGACGTCAACAACCTCAGCCACGGACTCATGCTCCAGGAGGCGCTGCAGAAGCACGTGAGTGTTGTGATGATGATGATGTCGTTGCTGTTGTTGTTACATGACATGTCAGGTTTGTTACAATCGCAGTTTCCCGCCGCATGAATGTACCTGCAAGGACATCAGCACCTTGACCTACAGGCTCATCCTTAAACAGACACCTGGCCGCACCAGGGCTGCCCTGCTGTGGGCTGCCCCATGTGGCCGCACCAGGGCTGCCCTGCTGTGGGCTGCCCCATATGCGGTGCGATCCTGTACGCCCTGTCGCCTGGGTGCTACGACCAACCTTCAGCAGATGCGGCATCAGCTGTCTGCAGGGTGCTATCCTGCTCAGCTCTCGCTCAGCAGCAGCGGGTGCATGCGGCGCTGCGTCTGCTCAGCACGCTGACGACCGTGCTGGCCGCCGAAGCGCCGCCTGTCGCTGCTGCCTCCGTCCCTGCAGCTGCTGCCCGCCATGGACCGAGTCATCGCTGAGGTGGCACGCCTGGCTGGCGAGTACGCGGACGTGCCCATGCTGTGCCGCACACACGGCCAGACGGCCACGCCCTCCACCATGGGCAAGGAGATGGCCGTGTTTGCGTATCGGCTGCAGCGCCAGCGCAACCAGGTGAGGTGACCGCCCGCCTCGGCAGCTGCGTGCGCGCGGTCGGGTGCGGTGCTGGCACAGCCCGCTGCTGAGGCCGCTGAATGAAAGCAGCAGCAGTAGCAGCAGCAGCAGCAGGTCAATGGGTCACTGTGCGATGTACCAGCCACACAGTGCAGCAGAAATGGCAGCAGCAGCAGTAGCAGCATGATGTAAATTCACCAACTGCTGGTTACAGATGTCATCTGCAGTGTGGAGCGACGCCGTGACCGTGCCCTGCAGGCTGCAGCGTGCCTGCCGATGTGCTGCCTGCCCGTGCTGTTCTCGCTGCTGCCTGTCGTTTGCACACATGCTGGCTTCCACTCGCATCGCACTGCATGCGCTGGGCCCTCTGCAGGTTGCTGCCGTGCCGCTGCTGGGCAAGATTGCGGGTGCCGTGGGCAACTACAACGCGCACATGGCCGCCTATCCCGACGTCGACTGGCAGGGTGTGGCGGAGGGCTTTGTGGGCGGGCTGGGGCTGGAGTTCAACCCCTACGTGACCCAGGTGAGCGGCGCGGTATTAAATATTATGTTTTTGTAATGAAACTTTACATGCAAGGCGGTGCGGCGCATGCACAGGGGCCGGCTGTTGCAATCACCACACTCTTTCCCATGACGGCGCTGATATCACGGAAGCCACGGGCACGGCAGCATCACAGCCTTGCTCTGCTGCGTGAGAGACCCAGTGATCAGCCAAGCAGCAGGCATCACAGCGTCACAGCCCTGCCTCAACTGCTGCCGCAAGGCTCCAGGTGCAGCAGCGGCGCGCTTGTTGCTCATGGCTGTGGCTCTGACGCCGCCCCGCTGCTGTCCTGTGCTGCATGCGGCTGCCGCTGGTGCCGCCAGATCGAGCCGCACGACTACATCGCTGAGCTGTTTGGCGCCGTCGCGCGCTTCAACACCATCCTCATCGACTTTGACAGGGACATGTGGGCCTACATCAGCCTGGGCTACTTCAGGTGACCCCTGGGGGTGGGGTGGGGGGCGGCGGGAGAGCCACCGGCAGGTTGGCTTGCACCGTGTGCACCGTGTGCCCTGGTACAGGCATGCGCGTGTTGCAGGGGATGTTGCACAGCTGCACCAGCACTTCTCACGCGCGCATGCGGTGACCATCAGTTGGATCGTCGTTCCCGCCATCTGACGCCCCATGGCGCTACTGGTATGATCAAAGGACCAGCATATGCACCCTGGTGGCATGCTGCCACGGCGTTGCTGTGTTGAGCATCTCTTGTGGTGTCTTGCGCAGGCAGCGGACCGTTGCTGGCGAGGTCGGCAGCAGCACGATGCCGCACAAGGTCAACCCCATCGACTTTGAGAACAGCGAGGGCAACCTGGGCCTGGCCAACGCGCTGCTGGAGCACCTGGCCAACAAGCTGCCCATCAGCAGGTGGCAGCGCGACCTGACCGACTCGACCGTGCTGCGCAACCTGGGCGTGGGTGAGTCGCCGCGACCTTCAGCACCAACACGGCAGCGCTCTGTGGCCCGGCTTGAGTCTGTTTGTTGGCGCAGCTGTCCAGGGACACGCTGCTGATTTTTTTGGTGACTGCTGCAGGGGGGGGGGTGGTTGCCAGCCGCAGCTTTGCCCTTGTGGTGGCAAGCAGCAGTGCAGCATGGCAGGCACACACAACGCTCAACCTTCAGCCCCCGCCTGTTTCACTTCCTCCCCGCGTTTGGGGCAGCAGCTGCTGAAGGCGCGGCCATGCTGTGCATGCTTGTGCTCGGCATCCCACAGACAGTGCCCTGCTTCTTTTTGTCTCCTTCGTCCCTTGAGTGTCTTACCCTCACGCTCAACACAGTGGTCACCAGCGTGACCAGTGCGCCTGCCCTGCCGCGTGCCGGCGCACTCGTGCCTGCTCCGCAGGCATCGGCCACAGCCTGCTGTCGTACAGCTCCACGCTGCGGGGCATCAGCAAGATGCAGCTGGACGAGGCACGCCTGCACCAGGTGGGCCGCCCGCTGCCCGCCGCAGCACCGCCACATATGCCATGCACACAGGATTGACTGTCGAACTTCCGGTCATCAGCAGGAACCTGCAGCTGCCGGACGCGCTTTGGGTTTGATCTGTCTGTCACGCACTTCATGCTGCCCAGTGTGTCTGCTCCAGCTGCGATATTCACACCACGCACGCGCCCCGCCCCGCAGGACCTCGACGCCAGCTGGGAGGTGCTGGCTGAGCCCATCCAGACGGTGATGCGCCGGTACGGCGTGCCCGAGCCCTACGAGAAGCTGAAGGCCTTCACGCGCGGCCAGCGTGTGACGCAGCAGAGCATGCAGGTGCGGCCGCCTGCGTGTGTTGCGCGTGTGGCGCATGCATGTGCTGGCCCATGGGGATCCCTGGTGGGTCCTGCGCAATTGGGCGGCTGGAGAGCTGCGCCAGAAGTGGGACGTGTGCCAGCCGAATGCTGCCGAATCTCACAGTGCTGCACCCGCTGAGCGCCCCAGCCACACCTGAGCCTTGCCACCACCGCTGCTCTCCACTCCCTGCCTCCCACGCCTGCCTGCCTGCCTGCCTGCCTGCCTGCCTGCAGAGCTTTGTCGCTGGGCTGACGGACCTGCCTGAGGCTGCCCGCGCTGAGCTGCAGCAGCTGACGCCATGGACGTACGTGGGCAACGCAGGCCAGCAGGCCAGGGCGCTGCGCCAGCACCTCGCCCAGGCCAAGTGAGGGACACCCCTGTCTGAATGCTGGAGCTGCTCCAGGCTGCTGCTGGCGCCTGCTGCTCAGGTGCTCAGGGCGCTGGCTGTGCTGTCCGTGCTGTCCGACACATGCATTGTTGCCTGGGCCCGCCCAGCCGCTGCGCTGGGCAGCACCTGGGCCAGGCGCAGTCAGGCAGCCTGCTTGCCTCAGCAGCACCACGCGCCTGGCAGCAGCTGAGGGTGTTGGTGGCTCTGCTCTTGTTCAAACAGAAGTCGGAACAGGGCATGGGGTAGCTCCTGTGCCACTTGAAGCACAGGTTTAACTCTGATGGTGTCAGCTGCTGCCAGTGGCAGTGTGGCGAGGTCTGGGTGCCTGGCTGTGGGATGCGTGCCAGCTGCGCGCCTGACAAAGCTGGGCGGCGGAAGCATCACCAGCTGCTGTCACAGCGTGCATGGGTGTGTGTGACACTGCTTTACAAGAGCACATGCAGTAGATGTGGCAAGGTTGACGTGCCCGGCTACCTCGTGCCTGCCATCAGTTGGGTGGTGCGCTGCCGTAAGTGCACAACCATGCTCATCTTGTCTCTCACGCGTTGACACCATGCTGTTGGGGGTGCCTCTTACTGTCTATGGTGGTGACTGGACCCACTGCAGTTCCTTTTTTTGTTTTTAAAGTGAAATCTCATAACCAGTGTCGTAGGTGATGACTTAATCTGCTAGCTTGGCGTACAGCCTGTGAAGAAGAAGAAGCGCACAGCCTGTGTGTGCGGTATGGCAAAACACCGTGATCGTTCAATTGCTGACTGTCCATTGTCCATGTGTACACATGCATGTGGGCTGCCAGTGTACTGCATGCTAGTGCCGTGTCCTCTCACATGCATGTTGCGTTTCTTGGCCAGGGCCAGGGCCTCCGGCAGGCGGCACTGCTGTGGTGGATGCGAGTGTTGCTGCCCTTACTGCTAAGCACCCTGTCCAAATCGAAGCCTCAGCTGCAGCCTGCATAGTGACGCCTCTGCAGTGTAACGGGTTTCATACAATCCTTCAGCCCTGCCAGGTTTGCCTACTATTTCTCATCATTTGACATCATCCCGCTGCGTTGTTGGGCTGGCAACACTGCTGGCAGCACATAACATCATCATCATATTACCCATTCAAGCCATAGCATCAGCGTCATCGGCCCCGCGCCCCACCGGGGCGGAAAGAGGAGGGAGCACTGCTCCAGAATGTTTGCATGCATTGCGCACATCCCAAGACTTGACAAGAAAAGCAGCAATACACGATGACACCATCCGACATCTTCCAGAACTGCCCCAAATATCATCAGATACAAAACGCAACACCTTGATTGACGAATCAGCCATGGACAAAACGCTGCGCAACTTGTCAGCGCAACCAGGCAGGGATCTGATCTCAGCAAACATACTATCCCTATGAGCAGAAGTAGCAGGGCAATCAAACATGAAGTGTGACAAAGGCTCAACTTCTGCACCACAACAAGGACATCCTGAAGTGGAGTTAGCTCTGCGACCGCCAAACTGACTAGTACGCTCATGTACACACAGACAACCCATACGAACGCGCCAAAGCAATTCAATACCACGTGGAATTGCCACTGAACGCAAGTACGGCCTTGGCCTCCTGAAACCCATAGCATCAACATGAGTGGGATGCACATGAGCCACATAACGACTCAGAGTGGAGTGTTCCAACGTTTCACATGCAATCCTTTCAGCATGTAGTGTCCTGACCTGCTTGTTGGCATGGCTCTTGCACGCACTGGCTCTGCCTTCCGCGGTCACAACATTCACACCATACTTGCACAGCAGGCTCTGCACATACTCGTGCCACGGTGTCACCGCCACAGCACCACTAGGACGCCTCCATTCAGCTGTAAACCATTGAGTTGGTGCCCAGATTATGTGCACAAAACAGCTGGCTTAAACAAGATGCACCTGTCATTTTTGATGCGTTTTTGTCTGGGTGCGCATGACTTGCGTGTGGCTACTGGTCGGTGGGAGAGGGCTGATAACTCTATGCTAACCAGGCCACAGCGACTGTGCTCTTGGTGCGGTGCTGGCCAAGTTGAGGATGAGTTTCAAGTTGTGTTTGAGTGTGACGCATATCAGGCTGTTCGCGATCGCTTCTGGCAGCTGTTTGTTGATTTTGGAGGGTAGCAGAGCCCAGCTGTGAGCCCTCTTGGACGGTGTCTGGCTGACTTTATGCAGCAGAGGCAGAGTAGTGTTGCTGCTTTTATCTACAATTGTCTCCTGGTTAGAAATGATCCGGCTATGGCGCTTGCTGTGCTCCCAAGTGACACTAGTGCCTCAGAGACAGAATCCTCAGACCTTATTGAGGCCTCGGATTAGTTGGTTGGATTAGTACTCCTTGGCTGTTGTGGGACCCCATGAGCTTTGTTTGGCTCCTGAGTGGGTGGGCCTGTGGCCCTACTTTGGTATTAGGTATTTGGTAACTACTTAATTTGGCAGCCGAACGTCCTGCATACTCTGAATCCTGTAGTAGTACTCCAAAGCCCTCTGATGAAGCCACATGTGCAACGGTCTCACCCCATTCTGTCAAGAGAGCTGAAAGAGCTGAAGAGACTGCTGGCAGCACCAATGAGAAGCTGGACAAGCTGCGTAACATCCCGTGAGCGCAAGAGGGCTGATACTTCGGAGGTCCGTACAACTGTCATACTCTCATCCACTTGTCATCAGCAGGCGCCAGCTTTATGCAATAGATGGCTAGTAGCAGTGCATAAAGGGCAGTGTACGTAAATTTCTAAGCCGATGGCATGGGGGGTTGACTGCATGTGCTGGTTTTACTGTCCTTTCTTCACCTATTGTTGTGCACAATTGCACTCCATCTTCACAGGCTACGGCTACTTAAACTATTGCATGCCCTTGTGTTGCAGCTTACCCATCCTCATTCCAAAGTATATTTGTGTGATTCCATTTACGACCACACCTCCCTTTTCACTACATCTGCTAGCCGCTGCCGAATTGTTGCAGACAATATGGTAATTATTGGGTTACAAGAGTGCAACCCTTTATTTTGCCTGCTACACCTTCCTGCAGCACAACATTTTAACAGCACACGTTTCCTGCACATATGATATTGCTGTTTGCTAACAAATCACACAAATTCAAGAAGTCAAAATGATAACTTGCATACATCAACACCACCCTGGCTGCACTGCACTCTGCCTGTCTTACCACATACCTCCACTCACATCACATATCAAATCAGCTGGCACTGGCTGCTGTCTGATAACGGTTGCTGCTTCCCTTCCCCAACTGCACCAGTACACCCACATTCTGCATCCATCAGGTACAGTGACCTGTTACGACAATCATTGCAGCCGTACTACTGTCAACTGTATCAACTCATCACCCAACCAGACCCGCCAATGCTGCACCACCCAAACATGCCTCACACATTCCAGTGTGCTGATATGAGCAGTGCTGTGGTGATCACCTGCTGCACTGTTTTTTTCGCATATCAACCCAAGATCATGTCAGCTGGGAAAGCATCAAAAATGTACATGAGGAAAAATGCAGCTTGCACCCCTCATCACAAAGCATTACCTCAAAAAAGGTACTGTCCTTGACAAGCAAAACAGTTTTGCAAAAGTTCAAGCTTACACACGCATCACAATCATCCCATCCTGCATCCAACAAACCAAATTCAGCGACTACCAAGGTGCAGATAGCACAGCACACAGGAGCTGCCGCACCATTGAATCGCTCATGCATACCAGCAGTGCACTTACTATGCCTCCATGTCAGGAGGAACAACAAGAGGGCCAGTAGAAACCAGTGCTGGTCAAGCCAACTTTAGCAGTCCTGCATGCAATTGCTGATATGTCGTGGACAGCAGCACCAGCACTGGCTGTGCAGCCAGCGTACTTTTGCTCCAAGCAATTTTACAGGTTCACTATCATGCCCATCTTACCCCTGAAACCTTCCCTGCCTGATATCAAAACCCCCCCCACCTGCATTGCCACCACCCACACCACGGTCGCGACTTGGACCCCTGCCACTTGGCCCACTGCCACTTGAGTCGCTGCCACTGGTTGGGAACAGCAGAGGGGTGCCTGTAATGCAACACACGAAACAGCAGCAGTAGAAACAACAGTTTGACTCACGAATTACCTCATTCACACAAACAGCACATTTCACCAAGCTATTCATCAAGGTACACGACAGCTCTGTCAGCTACCTCCTACCTTGCTGTTGCCTGCCTGCTTGTGCTTGATGACAGCACACTGCAAGACGCAACACCAACTCCCCTCACCTTGATTGGGTGCTGCAATGCCTCCACCACCACCTCCGTTGCCTGATCCAAAACTTCTGTTGCGACGGTTCACATCACCCCCGTTGGCTCCGCCACCATTTCCATCGCCACCAAACCTGGACCCACCAAACCTTGGACCTCTGCACATGGTAGAAACGAAGCACGATTGCGTATGTCAGTAGATCAAATCGGCCGCACATTATCTGTGGTTGCTACGTGGGGTTGGCAGGATATGCCACCATACAAACTGGCACAATGTTGCGCCCATTGCCGCTTTTTACTACCTGAAGCTGCATACAACACACTCATTCTTTACCACCTTCCGCACCACTCAGCAACACACTCCGTTACGCACAGCAGCAGCCAACCAACCTGATAGGGGTGAAGCTGCTGCCGCCTGAGGAGGTGCCTCCCTGTGTGTTGCCATTGCCACCACCAGCAGGACCCGACACCTGGCTTGCAGGCACCACTGTGGGACGGTTCTCCTGTCCTATGCCACGTCCTACAAAGCCCGGGTTTGTGCCACCCTGTGTGTTGCCATTGCCACCACCACCAGCAGGACCTGACACCTGGCTTGCAGGCACCACTGTGGGACGGTTCTGCTGTCGTGCGCCACTTCCCACAGAGCCCGGGTTGGTAATACCCGACCCTGCTGTGGCACCTCCTGTGTTGCCACCACCAGCAACAAAACCTGTGCCAGGGTTTCCTGCACCTTCACCACCACCGCCAGGCCTCAACACCCAAGGTGTCTGACCACCACCCCCACCACCGCCGGTACCACCATTGCCATTGCCGCCATTGTTGCCAACATTGTTGCGGTTGCCGGCAGGTGACCCACGCCCAACAGGAGATGTGACAGCACCAGCTCCGCCTGCTGGTCCACCACCAGTACCTGCAGATCCGCCTGCTGCTTGACCTGCTGAACTGCCGCCGTCGCCAGTACCTGCTCCCCTTCCAGATCCACTTGCTGCTTCACCTGCTGACCCACCACCAGTGGCAGCGCCGGCGTCACCCGCGGAGTCCCCTCCTGAGCTGCCACCAGTGCCAGCACCAGCTCCGCCTGCTGACCCCCCTGCTGAGCTGCCGCCAATTGCAGCACCAGCTCCGCCTGCTGGGACCCCTGCTGAGCTGCCGCCATTGACAGCACCAGCTCCACCTGCTGGGACCCCTGCTGAGCTGCCACCATTGGCAGCACCAGCTCCACCTGCTGGGACCCCTGCTGAGCTGCCGCCATTGGCAGCACCTGCTCCGCCTGCTGGGACCCCTGCTGAGCTGCCACCATTGGCAGCACCACCTCCACCTGCTGGGACCCCTGCTGAGCTGCCGCCATTGGCAGCACCAGCTCCGCCTCCTAATCCCTCTGCTGAGCTGCCACCATTGGCAGCACCACCTCCACCTGCTGGGACCCCTGCTGAGCTGCCGCCATTGGCAGCACCACCTCCACCTGCTGGGACCCCTGCTGAGCTGCCGCCATTGGCAGCACCAGCTCCGCCTGCTGATCCTCCACTGGTGACAGTACCTTGGGTGTCCCCCCCGGGGGCGTCACCATCACCTCCTTCAACTGAGCCACCCGTGTTGCTCTGCAACAGAAATAACGGCAACAGCCGAAGAAGCTCAATTTGGTACACAATGTGAAATGCCACACAGCTATCTATATGTCAACATCATAATGTAGAGCAACAATGAACAACTGGCCTAAGCCAGAGAGGTACCGATATGCTGATAGTAATATGGCAGCAGCAACACCACTAAACACGCTCAGCAAGCCTGCAGTAATATAAAAACATTCTGTGTTTGCTTGTAACAGCAACACGCATGCTTGACCACCCCACCCCACCATGCCCCCTACCACAACTCTCCCACTGCTGCCGTCTTTCTTGAGACTACCGAACTCTGTACCAGAGCATAACTGTGTAAAAACCTCCTCACCATCAGCGGCAACAGTACTCTTTGAAAGCATGTTCAGCCAGCCATACTACTGATTGCTGTGACAATACCATTGTGGCTTGCAGCCAGGCTACAGATGGCATACATCTACCCCACCCACCTGTCCAGGTTGAGCCCCATTCCTGTCGGGCCTGGGCCTGCCCTGCCCTGCATTGTTGCCCTGGCCCTGGCTGCCGCCCTGGCCCTGGCTGCCGCCCTGCCCTTGATTATTGCCCTGGCCCTGGCTACCGCCCTGGCCCTGGCTGCCGCCCTGGCCCTGGCTGTTGCCCTGGCCCTGGCTGCCGCCCTGGCCCTGGCTGCCGCCCTGGCCCTGGCTGCCGCCCTGGCCCTGGCTGCCGCCCTGGCCCTGGCTGCCGCCCTGGCCCTGGCTGCCGCCCTGGCCCTGGCTGCCGCCCTGGCCCTGGCTGCCGCCCTGGCCCTGGCTGCCGCCCTGGCCCTGATTGTTGCCCTGCCCTTGATTGTTGCCCTGGCCCTGATTGTTGCCCTGCCCTTGATTGTTGCCCTGCCCCTGGTTATTGCCTGGGCCATTGCCACCATCACCCCTGCCACCATTACCATCACCGCGGCGGGGTCTGTTGTCATTATCGGGGCGGGGCTGGTTGCCATCCTGGCTTCTGCGATCCGGCAGGACAAACCCAGGTCCAGATGCACGACCTGGTGCAGCAGCAAGAGCACCACCAGCAGCAGCAGACACAGCAGCAACACAACAAAATGGTAGTTTGTGGTCAGCGTGTGTGGTAGGACACTAGCCGCGTAATGCAGCCAGACAGCGGCTGCCTGTTGGAGAAAGTCATGCTCAGCTGCGCAGCCTGCTGGATAGACACCATGCAATGCGTCACAAGCTGCGTTGGCGAGCCAGTAACCACTGCTGTGCAGCTGAACAGACAACATGTACTAAAAAGAGTGTTGCACACGCAATGTGCACACGTTCCAAAACGTGCACGATGTTGCAGTATTTACCACCGCAAGCGGTGTGTCCAGCACGAACAACTGCAGCTGTTGACAGATGTTGCTTGGCAATGCATCCACGCATGCACGCATGCCATCGCCAGCCCCTTCCCAGGGCAGCGCACCTCCCGTTGGCCGGGTGCCTCTGCGAGGCCCCTCATCCCTGAACCGAGGGTCCCTGTACACCGGCCGGTCCGGCCTCCTGCTTGGGCGGCCAAACAAACGTTCCGCGATCCTGTTCAAGAACCCAGTTGGGCGCCGCACGGGGTCCCAGCCGGGCCAGCCCGGCCTGCCTGGCGGCCTGATGCCCCCTGGGTAGCCCCAGCCGGGACGGCCGACGGGCGGGCGCCACCTTCGCGGGCGGTTGACGCGCCGCAGCGGCACCCACCACCTGCGACAGCGCGGCGCAGCCACACCATGTCAGCAGCTGCCAGCTCCCTGATCAATCGCAGGTTTTGTTCAGGCCACAGCTGTTGCTAATGCTCTGACTGCTGCCAATCTTGCACGAACCTCAAAGCACACCCCCATCATCACCCAGCAGCAGTGCATGAGCAACATGCACAGCCATCATGGCCATTAAACCACACATAACAGCACCCACCACCCGGGCCACCACTGTTGTTTGGCACTGCTCACACTGCTTTCAATACAGCCACACTCAGCCTTAGGCACCTGGACCAGAACATGCCCAACCACCAATCCCTGACACTGCGGGACTGCTCAACCCGTCCTTTGTACCACCTCAGCACAAGCAGCATGACTTGCTGCAGCTGAGCGCCACCACCACAGCCAGCTCTCCTCACCTGGGTCTGTAGCGTTGCCAGCCGTAGTCGTCATAACCATTGTTGTAGCCCCAGTTGTAGCCGTAGGTGGGGATGCCCGCGCACACGTTTGCAAAGCTGCAGAACGGCGCGGATCCCTGCAGGGCAGGTACGGGCGGTGTGCAGCGGCATGTGCAGGTGAGCGGCTGATGGCCACAGAAAAGGGGGTTTATGTGCTATGCAGCACACAACCATGCAGCACAGCGCGGTCAAGTTAAGCACCAGGCTCAGCACACACAAACAGACGCCGCTTTGCATGTAGAGCACGTGCTCACTTACTCCTGCGTTCATGCAGCTTCTACTTTCATAGAGTTGCTCACCCAACACGCGCTCTCATAGTAGTTGTATGGGTCGCAGCTGCTGGCTCCATAAGGCAGCAAGTCACACCCTGCACGGCAGCAGCAGAGGCACCACGGTCAGTCACCACCATGCACATGCCGTAGGCGCCAGGCAGAAAGGTTACTGCGTGCGACATATCTGTACTGCGTGGGACATAACTGTACCGAATGACTGCAATCAATACATTTTTGTTTTCCCGTTGTGGTACAGTGCTGCACTGGCAAGGTTCCGCTGCGGCATTGCGTCAGCAGCAGCTGACATGCCTGATGTCAGCAGCCCTATCCATGATTTGTGTGGGTGCCAGCACGGCACACAAGCCACTGTGTGGGCCCACCTCCATTGATGATGATGACGGTTGTCTGGCGGATAACGGTTGTCCGGCTGACAGGTCCAGCATCGGAATTGAAGCAGCCGCCAGGCGGGCACTGGTCGCACACGTGGATGAAATCAAAAGAAGCAGGGAAGCCGCGGCTGTCCAGCGGGTTGTTACAACTGGGGTCGTTGCTGACGAAGAAGTTGCCGTTTGAGTTGTCAACACGCAGGATGGGCGTGAAGTCGTTGATGGCCGAGCGCGGCAGGCAGCACTGGCCCTGGTACTGCTGCCGCAGCTGGTTCATGTCCACCACCAGCCCAGACTGCAGCGTCAGGCCTGCAGCACAGCACGGCACGACAGCACGCCACACGCCGCACACTTGGTTCAGTGTGCACAGGGGCATGCATGCAGCCAGCACAGAGCAACATCCAACGCATCACTACCACCTTCATCCAGTCCCCTGGCTGCCGCAACTTATGTAGCTGCATGCCCCTACTGCACACAGTGGGCAGCCACGCAGCAGCTTGCAGAGTACAGGGTCAGCGGCAGCCGGCACTCACTTGGAGCGTCTGTGATGGCCTGGGTGCTCTGCGGCGGCACTGCTTCACACTTGCCGGAGAAGCCCGCATTGCAGATGGGCGCCGCCACGCTGCACACTACGTTGGGGTCGGGCTTGTTGTCCGGGGTGGTGCAGAAGTCACCCGGCAGCACCACATCGACACCTGCAGCAGCACCAGCAGCAGCAGCAGCAGCAGCAGCAGCAGCAGCAGCAGCAGCAGCAGCAGCGCTGACGCCATGAGCAACAGCACACTGCGCGCTTGTTGTCTTCAGCCATCCGTGCAGCAGGCAGTGGCTGGTGCTTGCATAACCAGTGTGCACCCATGCATTCTCTGCCCAGAAGTATACCACAATTCCAGGCTGCACCATGTCTAGCATTGTGATGAAGTATAAGCTGGCCACTGCTGCTGACGCTGCTGGCCGCTGCAAATGTGCACAGGGAACCACGAGTTGGCAGGCAGCACACAACCAAGCAGCCCAACATACCTCCGTCGACTTCTGGACAGTTGCCGCCCTGACACCTGCAGCAGCAGCCAGGACGCACACACACAAAGCAGCCAGCCAAGCACGCAGCTTGAGCACCAGGTTGTGCAATCAGTGGGTGCACAACATCCCTGCCATGCACAGCCACAGCTACTGCAAAACATCAGGGGTTTGTGCAATTCAGACACGCTTGCAACACAAGCGCCCCGTTATCCAGGCTGAGCGACAAAACGCACGTAAAACCAAGGACCCTGGTTTGGTCTGGACGACTTGTGAGCCACCAGTTGTTAGGTGTCACTGGTGTCACTGGTGTAACCCCCAGATATCACTGGCGTCACTGGTGCCAGAGGAGACATACTGCCCAGCCGCAGGCTGTCATACCATGCTCCAGATTGTCGCTAGCTCTTTACATAAACATTGTGATTTTAAAGCAGTTGCATACATGCACATTACGCTCCAGCCTTCTACCCATGCAGCCTGCATAAGGTGTCTCTAGTGCCAGAGGCGACATACTGCCCAACCGCAGGCTGTCATACCATGCTCCAGATTGTCGCTGGCTCTTTACATAAACATTGTGATTCTAAAGCAGTTGCATACATGCACATTACGTTCCAGCCTTCTACCCATGCAGCCTGCATAAGGTGTCACTGGTGTAACCCCCAGATATCACTGGCGTCACTAGTGCCAGAGGCGACATACTTCCCAGCCGCATGCTGTCATGCCATGCTCCAGATTGTCGCTGGCTCTTTACATGAGCATTGTGATTTTAAGGCAGTTGCATACATGCACATTACGCTCCAGCCTTCCACCCATGCAGCCTGCATAAAAACCCTCCCCAATGCGCCACTTACTTGCCACAGGCCCAGATGGACTCGTACTGCGCAGGGTATGCTGCAGCAGGCACGATCAGGTTTGGGTCCTGGCAGTTGGGGTCTGCGGTGGCGTAGTACTGCTGATTGGAGCCTTCCAACTTCACGATGGATGTGTAGTCACCCAGGAAGGACCTCGGGATGCAGCAGGTCCAGTTGGTGGCCTTGTAGAGTTCGGGCAGGGAGATGACCTGCCCGCTCATCAGCGTCATGTCTGCAGCAGCAGTGACAGCAAGCGTCGGCAGCAACAGCGTACAGCAGCATTCCACACAAGCTCCACATGAGTGGCGAGGGTGGTGAGAAGATGTGCTGGGTGTCCACTTCAAGTCCAGCACCAGCAGAGTGGCCTGGTGGCCATGCGCTGCAGTGCAGCAGGGCTGCCTGCATAACTGCAACCGCCCACACCACAGTTGCAGCAATGCGGTCTTTACTGACGACAGTATAACGGAAGCTGGCAGCAGCTAGCATGCATGTCGCAGCAGCGGCATGTGCATGATGCTGATTTGTAGCCTAGGGCCAGCTGGCCAGGCAGTAAGAGCAGCATAGGCAGCAGCAAAGACGACAACGCTTTGCTGCGCATGAAAAGCCCTGTGGTGCAAGTTGGACGGTCTATAAGGTGCTGCTGTTGGTATGCAACTCCATGTCATGCTGATGCGGAGATCATGCATTGAACAGGGAGGGGGTTTCCCCTCCTCGTGTATATGTCATTGGCAAGGATCACTGCACGATCGCTCACTTTGACATGCTCCATGACCCAAAAAGAGACTTATCACCGTGAAAAGCAACAGCGGCACCATTGGCGAGCTGCGCCTACAGTGCGCATGCACTGTGTTGGCTGTGTTTTGCATCGTCACTGCTTTTTCTCAACGACACATAGCTGAGATCACATTCACCACATTCAAACCACAACTGCAGATGTCGCATGTGCGGGATGCATTGAGTTTAAGGGGATGCCACACGTCCCGTGCCGAAGATGACAGACGAAGATGACAGAAGCTGATGATGGTTGTTATCATATAAGCTATACCGTAAGGGCACCAGCACGGGCGCTGGACTCCAGCGGGTCCCAAACATAATCATCTTCTTACGGATGAGGTGTAGATCACCTTACAAACCATTCAATGCATTCCTGTGTGTCAGGAAACTACGCGTAGGTAGCCCCCATGATGACGGACGGTGACAAAAATGAACAGCCCAGGAACCCTAGCCAGAAATTTGTGACAGCTTACATTCACCAAATCCGTACAATACTTTGCGCAGAGTGTCCATGTAGAGCCCGTCACCTCCCTCTGAAAGCGTACGTCATGTGCCTGTGCAGCTGGCTTTCTACGCAGCGAAGCATTGCTTAACCGTTCTGGAGCCTGATCTTGTCGTCATGTATCGCTGAGTAAGTCCTGCACATGTCGTCACTTTGATATTCACTGCGCAAAAAAGTTGTGCAGTACAGTGACTACGCCCGGCTTTCTGGAGAACACTCATCTTGGTCTGGACTTCGTACTTAGATGCATTCAGTACTTATTCACTCCATGCGTGGCTACCCTGCGTTTACCTTGGAAAGATACATCATCTGGGTGCGTGCCCCGCTCTTCGGGCCGCTCAGCGGCTGGGCCGGGTGATCAAAGCATGGTCACTAGTGAGTACTCGTAGGTTTCCTTGCGAGAAAAGAGCTACGCAGTCAGCCCTTATACCTTGCTTTGCTTAGTCCACGGTTTGCCTCTGGGGCAGCAGAACTCTCAGTTGCTTGCAATGGTGCAGGTGTGCATGCAGTGGCAGCAGTACTAGTGCAATGTAACTACAGGGCTACTGCAGTAGTACTGCAGACAGTCCTTGAAGACCATCATGCTTGTGGAAACCTTGATCTGATCATGCATTGCTACAAAAAGATTATACAACAATTGAATCGGCGGCAGCAAGTGGAAACTGCAGCTGCAGTTCCAGCCTTTGCAACCTGCTGCTTTCTACTTGTCACAAGACAATCGCAGCGTTGCAATTGTTGGCTCCCTAAACGGCCAAAGTTACCCGTGTAGCTTCCAAAATGTGAAATGCGAATGTGCAAGAGGGGGTCGCAGTCTAGTGTGGGTGACTCTGCGTGTCCTTGCTTTGCTTCCCTGCTGGGTTGGAGTGCTGCTGCTTATTACAAAACAATGACCAGCGGTGCCAGCACCAGTTTTTCATAGGTGCAGCAGCACTGTGACCCAGCAAGGAAGCAATAACAGCACCACTGCCGCCCAGGTACACGCCGGCTAGGCTAGCTGCTGCAGCACAACATCGCAACAACAAGCTCATACCATCCCATACACAGCCTGCCCCCCGTTTGTTTGCAGCACAATGACGCAAGTCTCCCTTGTCCTTGCGGGCGCGCACGGCCAATGGCGGAGATGCTATAGCTGTGAGCGTACTCTGATATCATGATGATTATGATCCTCGCGCAACTCATCGGAAGCACACCCACAGCCCAACCCAACTGCATCAGCTTAATGTTGTCAGCTGTGCAAGCGCTGCCAGGCACTCCCTGCCAGGTGAGCCGCAAGCTGCCTGCGACTCCACAACACTATCATCCAGGCTGCTGCTCACGCAGATTGCCAGCTGGTGAAGCAGCCACGTCACTGGCCAACGCCGCACAAGTACAGCACAGCTTCAGCTTCGTCATCAGACCAGTGAGCACGACCAGTGCCGCTGCTTCTGCTCAGGAGCCAGGCCAGCACCAAGCTGCATGCAGCCCGCAGCGCACAGCTGCCCGAGCCCATCAGCGGTGCAGGCTTGCAGCGCTGGAGCAACCTCTTGCGGCAGCAGCTGCCGCACCCCATATATGATGCACCATGCCTTGAAAAGCATGGAATAGGCTCGAGAGGCCAGTGGCTGCTGTGCTTGCTACACCAGCTCATGCCTTCTGCATGCTGGAATTGAAACACTACTGGCAAACACTTCCTCTGCAATGCACAATCCCGTCTCGCCTGCTGCTATAACTCATCCCACAACGCCTGCTGCACAACAACATGATGGATGCAACAAGAGATCCAGCTCCTATGACGACACTGTGTCATGACAACACCTCAATCGTGTACAACCTGCACACCTGCCCACCTGCCAGCAACTCATGCAGCTGCACCAGATGGGCCCCGCCTGACTGCTGCCGTGGTCAGCCGCAGATTGTAGGTTGAGGGCTTCATTTGAGCTCTGGGCATTCACAGCACAAGACCAGACCCGTCAAACTTGGCTCCTGTTCCTGCTCTGTGAATGCCAACTTAACCACCCAGCAATGCCATCGCTGCACAACCTTGTGCACGACTGAATGTGCTGCTGTGCACACAAATTAACAATATAACAAATACAAATCATTACATGTTTGAGCAGTGGCGTATGGTCAAGCATGTGTGGCGTCCTGCACAGCCTGTGCAGGACGCCACACCTGAGGTTCAACTTACACCAAATACCAAAGTAGAGCAACAGGCCCACCCACATATAAAAAAAGTGTTACAAGTCTGTGTCATTGTGTGTCACAGGCAACCACTTGTAGGCAATACTAACAACTGCGCAGTTCTGTGTTGCCGAGAGTACCTAAAGTGCCTAACTAGGGCCAATGGCCCACCCACTAAGGAGCCAAACACGGCTCGGGGTCCAAAATGAGCACAACCAAAGGGGGAAAGGGAGGCAGAGCATGCACACACAGCCGACATACAGTATAGCATAGCACTCACTCAATGCGAAACGGCACAATATTGGTGGCAGCACAAGTGGCGCGGTGGCCACGCAACAAACCAGGGTGGGGGTTGTGGCCCTCCCCTGTGGAGGCAGTATACTCCTCAAACCGAAGCACAACCGAGAAACAAATGTGTGTGTCAGCATGGCCCAGGTTGCACACATAACTGCCTATGTTCCACACCCGTATAAAGTCACAGTTGCAGATCAAGCACTTCACAATCCCTGACAAGGCGTACATGTGCACCGCAGCAGCAGCATTTGCCCAAGTGAACGGTCAGGTGAAATGCCCAATGAGTGGCCTAATATCATATCGGTGTATCACAACCAGTCACAGCAATGCCTGCAGCTCAGCAAACCAGCTCAAGGGCATGGATGCGCACACAATCGCCTTAGCATCTCACACACACACACACAACGCCACACCCACTCACACGGCCTCCGAGAGTGTCGAGCGAGAGAGCACGTTCGTTGTAGCTCACTGGATGACCTTGTGGAGCTCTCTTTGCAGACATCCCTATGCACAGATAGGGCAGCTGGCGGCCTTCAGCGATCATGGCCAGTGCCTGGCGCCACTCAAACCTCCACAGACTGCAGCCAGAGCATGTGGTCGCTGTGGCTCATTGATGACAGCCCCGGCCAACGCCTCATGAACAGCGGGTCACCTCGCAGTTCCGTGCGTCCCAACGCTTTGCCAGATCCGCAAGCCAGCACCGAACCGCATCAGCAGCTGCTGCACTCAGCGCTTCTTGCCTCTGAAGCCGCCGCCGCCGCCACGCCTGCCGCCCCCAAAGCCCCCGCCCTGGCCGCCCCCGCCCATGAACCTGCCGCCGCCCAGCCCCCACCCCCTCCACCTCCAAACCCACCGCCACCACCAAAGCCGCCGCTGCTGGTTGGGTAGTACAGACTGGTGCCTGGTGGGCAGGTTGTGGCATGCAAGCAGCACAGATGGCAGCAGGTCAGGTGGAGGTGAGGCTGGTGGACTGCCACATGAGGCTGCGCCAGGGCAAAAGGCACAGCGTCCCACCCCTGCTGCACTGTGGGGACACCCTGACAACCAAGTAAGTGAGTAAGTGAGTGACTGAGGGACGGAATTTGGTAGTTAAGTAAATAATAAGTAAGTGAGTGAGCAAGTACATAAGTAGGTGAAATTGTGACAGGCAGACTGGTAGCCGGAAATAAGCAGATGGGGATTCCAGGAGCTGTGCGAGCCTGGCACCTCCTCAGCTGGCCCAGTGAGCAGCACACGCTGCACACCACGGCACCAGCACCCCTCACCTCTGCCAGCAAAGCCACGCCCGCCGCCGCCAAAACCGCCGCCACCGCCCCCATAACCACGGTTGACAAAGCCTCTGTTGCGGCTGCCGCCGCCACCGCTAAAGGAACGGCCAGGATTGCTGAACGAGGAGCCGCTGCAAGCATTGGAAAAGTGCAGGTGTGTGTACTTCATGCATGGTGGAAAGTGGACAACAAAAGTCTGCTTGGTGTGCACAGGCTTGAAAGCAAGCAGGTAACGAAAGAAAATAGAATCCCACACACCACCAACACAACGCTTCTGGGAGTCGCCGCCGTTCCTGCTGCTGCTGCTGCTGCTGCAGGTAGCTGAGAGGGTGCGTGGTCATCAACCAACAGCCACACCCCAGTCAGCCGAGCACAGCAGCAGGCGCCTCACCTGGAAGGGGTGAAGCTGTTGCCACCCGAGGGAGTAAACCCTGCCGAGTTGCCACCTGAAGGGGCAAACCTTCCTCTGTTGCCACGCGAAGGAGTAAACCCTCCTGGGTTGCCACCTGAAGGGGCAAACCTTCCTCTGTTGCCGCCACCTCCAAGCCCTGGACCGCTGCTTGCAGGAACAGTTGTACCGCCGTTGCCAAAGCCGGGCCCTCTGCCTGAGCCGCCCACGCCGCCACCGCCAGCGCCAGGCCGTATCACCCAAGGCGGCACGCCGCCAGCGCCGCCAGCGCCGCCAGCACCGCCAGCGCCACCAAAGCCACCGCCGCCGCCGCCGGCAGCAGGGAGACCGCCCGCACCACCTCCCACGCTGGGCGCTGCCCCGCCTCCAGAGGGCGTTGTGCCAGACCCGCCAAACCCACCACCCCTGCCCCCTGCTTGTCCCCTGCCGCCTACAGGCGCCCCGCCGCCGCCAGTGCCGCCTGGTGCAGCACCACCAGGTGGCCCGCCACCCGGGCTATCCTGGCCTGAGCCGGGTGTGCTGCCCTGTGATGGGGGCGGAAACGGAAACAACAGCATCAGCATCAGCAGCAGCAAGGGGCTGGAGCAGCAGAAACAACCACACCTGCAGTGCTCCTTGACGGCACAACTGCTGTGGTGGCGGAATGTACCGCAACAATACGGCTCACGGCTGCATGTGCTGCTGCTCAAGGTTGTGCTTCACCATGATGCTGCTGTGACGGCTGCCACGTCAGCAGCAGCGCTGCCCAACAGCCCCCACCACCGCCACCACCAGCACACCCAAGCTGGCACCACCTGGCCCTGCCATCAAACCGACGGCACAACCAGCAGCAGTGCCCATGCTGCTGAGAAGAGCGCCACGTGTTGCAACAGCAGCTGCCTGCCAGCAGCGACACAGCTCCGCAGCTGCGCAGCACGCACCTGCCCAGGTTGCCCGCCAGTCCTGCCGGGCCGCCCGGTGCCGTCGCCAGCGCCCAGGGGGTCAGCCCCGCCACCGCTGCAGCCAGGGCTGCCAGGGGTGCAGGCGGGCCCTGCGGCCCCCCCACCCCCGCCGACACCTGGCCGCCCCCTGACCCTCGAGCCACCAACCCCTCCTGGACCGCCCGGCCCAGCACCTCCAGCAGCGGCGCCATTCCCCGGCCTGCCGCCGCCGCCGCCGCCTCCCGCGGGGCCGCCACCGATGCTTCCTGGCTGGTTGCCCGCCCCCCCCTGCCGCCGCCGCCGCCGCCGCCGCCGGGGCGAGGCCCTGAGGGCAGCGGGGTTGGCTGGTTGCCGGCCTGGCCGCTGCGCCCCGGCAGGACGAAGCCTGGCCCAGCAGGGCGACCTGGAACCGCAGCAGCAGCAGCAGCAGCAGCAGCAGCAGCCGTGGCAGCAGCAGCAACAGCAGCACACAGAGTGCAATGGTATGAAGTAGGCGGGAACAGCGTCGCAGGCAACTGACCAGTGGTAATCGTTAGGGGTTGAAAGCAGGCCCAGCTCAACTGCCTGGTGCTGCCGACATCTACAGCAGGTCTGCGATGGCGTGCGGCAGCCAGCGACGTGTTCTGGGTGCTGCAGCCGCAACAGCAAGCTTTGAAGTTCGTGCACAGATGCGGCAGCGGCTCTGCTCTCACACTGCACGTTACTGTGGCAGCCTGCTCGTGCACACACCACCGATCCGCCGCCGACCCGCCACCATCGCCCCGCACTGCAGCGCACCTCCCGCCGGCCGCGTGGCCGAGCGTGGCCCCGCGCCGCTCCCCCCGGGGTCCCTGTACAGCGGCGCACTCGGCCTCCTGCCCGCGAGTGCAAACGCGCCGCCCGCCACTCTATCGGTCCAGCCGTTGGGGCGGTCCGCGGGCCTCCAGCCCGGCTTGCCAGGGGGCCGTATGCCGCCAGGGTAGCCCCACCCCGGCTTCACCACGGGCGGCCGCCACCAGCCCGGGCGGTGAATGCCCTTCAGGGGCAGCCACCACCTGGCAGCGCGCCGCCGCCAGGGACGTACGCCGACGGCAGCACAAGCACAGCAGATGCGTTAGAGCGGCGAGTGCGGGTGGGTGCGTCTTGCGCAGCTCGCAGGTGCTGCTGGTGCTGCCGCTGATGCGTTGGTGGCGCCGACCACCAAGCATGCGCCGCCTACACCCGGCGCGTGTGCACTGTGCACTGCCAAGCCGCCAGTCGGCACGTTCACTGTGCAGAGCTTCAGCACGCAACATAGTTGACGAACAGCACAGCCAATGATTTGAGCTTGCTCTGGTCCCGTCCAAGTGCAGTCAGTCTGCCCCACAAGGGACGCATCGAGACCCAGCCCATACCACCTCAACAACCAACCTGCAACTGCTGCAACAACAATTCGAACCATCCAAGGCGGCTTACGCACGCAAATGCTCTGAACTTGGCAGCTCGAACCCGCAAATGCAGCCAGCTCGTCTGGCTCAGCCGCACCTACCTTGGCCTGTAGTAGCCCCAGCCGCCATAATCATAGCCGTACCCTAAGCCCCAGTTGTAGCCGTAGAAGGGGATGCCCGCGCACACGCCCGCAAAGCTGCAGAACGGCGCTGCCCCCTGCACAGCACGTCAGCAGCAGCACAACCGGTAGCTCTAGGAACAGTCACGCCACACAACAGATTGACGTGCTTGCTGCAGCGCATGCCAGCTTAGCGCTTGGCTCAGCTTTTCCCACGTGCACAGGCTGGATGACTGCGTCAGGTATGCGGCTGCGCTGCGCTGCAGGTGAAGACAGCAATGCTGTACGCAACCGCAGGCTGCTGCTGCTCACCCAGCAGGCTCCACCGTAGTAGTCGTATGGGTCGCAGCTGCTGGCCCCAACAGGCAGCAGGTCGCACCCTGCAGGGCAGCAACAGCAACACCACTGGCACCCAAGTCTGCAGGCAGTGAGCATGTCACAAAGGCCAGACAGCCCTGGAGCACGGCAGCACCGCTTGAGCATGCTGCACCCCTGAAATCATCAGCCCTGTCATGTCACTCAAAACTGTGCTTGTTGCAGCTGCCAGCAACAGTGCCAGGACTATGCAGCAGCCGTCACAGAAGACATGCCGCACGACAAACGTGAGCACCTTGCTGCAATTTCACGACCCCAAATTCCGGCATCACAGCAGCAATTTGGCAGCCGCATAACCCAAGCAGCAGGGAACCCACCTCCATTGATGACAATGACGTTTGTCTGGCTGCTGGCTACATCAGCGTTGGAATCGAAGCAGCCGCCAGGCGGGCACTGGTCGCACACGTGGATGAAATCAAACGCAGCAGGGAAGCTCCGGCTGTCCACTGGCACATTGCAACTGGGGTCATTGCTGACGAAGAAGTTGCCGTCTGAGTTGTCTATGCGCAGGATGGGCGTGAAGTCATTGATGGCTGAGCGCGGCAGGCAGCACTGGCCCTGGTACTGCTGCCGCAGCTGGTTCATGTCCACCACCAGCCCAGACTGCAGCGTCAGGCCTGCAGCACGGCACGGCACAGCACAACACAGCATAGCACGCCAATCTTCAGCGTTGCAGGAGTGGCACACGACCAGGCATGGGCCTGAGCACAACATGGTGCAGCGCACAGCAGCGGCTGATCCATGCAGCGTGATAGTCTGAAGGCTTCACCCTGACAGCAGACTTGTGCCTGCATTGCAGCGCATGGCTGATGTTGCGGCTCATCCAGCCACCAGCAGCGGACTGGCACTCACTCGGGCCGTCTGTAATGGCCTGGGTGCTCTGTGCAGGCACGGCTTCACACTTGCCGGAGAACCCCGCATTGCAGATGGGAGCCGCGACGCTGCACACCACGTTGGGGTCGGGCTTGTTGTCCGGGGTGGTGCAGTAGTCACCCGGCAGCGCAACATCCACACCTTCAGCAGCAGCAGCAGCAGCAGCAGCAGCAGCAGCAGCAGCAGCAGCAGCAGCAGCAGCAGCAGTGAACGTCATGCAGCGTTACAGAAAGTGCATGTTGTGTTCGCGCAGCCATGGAGCCCGGATGTTCCTGGTGCTTATCCGGCATGAGTTTGAGCCCATGTGCGCTGCACAGATGCAGGTGTGTGTCTCAATTCCGGCTGCAGTTCAGGCACAGATGGATCCTATACTTCCTGCGCTGGCCAATGCAGACGGAGCTGCCCGGCATTGCAGATGCACACAGCAGCCGTTTCATCCCAGCCAGAAGCAGGATCAAGCAGCCCAAACATACCTCCGTCGACTGCTGGACACTTCCCGCCTGCACACCTGCAGCGGCAAGAATCCACACACATTGAGCAACCAGTAAACTGCAGCAGCTGCTCTACTAGCTGAAAATACGTGCAGGCTCGGCTAGGGGTGCGATGTCAACACGCAATCAGCCTCATCAGAGTCTCATCCGTCGAAGTTGTGTTTCCAGTGTCACTAGTGCCTCCAGCCAGCTGCTTGCCACCCTGCCTGCCCACACAGCTGCAGCATATTTGAGCAGCAGTACTAGTACGACACGGCAGCAGACCTCCTGCGTGCCATCTACTTGGGCTGCATGCAAGCGGCAGTTGCACGCAACTCACTTGCCGCAGGCCCAGATGGCTCGATACTGCGCAGGGTATGCTGCAGCAGGCACGATCAGCTTGGGGTCTTTGCAGTCGGGGTCTGCGGTGACATGATACTGCTGTTTGGAGCCTTCCAACTGCGCGATGGATGTGTAGTCACCCAGGAAGGACTGCAGGATGCAGCAGGTCCAGTTGGTGGCCTTGTAGAGCTCCGGCAGGGAGATGACCTGCCCGCTCATCAGCGTCATGTCTGCAGCAGCAGCAACAGCGAAAACAAAAACAGTGACAGAATCGTTGGCACTGGAACTGCCAGTATTGGAATCGGTCACGGCATCCACTGACTGTGCCAGTTCGTGTCCAGCTGTCAGCAGAGTGGCCTGGTCAGCCTTAGACTTTGCAGCAAAGCTGTCCACATGACGGCCAAACCACAAATTCACGTATGCAGCAGGAATACAGTGTCTAGATTGATTCGGGCTTGTTGCTGGCGCTGAACGTACGCAAGTTGCTGCCAGCCTGGGGCAGGGGAAGCAGCAGCAGTAGCAAGGATGATGGCGCTGAGTAAGGATGGCGCAACAGCCTGCAAGTTCGATGCAAATACATTTGCTGCTTTTGACTTGGTTTTCCAGCCAGGTCCCTGCTGCGACCAAGCATGGAACACGGAGGGAACTTGTGTTTATATCATACACGCCGTTCACAGCAGGATCGCTCACTCTGGCATACTCCATGACCCAATAGAAGACTCGTCAACGTCAAAAGGAACAGCGGCACCCAAGGCGAGCTGCGCACTTCCATTATCTCTGCCTCAGTTACGCATTTGCTCAACGAAAGACGGCTGGTCGCAGATAAAACATGTTGAAATTAAAATACTACCGCACTGCGTTTCGCATGAGTGGGCAGCTGCTTGGTGTTTGGCGGGATGCCACATCACCAAATGGGTATTTGAGGTGACAGAACAGGGGCGCCAGAGCAGCACGCAATCTGCAGTCCTTGTACGCTTGTCAAAAAGTTAACTTCAAGAACAGCTGAAACATCCTACATTCAGCAGTTAGGATTGAGAGAGTGAAAGTAGTTACACGTGGGTCCGATCACCATCTAGACGGTAAATTGGATAGGGCATCCCACAAAAGCTGCACTTGCGAGGGGACAATCCCTCATCCTCTCTAAACATATGTCGCAATCCAGCGCTTTGAGGCGCGATTGAAGGGCGTCACGCTTTATGGTCGGTCGACTGTGCTACAAGCCTTACCAGACGACAAAGTGGGCGACGGAATTGCAGCTGACAGACATGTGAGCCAAACTTGATGACCGTGTCAAAAACAGTACTGCCGTGCTCAGAAGTGCGCACATTCATGATGTTCCAATGCAGTTCATCGCAATCATGTGCAGCCTTCAGTGCTAAATTATAACGTGCTGCTGTCATATCATCTGATGCAAAGCGATGCAGTTTGGACGCGGCAGGTGACAGAAAGACGGCACATGCAGGTCTGCATCGCACTGCATCTCCTGGCAAGCGCGCAGTGAAGTTGTCGTTCATACCTGACACAGCTGTAGCTGCTACCACGCAACAGTTACTTATGTCAGGCGTGCACCTGCCTGCTGTCCGCCGCTACCGCCTGACGCTGCTTTTATGCTTGTCATAACTTACCCGGAGTCACCGGCTGCCTCTACGGGTGCACACCAAAATGGAGAACACGTGTAACTACTCTCTCTCTCTCTCAAAGTGGAGAACATGTGGCGTTGCTGCAACAAACACGTTCTGCGCCCCGCATCATGCCCCTTGCATACACACCTAGGCCTCGGCAGCTGCGTCAATCGTGTCAGCTGCATCAGCGCCTCCCCAGTCAGAGTGGCGTCACCTCAGTCCAAGCAGGTATGGCAGCTGCTTCATCTGGTGAATGGCATCCAAGCACTGCACGGCACCCCCATCACAGTCATCATCAGCGCGGGCCGGCTTAAGCAGGAGTATCTAGTCCAGGTGACACAACTGTGCGTTACTACAAGCAACCACAGCTGCTGCTGCGTCACGCACACCCTGCATCGCACCACACAAGCTAAGCCGCGTGCTAGGGCTGCCAGGGCTGCTGCATCCCCCCATTCAGGCCGTAAGCGGAGGCCAGCAGTATGGTCCTTGCCTCAGTGAGACCTGTCAGACCAGCTAGCATGGCACCCACAGCAAACCAGCCAGGCTCCTGCGTCTGCCTCTTCAATTCCACACGCGCCAACACATCACTGTCCATTGCCCCAACTGCCACGTACAGCTTGGTCAAGCCAGTGCAGGCTGTGGTGCCGTCTAGCATGGCCGGCATCTGGCGCCTTCGCACCTTCTGGGTCCTGCACCCCACCCCCTGCCCATGCATAATTCGTGCAGCTGTGGCAGCTGGTGCCAGGCTGCTGCTGCTGCTGCTGCTGCTGCTGCTGCTGCTGTGAATCCAGCCTCATGCACCCGCCAGTGCTCCAGCACCGGGTGCTGCAACATTGGCAGCTGCGGCAGCAGCAGCAGCAGCAGGCTGCTGCCTGGGGAGCTGCACGGGCGCAGCCACTCCAGCCGCTCCAGCTGCAGCAACTGCGTCAAGGCGGCAGGCTCCTGCTGTATTGGCGGAGCTCAGCTCGCTCCAGTGCGCTGACACCTTGACAGCTGCCGAGGCACAGCTGCGTCAGCTGTGCTGGCAGCACCAAGCCCTCGCACAGCCGCCCTTCTGTAGCAACGTCCTGCGGCTGGCTCTGCACCGACAGATCAAGCACCAGGCGGTGACGCGACAAATACAAAACCCTCCAAATGCAGCTTCTGCATTGGCAGCGGCTACAACAGCAGCTGCTGCAGGTTGCAGTCACCTACTCTGGCCTGGCCTGAAGGCAGGCGCAAAAGTCGAGCCAGGCCTGCCAAAACATCCTTGGTTGCTTGGCCATCAAGCTGCAGCTGCTGCATCGTGCTGAGCGCTGCTGGCAACGCTGGCTCACCTGCCATGCTCTCCTAACCAGGCTGTGTGCTGGCAGCACAACCATCACGCCTGCAGCATCGGGCAGTTCTGTGCTGAATTATGTCACACGCAGGCCTTGCTGCCCCTGCTGCTGCTGCTGCTGCTGCTGCTTTGTGATGGACAACTCCACGCCTGCCTTTTCTGCAGGCTCTGTGATGGGCATTGCTGCTGTAGGGTTGGATGCTGCTGCAGCTAGCCCTGCTGCGCGCATCATGGCTTGCGGAACAGCTGCTGAGTCGGCTCGGGGCAACAGCGCAAACACAGCCTCATATTATACTGTCAACACATGCAGCATGCTTTGGCAGCCAGGGCGCACAGCTGTCTAGCCGCCCACTTGACGCATTGCTTCAAACCTGACTGCAGCGTCTCTGTTGCAGGCGCTGCACTGCTGCACTGCCTCACGACAGCCCTTGCATGCCTATGCTGTTGTACACAGGAGCTTGGCGTCTTTGCTGAGTGCTGGGTGTTTCAGCGCAACAAACAGTGCATATAGCTCCATGCAGGTCACCCGAGTATGCAGCAGTGGTGATGGTAATGCAGTTGGTGAGCAGGGAGCAGCAGTTCCCAGAACAATTTGCACCCACGATCCTGATGAATCGGCAGCCAAGCACCAGCTATGTGTGTTTACCTTCTGCTGCCGGCAGTTACAAAATAGGCATTTGTAGGAGTAAGTAGGAATGCGAATAGGTCTGCCCTGCTGCAGGCTGCCAGTGGTTCCCATCTTGTCCTGCATGGCGCTCCTGTGTTTGGCGGCTGCATGGGCAGTTTGGGTATATAGTGACTGAACGCAGGCCCTGAACGCTGCCCCAAATCCCCAAGTGAAGTCTTACTAAATGAGGTAAACACCACAACCACAGATCAAAGACATAACAGACCAGGGCAGACTTGAAAAAGAACCCTGATCTACATGACACACATTAGTCACGACAGTTACGATTCTTGTTGGCAAGAACAACTTGACCTGTACAAACCATGCTGGCATGCGTAATGCACGAATTTCTTAGATTTCTGTAGAGAGGGGCATGTCGATTGCTTGCGTGCAGTGGATGGCATCAGTATCTTTGGCCTTCACAACAGAATCCAGCCTACTTAACGAAGCGCAGTGAACCTCAATCTCGCGCTGTGAACAAGGCATTTGGCGTTAGCCGTAATCACATCTGCGTGCTTGCTGCTGAATGGCTGACCAACACCTGCTTCCGGCAAGCAAACGCGCAGGCGTCGAGCTTCCTTCCAGCAGCGACGAACAGCGCATAATTGACATGATCCAGCAGCACCGAAGTTTGCGAGCCGTAGAGCTCAGCAGTGTGGCTGGCACCAGCAGCAGTAGACAGTTTGACAGGAGCTCAAGCTTCACCGCTGGCAATCCTGACAAGTGGGCCGACGACTCTTCAGACTCTTCTGAGTCACTGCAAGAGGCGTCGCCGAGCAGTTGGGCGACAGGGGCCTTTGAGCCATTTGAAGTGGAAGAGCAAGCTACAGAGGTCAAGTACCTCAGGTCTGCTTTCCCCAAGAAGGTGCGGGCTGATCCCAGCACGTGTGGCGGCATACCGTTCTAAGCAGTCCAGGCAGCAGGGGCTGCTACTGTATGACACAGGAAACAGTGAGAATCAGCACATGAACATCTGCTTTCTTGTCTGTGCAAAAGCACACCACTTGATGGCAATGCAGCACGCTCGTTGCAACGTTCCTTTCCCACCTGTCGCGCTTTTGCCAACAAAATTTGTAACCGCCTGCATCCCTCTTGCAGGAGCAGGAGTGTGAGCACCTTCGCCAGATCATCAAGGAGCTCAGCCAGTCACGCAGCAAAGCGCACAAGACCAAGGTTGAGCTGGAGGAGCAGTTTGCAGGACTGCAGAAGGAGTACTACAGGTGCCTGGCACTCTCTGCGCGTGTATGGGGGGCGGGGGAGGTTTAGCAGCGGCGGAGTGCATGTGCAGCGCGCACCTCCAGCAGCGACCATGTTTCAGGTGCTGGCAGTGAATCAGCAGCAGCACGGCCATGTGCGCACACCACGCAACCATCATTGGTCATCCAGGCACCAGCACATCATGCCGAGCACTTTGGATCGGCTCTCCCATCACAAATTGTCCCACGGCTCGCATAACCATGTTCCTGTGTTGCCTGGCTGTGCTGCGCAGGGTGCTCAAGGTGTCGGAGCTAGCGCGCACCGTCTCGCAGCAGTCGGTGTCGCGCGCAGCCGGCCTCAAGTCTGAGCTGTCCACGGCGCAGGACCACGCGCGCCGGGCGCGGCGCCGCGCCGCGGCAGCAGACAAGTCCTGCAAGGAGCTGCGGGAGGAGAACGCAGCGCTGAAGCAGAGGCTGCTGCTGCTGGAGCGGCTGCACCTGGAGCTCGGGGACGACTGCAGGACCAGCGCGTGCGCGCGCGCGTACCTGTTCGGCCACTCCATGAGCCTGTACTGAGGGGCGGTGCGCGTGGTAGCCATGCCTGCAAGTGGAGGGCTTGTGCGTGGTGTGGGGTGTGGGTGTTGCGTGTGGTGTGGGCTGTGGGTGGTGCCGAGGCGCGTCATGTGACATGCTGCACCTGTGTTTTGTTTTCATAGGCCCTGCACGTAATTGTTTTTGGTAGGCTCTGCATGCAATTCAAGGTTGCATGTGTACGTGAGCTGGGGCCTTATTGCAATGCATATTGCGTTGTGTACACAAGGGAGTAATTGTTCACCCGGCTGGTGGTTCTGTAGTCAGTTGGTTTCAAGCTTGTCGGGCTTGCTGTTGACTTTGCAACGCGCAGCGGCGCACCATACACTGCTGCCGGCTGGCATGTGGAGCCGTGCTGCGGCATGCGGGACCGAGAGCAGAGCATTTGCCAGGTCAAGCAGCAGCTGTGCACAGTCATCGCACCTTCGCCAAACAAACAGCCCGCAGCAGCGCTTCTGTGCATTGCCGTGTCTGCCTTGGAGCGCAGCATGTGGTGGCTCGGGTGCATGCACCAGTTGCGCCTTGCCTTCCGTTTTGCAGGAGCAGCTTGGCGTCTGGGCCACACCCTCCCTCCCTGCAGCAAGCCCGTGCCAGCTGTGGTGTGCGTGTGTTGTGTGTCGAGGCAAAAGAGCAGCCAGCTCCCGACCCACACTGCTGCAGCGGCGCCTTTTGGGCCGCATAGCAGCGGCAGCGGAGCTCGCATGATGAACGCCTGGTCTGCCTGCTTCAGCAGGTGCAGCAGCTGTGGAGTGTTGGGCGTGAGCCTGCAGGTGTGGGCCTCGGCTGATGCAGCGGGGCGCTGGTGTCCCACGCCGCATCATGCCGTGGCACTGCATTGACCCGGCGCGCTTGCATGGGCTGTTTTTCATGCTGTGGCCAGGCACCTCTCTGGTTCAGTGGTGGATCCTGGAGTCGCACCCGCAAGGGAGTTTATACGGCCGGGCGTGAGAGCTTGTTGTGTTTCGACTTTTTTACGACCAT
>JACERP010000446.1:0-60052 GCA_014080715.1 Scenedesmus sp. NREL 46B-D3 | reverse complement strand
CGCCCAGCAGAATGCCGTCCACGCGTCCAGCACAGCGTTTGGCATGTCTTGCAGCCGCAGGCGGGAGCAGGCAGCGGTGGTGCACGCCAGCGGCAGCAGCAGCAGCAGCACGGTCACTAACAGCAGGATGCTCTCAGCTTACGCATCCCAGCTCAGCAATACCAGCTCTCTGCAGCAGCACCGAGCCGGTGCAGCAGACGTGCTTTAGCAGACAAGGGAGTTCCTCTTGTCGTCATGTCAGCCAGGCATTGATCGGTGTTGAGTTGCGCGGGATCATGCCAGGCCGCATCTCCATGGAGGCGCCAGCCCTGGTGGCCATGGCAAGACAATGCTGTGCACCCCTTGCATGGCAACAGCTGCCCCTGCACTGCACCTCCGCACCTCCTGCCCCAGCACGCCGCCTGTCCTCCCCCAAAGCAAGGCGCAGCACGGCCCACACCACGCACACGGGCATGGCAACATGGCTGTGCAATCCACCCAACCCACCCACCCCCCAAACCCCCTCAACGCCCCCCCCAATCAGGCAAGGCGCAAGCAAGGCCCCCCCCCGCCCGCGCCCCACACCTACAAATACTGACGATCAATGAATGCGGCTGTTGCATTCACGCCTCCGGCTTGCGCCCAACCGTGCGTGCACAACTGCTGAGGCAAGCCCCCCCCCCGGGGCCCGCCCCGCACCTGTCGCCTCGGCGCGCGTCGGCCGCGGGTTGGTGACCATGGAGTCGACCACGCGCGTGATGAGCACCGGCTTGCCCAGCAGGTTGCAGTGGCTGACCAGCTGCTTCTGCACCAGCGCCATCTTCTCGGGGGCCACGTCGAGCCCGATGTTGCCCCTGCAGGTGCAGCAGCAACAGCACACATCACCACCACCACCACCACCAAAGTAGGGCCACAGGCCCACCCCGTTAGGAGCCATACTAAATCGTCCCTTGATTGAGCACCAAATTGCTGCTGAGGGTGTCCGACAGCCCTGGCTGCAGCGTCAGGCTGTGTGCTCTCCATGTTCAAGTGCTTGTGACGATGCCGTCTGCTGATACAAGCTGGTCATAGAAACGGCACAGTGCCCACCGCAGCACATGTTGGCTCACACTCCAGACTGGCGAACGCCCATACGTATGTCGGCGTCACTGCTGGACTCAGTACACGACCAGCGCCATCTGCGGCCTGGAACCTGGTGTGCACGAAGCGCATGCCGTGCAGCAACCAGCCTCACCTGCTCATGACGATGCCGTCTGCTGCTGCCAGGATGCCCTTGAAGTTGAGCAGCGCCTGGCGCGTCTCCACCTTGGCCAGCACCTTGGTGTGTGCCATGCCCAGGGAGTCCAGGAACAGCCGCGCCTCGCGCACATCCTCGCTGCAGGAGGTGCAGAACAGCACAGTGAAGGGTGAGAGCGACGCGAAGCAGCAGCGGAACAGCCGAGCCTCGCGCACATCCTCACTGCAGGAGCAGCGGACAAGGCAGTACCAGTGCATACCAACGGGTGTTTAGCACAGGGAGCATGCTGGCAGCCGGGGCAAGATGGAGCCACCTCTGTGCGCCCTGCAGTCATGCACAGCTGAAGTAAGTTAGATGGACGCTTAGGCCTTGCTCTGCAAGGGTGCAGGGCATTGGCATGCCACACATTGATCAAACAGGCACGAATTGCGCGGGCGGCAACATGATGCAGAATTTCAAACCCAGACTGGGTGGAGCAGATGTGTGAGAGAGAGAGTAGTTGCGTGTGGGGTCCAGTCACCATCTAAAATGGTACGGGCCACCCCCAAATGCGCTCGGTGTCAACGCGTGAGAGAAAAGATGAGCGCACAACACAACAGTTGTGTCCATCCAGGCAAAGTCTCTCAGAGTATGCGTCAATTATAAAAGCGGCATGTCCAGACACACCCCACTCAATCAGCAGCTTGCGCCATGGAAGCATCACCAGCCGACGCATGTTGTCAAGGTCGTCAATTAGAGGGCAAGGGCAGCAGAAACTAGGGCGGCATAAGGCTGCAACAAAGCAAATAAACATTCATACTGGCCAGACAAACCTCGCAGTATCCATACTACAACTAAGGGGGTGGGCAACCTCATCCAAAGTGTCATCCGTTTTGCCGCTATGCAGCGGCTGCTCACCGGGTGCGGGTATACGCCAGGTTGATGTAGTCAATTTCAAACTCTGCTCCCAGCGCTGCAATGGCCTGCCTGTCGTACTCGCTGAACAGCGGCAGGTTGTTCTGCAGGTTGAGCAGGCTGTCGGCGCTGCGCTCCATGTGGAACACCTGACGCAGCGACGCGCAGCGACAAACAACAGAAGCGCTGCTCAGGAAGTTTTGATGTTACAAACATGTTTGGGGTGCTGCACTTCCTCAGCGCCCAGCACAACCAAGCACATCCAACCTGCTATGTTCTGCTCTTGCGAATGCTGCCCTGCTCCGCTGCTTCACAGACAAACTCGTGGTCAAACCACATGTGTCACATTACATAACATAATGTAACATAACCTAACATAACACCTGCTGGAGCTGCGCGCTCACCGTCATCAGCCCGTCCATGACAGCGCTGTTCAGTGCCTTGCAGACGATGTCCTGCCCTGCACCTGCAGCACAGTGAGGTACAGGCTGGCGCTGTCGGCACCGCACACCAGGTACCTGCGTGTGGGCAGAACATCACAGCAGACGCTCAGAGCGGGTACGGGCCCTCCTCCCTGCACGGCAGTCACACATTCAGCGCATTGAACAGCACGGTGCGGACCGGGCCAGCAGTGTCGGCGCCGCATACCAGGTAGTTGCTTGAAAGCAGCAGGCAGAACAACGTGCCTCGTGATGCAACCGCAACCGCCGGCGTGTCAGCGGGCACCACGGCCCACTGTGTGCAAGGTGCTGGTCAGCGCTCTCTGCACCGCTAAAGTGCTTGCGTACACTCATCGTGCTGAGCAGACGGAAACCATGTGCATGTCAGTTTCATGAGAGTGCTGCGAGGCGCTGCACTCCTTCCAAGTACACATGAGCCGGCATGTCCCTGCAAACTCTCCGTGACAACCTGTCGCAGCTGCCCTTGCCTGCATGCACATGCTGGCTCCGCAGTCGGGCGCACCTGCCGATGTACATTGTGTCCCCCTGCTTGACCATGTTGTGCAGCATGGGGTAGGTCACAGGCAGAACCGTGGAGGAGGCCTCGACATCTGAACGCGTGGTGATCGTTAAGGTCTGCAAAGACAAGCAACACAAGTTGATTAGGAGTTATTTTCTGCATTAGTCAATTCTTTGGCAAGCCCGTGCAAGACAAATGCTTGGCAGGCCTCATCAAAATGCTTGGCTGCTGTTGGCTGCCCCACACAACGCAGACAGCCCAGCAAGCAGTGCCAGCGCTGCCGCCCAGCCCACTCCGCGCAACACTTTTTGTTGCAGGAGGTCATGACTGATCAGGCGCAAAACATGCTTTGTTGGGTGACACTGCAGCACGCCACAGCGTTGGCGGATCCAGTAGACAGACAAGAAGCGCTCCCACCTGGCCTGCGGTGACGTTGAAGGGGTCGGGGTGGGCGGGCCACCCGTCGTCTCCTATCACGCAAGGCCGGCGCACCATCACCTCACGCCCCAGCGTGCTCAGCACCACCGCGCACAGCTTCTTGGTGTTGGCCATGGCAGTCTGCAGGCAGGTGGCATCACAGCAAACACGCATAAAAGCTTCCTGCCAACCCAACAGCAACGGAATCACGGCTGAGCATGGCGTGCGTTGGCATCGCAGCTTGCCGAGGAGGGTGACCTGTCCTGGCAGGAAGCACGTAAGAACTGAGGGAATGCAGAGGCGGTGTCTGCTTGTACACAGGTGGCCTGCGTTGCTGCACAGATTTTGCCTCAGCTCATCTGGCAGGTGGCCGTTCTGCCTGCTCTGATTGCTGCTGCTGTTGCCGATTGCCTGGCACCAGCACTGCTGCTTCACTCCCTGCACCCATGGTGCACGTGTATGCCGCTGCTCACGTTGAGTGCGGCGAGTGTGGCGCGGTGGAAGTCCAGCCCTCCCCAGGTGAGGTCGATGCGCGCAGCCACCATGCCTGCCGCCAGCAGCCCCTCCAGCACGTCCACGCTGTGGCTGCTGGGGCCCAGGCTGCACACCAGCTTGGTGCCTGCAGGAAAGACAGCGGGGCGCACGGATGCAGTGCCTGGGGGTCAACAAACTCAGGCAAAGCACACAACAAGCCTGCTGGGACCCAGGCTGCAGACCAGCTTGGTGGCTGGCGTGTCAGCACAAGATTGCCAGGTCAGTGGACAGCAGCGAGTGGCAGCAGCAGAGGGATACATAGGGTGAGGAACCTTTGATAGGTACTGTTTGCACTGTTGCCGCACGTTGTGCTGATGATGGGTGGGAAGGTGCTGCACGCATATGATGCCTTCAACAAGCGAGTATTCGCGGTACCAGCCGGGGACGGACTCAAGGGAGTTGCAATGGCTGCAGTTTGTTTCCAGTGCGCAAAGTGACACAGATGTCTATCAAGTGTGAGTACATGTGCAACTGTCGTCTTTGAAGTCGCTGAAGCCGGCAGGCTGCCTGCCTATCAAAGTGTGCAGACCTGTGAATGCCCCTGGGGTGTCATCTGCTGGGACCATCAGCTCCGTCAAGTCCAGCGACTTGAAAAAATGGGTTTTAGCTCGGGCATGGATAAAAGAGGCTTTCCTGTTGGGAGACATGACGATCTGCGCAATGTGCACGGTGCGGGCAGAGTCAGGCACTGCCCGTCACGAGACACAAAAGTAGCTCTGAAGAGCCGTCACTGCGTCATTCATGATTCAAGCATCGGTCTGCAGGACCGGACTAGACGCGCGAGCGATAGAATTGGTTGCTGTGCACACTAGGGTTGCTGGTGCTTGAGCACATGGGCCACATGGGGGGAGCAGTACTTGTTTGGCAGGATGTGCAGATATGGGTAATTTCTGCCGAAAGAACAATGATCGCAGTATGCGGAGCACGGATGCAGAGCACGACCTGAGGTAGTGCAGCTTGGGTGAACGGCCTTGAGGCCTTGTCTGTGCTGTGATAGACGCTGCCGTTAATTTCTGAGCTAGTGTTGTAACTAATGTAGGAGTGTGCAAAGTAGAGCTGCTGCACCTAGTGCGGGACGGGGCAACACGGAGTTGGCAGGGCTCAGTCGGTGGCAAGGCACAAGCATGTGAGGCTTTGACTAACTTACATTTTACAAGAACCGTTAACAATAAGCCTAACTTGTTGTCAGAAGTCCTGCGATGCTTCCGACGGTAGGGTTGTTTGAATGGAGGCAGTGCTGAAAGCCCAGCAACATTGCTCAAAGCGCACCACGCTGAAGAAGAACTGATCATCGGGCCCAACCGCTTTACGAGCAAACCGAACGCGGATATGTCTCTCTCACTACTACGACTCGCAAGCCAACAATAATCATACATCCCTGCATCCAGAGTTAGCTGACCACAAGTACAGCAGCACAGCTCTCCATATGCTCTGTCAGCAGCACCACGCTGCAAAAATGTGTCACCAACAATGCGCCTGCGTAAAGCCTGCACTACCTGAACACGCCAGTATTTGCGCATGCACTGCACCGCTGGCTGCTTGCTACACACTCACTCACAGGTTGCTGCATGCCGCTACAGGATCTGATGCAAAGGCCACGCCCACTGTGTCTTATGTAATGCGTTACATAAGGCTCACGGCTGGCATGGCCACTCTGACACACGGAACTTCCTGCTCTGGCACTGATGCCACCACAGCAGTGCTGCAGCAAAGGCCTAAACGCAACTCACACTGCAGCTGGCGCTGTGAACTGAATGATTTTGAAACACAACTCGGGGCAGGAGGACACGCTTTGCAAACACTCGCATCACCTAAAATTCCCCCACAACCTCAAGTCCATCAATCCCGCTCCGGCAGTACATTAGCGTCGAGCTGCTGTAGCTTTGGCAGCAGCGCCAGCATCCGCTGCTTGTAATCTGGAGCTGATGCTGCTGGATTGTTTTCAAGGTATATGGTTGTCAAGCTCTCAACCTGATGGAGATAAGAGCAGCAGCAGCAGCAGCAGCAACAGCTTGGGCAGTAAATGGCAGGCTTTCACAAGCAGCCAGGCTAGATCAATATGCAATGCCCAAAGCTATGTGCAAGCTTGTTCAGGGTCATGCAGCGCGTTTCGACAACCCTTTGCTCCACAGTCTGCAGCACCGCCGCATGAAATTGCAGCCTGCATCAATAGCAGCATGCCACGCGCTTGGCCCGCTTGCGGAACCTCTGACCGCCCCTTCCACGCCCTCAACACCCTCCAAGCTCGCCAGATCTGCTCAGATCTGGTCACCAACCAGCCGCGGATCCTCCGTCTGTGACACGCCTTTGACCATCTTCCACCAGCTGCCTAGTGTACTAGGGTGTGCAACCGGGAAAAATCGGTTCCGGGCGGCCCACCTGGTCCTGCAGTGCCTGCTGCATGCCCTCCAGGCTGGGGATCTGGTTGTCATTCAGCCACAAGTCCTCCAGCCGGCTGAGGCCCTGCAGGTGCTCCACCTTGCTGATGCGGTTGTTGCTCACATCCAGCACCTGCGCACACACACGCAATTGTTCCAGACCGTGCAAAAGAAGGTTGAGCACATCAATTGCACGTGACACGTCTTGTAGGTACCTGTGGGAGACAGCAATGCGCTGGCGGCAGCCAGACAGCACCGGACGGCTTTTCCAAGCCGAATGCGGCGACGATGCTCCCAGGCCAGCAACAAAGGCCAGCGAGGCACACACAGAGCTCCACAGCAGACAGCAGCACTGCTGTCCACATGCAGCGCCTGAGCTTGGTGATGCAGCTGGTGTGGATGGCAGTGCCGCCAACAACACATCACGCCACCTGACGACTCAGTGCAGGCACAAGCGCCAAATGCAGATAGGCATGCCCTGGGAGCCCGCCAGGGAAGCTGCCAGGTGGCCAATGGTGAGGCCTGACGATGCGTGTGATGCTGGCAGCGCGATACACTTGCAGATCTGTGTAGCAGCCAGCCACGCCACGCACCAGCGAGGGTTGGCCAGGTGATGGCTCACAGAGCTGCGCGCTGCAGCAGGCGCACCGCTCACCCGCAGCGCCATGAGCTGCGTCAGCTGCTTGTCCAAGCACCAGATGCCGTTGTGGCTGAGGTACAGCTCAACCAGCGAGCTGCAGGCAGCAATGCCAGACATGTTCTCAAGCCTGCAGCGGCAGCAGCAGCAGCAGGATGCACACCCAACGTGCGCTGGAACGTTTCAAAGCATGCACGTAGCAGCAGTGTCGGTGGCAGCGACGTGTGTGGTGCGCAGCGTCTGCACTGCTGGCAGGACAGCAAGACATGTTGCAGGCGCGCGTGCAGCATGCGCTGCTGCGCCTTGTACTGTGAGAGGCATCGTAATTCCCTGGCAGCTGGCAGCTGACACAGATTCTGCCGTTTGTTCTGCTGGCGGCTGCGGCTGCTGCTACTGCTGCTACTGTTTCTGGTGGTGGGGGTTGGCCGTGCCCCCCGCTGCTGCTGCTGCTGCTGCTGCCGCGATTCCGACTGCAGCGGGAACAAACAGTGACACCTGCTGCTGAGCAGCACCACTTGCAGCAGTTCTGTCCCAGCACCCATGATTGCTGCCCTTGCTGCTAGCCTTTGCAGCCTTCATGACCAATCCCTGCTGCCACCCGTACGTGTTGTTCTGCAACAAAATGCGCTGCAGTGTCGTGATGCAACTACAATCGTCACTTCTGCCACTAGACTTGTGGAGCGCCTGACCAAAGCAGTTGTGTCTGCAGCGCACCTGTTGCTCTGCAGCGCACCTGTTGCTCTGCAGCGCACCTGTTGCTCTGCAGCGCACCTGTTGCTCTGCAGCGCACCTGTTGCTCTGCAGCGAGATGCGCCGCAGTGCCGTCAAGTGGCCAAGGTTTTCTATCTTGGAGATGCGGTTGCGCCCCAGCCACAGCTCTAACAGAGAGGCCTGGCCCTGCAGCAGCAGCAGCAGCAGCAGCAGCAGCAGCAGCAGCAGCAGCAGCAGCAGCAGCAGCAGTGTACACCAAGTTGCGACGCCAAGCCCTTCTGTTGCTCAAACCTAGCTTCTTGATGGTGCGCAGGCAGTGGCTGCCCAGCGTCGGCAGTGCCAGCTGGCTAAGACTCAACCAACCTCTCTACACTGTACCTGCCAAGATTACACAAAAACAAACTGTTCCCTGCTGCACACCATGCACCAGCCTGAAAGGTACAACCAGCAGCAGTTGGCGATTACTGCAGGCTGTTGCAAAGTGGCGATGTTGACCAGTAACACTTGCTGTGGCTGAGCATGCACTCTATGACACCGACGACACTAGTAAACAGCGCTACGCTGGTCACCTCCAGCCCCTCAATGGTGCGTATGCGGTTGCTGCCCAGCTCCAGCACTGTGAGCTGGCTGAAGCCGCCCAGCGCCTCAATGGCCGTCACTTTGTTGGCGGCGACAAACAGCTCAACAAGGGGAGGGCTGCTGGCTGGCTCCGCTGCCAAGCTGCTGAGGGGCGCAAGGCTGCGTATCTGCGCCAGAGTCAGGCATCATGCGGATGGGGCAAAGAGACAAGGCAGCATTCATGGCAGCATTACCACACAGCAGAAGCAGCAGCAGCAGCAGCAGAAGCAGCAGTTGAATCATGAGGTGAGAATGTTGTAGTATGCAAAGCATAGAGCAAGCAGATGCAAGAAGCAGCAGCAGCTATGTCGACTAGCAGAACCACTACCAACAGACCCGCACCTGGTTGTAGGAGAACTCCAGTCGTGTCAGCTTTGAGAAGCCCTCAAGTGTTGGGATCTGCAGCGAAACAGCAGCAGACCGAATCCACCCCTGGGCAGCAGCCTGTGCTTGAGGACAGCGGCAGCAGTGTACCCCATCGCCTTTGCAGGCCCACCGGGGTCAACCCTGCAGGACTGCTGCGGTTGCTGGCGCCCGTTTGCCACGCCTTTGGCCCACCCCCAAGAACTACACCACATCCTGGCACTGCTTCTGCTGGTGTCTGCGATGGTGCTGCTGCACTCGAGCTCATTTGCTACTTCATCCGTGTTGACAACTACAACATGCGCCGCCGTGAGCAGGTGGGTTGCTTGGCTCAAGACCCCTCAACATGCAGCTGGCCTGCCCCGACCCCTGTGCCGCTGCCCACCCGCGCACTAGTCCTACGTACTAGTCCCACCCTGCCGCTGCCATTGCTGCTGCCCATGCTCCCCGAACGCACACCGTTGCACCATGACCTTGGCGTTGCTGCAGGCGCACTGCAGCGAGCAGGCTGCCCCCTGAGGTCCAGGTGCCCCATAGGTCCAGGTGTCCCAGCACCCCCTCGCACCTGCCACCACCCCTGCACTGCCTTCATGGCCAGCTGCTGCTGCTGCCGCACCTACAGCTGCTGCTGCTGCTGATCACGGCCCTTGATCAGCGGACGCCTACGACACCTGCACCGCCAGCTGCTGCCCCCGCCATGTCACATTGTGTGTCGCACGCGACGGCGACAGCACCACAGCACAGCAGCCACACCTAGGCAGTGGCTCACCGCTGTGAGCAGGTTGTCCCTGAGCTCCAGGTCCTGCAGTGCGCCCTTGCACTGGCAGCAGTTGACGCTTGCTGCGTCAGCAATGATGTTCTGGCGCAGATTCAGCGCACACAGTCCTGCAGGAAGCATATCATTCCGCATGTGAGGCATCCAGCAAACAGGTGTTGCAACAACTTCACAGCAGTGAGGCAGTGCAGCTGGGATGGCGGTTGCTGGGGGCGTGTGCAGCAGCTGTGGCGTAATGCACGGGGTGCAAGTGCAGTTGAGTGCAAGTAGGCCTGCATCCAATCAAGCTGTGAAGCCAAGTTGGGCAAGTCGGTGAGTGCCAGAAGCAAGGCATACAGCAGTGTGTGGGTTCAACTGGGTGTGAAAAGCCAGCGGCAGTTTGCTGACAGACTCGACCATGTACATCATGACGATGCTTCATGCTTACAAGCCCTGACTGCTGGTTCTGCAGTGCTGCAGTATGCGCACGGCAGCTCTGGGTAACAGTGCTGGGCAGCAGGGCCAACAGCTGCTGCAGCCACAGCGCACAACGTGCAAATGCGCAGATAACTTCAGGCTGCGGCAGGCCGCACCTGTAAGAGCCTGAACCCTAGGGTCTAACGTTTCCAAGCGGTTTGCAGTGAGGTCTAAGGCCTGCAGGACCAGAACAGCAGTGCAGCATTCATCATCTGCTGATGCAGAACACACCAGGTGCTGCGGCAATGCTACGGCACCACTGCAACGTACAGTGAGTGTTGGAGCTATCCCTACTGAAGACAAATCACGCAGATGAGAGTTTGTAAGATCCAGCACGTCTGTCATTGTACTGCCGGTGGCCTAGGTGCAGCACAGCTGTTGAAAGTGTGAGAATTTGAGTTGTTGCGCACATCAGCAGAGTTGTAGCACTTCTAGCAGCCCTTTCCGCAGTGCCTGTGGTGGTGATGGTTTCAGCGAATAAGTGATCAGCGCTGATACGCACCTTTATGACTCGTACCGCTAATTCAATGCTGTATTCGACAATATACAGGCCGCTGAAGACGCTATCAAGGAGAAACAAACATAACATGGTGCAAGGGCTTGGTGTGTGGTGATCAAGGCGATTAGCCAAGCGTCGGGGAGGCTCCCGGGTGCCGCTATAAACGTTGCGACCGGCAGATCGCCGGCATATTCAGTTTTACAGGCTGTGCTTCGCTTTGCTTTGCGCAGCCCTCAAACAGCTTTGGCGTGAATTGCAGTGCAGTAAGTCCATTCTAAAGCGTATCTAGCTGACCATGTTGCCACGAGTCTCCATATCGCCTGATGTGTCTGGGCGGACTGTATCTAAGAACTTTTCGTCCAAGGCCAAGCCACAGACAGACAGCAGCAGGAGGAAGCCTGTGCATGCAGCATATGCTCCAGCAGCAAGGTGAGGGCAGCTTCTGCAATCTGGTACTGCCTGCTGCGGCGCAGGAGGCTGACGCGCATTGTCAGGATGTGCCTCCGCATGCCATTGCTACTGGCTACAGCCTGCAGCCTGGGTAGTCTGTCAGCCAGCTGGTGACTAGGGCCACCAACTTCGGCAAGTATTTAATCAGCTACTGATACAAATGTTTGTTCATGCATGCAGGCAGTGCGCTCCCAAGGCTTTTGCTAATGTCACAGTCGAGGGTGTGAGGAGGCGCAGCTTCGAGAAGCCTCCCCTGCACAGTGCGCTCGAGGCTCCTGGTATCCACTCGTGCTTGCTCGAATCCGACAGCGCAGGCAGTGCGCAGGACGTGGCTTCACAGCATGCCCTGTCCCACACCACAGAGGCCAGCAGCTGCCACATCAGCAGCACCACAACCACACCATGCAGCAGCTCTACCAGCGTGGCCAGGAGCGACAGCGACCTTGCCCTGCTGTTGACTGGTGCTGACCTATCAAGCCCAAAGACCACAACCATCAACATTGGCAGCATCCCCATCCGGGTGCCGCTTGCGGTTGTGGATGTGCCTGCAGCTGATGCTGCGGAAAGCGACGCAGCACAGGCAGCTGCTGTCACAGCAGCAGAGCAGCCACAGGATGCTGCAGCAGCAGAAGCAGCGATAGCATCCTCCAAGCTCCGGGCTACCTCAGCTGAGTTCTACCCCCAGGCGTACCTGGCAGCAGCAGCTGCTACTGCCATTGCTGCTCAGTCGCTGAGCAGCACCCATGCTTCTGCAGCCGAGCAGCAGCAGCAGCAGCAGCAGCAGGACGATTCTGCAGCTCCCTTTGCTGATGAGCACGATCAGGATGCAGCTCAGGCTGTGTATGCAGCTACGGAACATCAGCAGCAGCAGCAGCAGCTGGAGGCTGTACCCCAGCAGCAGCAGTGCTGGCAGCACTGGCAGCAGCAGTGGCCACAGCAGCACTGGCAGCAGCAGCAGCAGCAGCAGATGCCTATGGCTGTCCATATGTTCATCCCCGTGCCTGTGCCTGTACCACCTTACATCATGCCAGGCTACCCCTTTGCATACCATCAGCTGCAGCAGATGCAGATGCAGCCACTGCTGCTGCCGCACCCGCAGCAGCAGCAGCACTCACCCCCTGCCCCTGCAGCAGCAGAGGATGCCAGCAGCAGCGCGACTCTGGCTCCCCCCGCACCAGCAGCGCCAGCCAGCAGCAGCAGCAACATGCCGCTGTCACCAGCCCCCAGCCTCCCAGCTGACACAAGCAGCCTCATGTCCACCCCCAGGGGGGTCTCAGGCTGGGCGCTTGCGCACAGCAGCAGCATCTACGGCAACAGCAGCAGCAGCCGGCCCGGCAGCAGTGCCAGCAGTGTCGTGAGCAGCTACAGCAGCGCCCGCGGCGGGCGTCTGCAGCAGCAGGTGCTGCGCGACGCCGGCACGGTGACCGTGTCTGCCATGAGCTGCGTGAAGGATGCAGCGGGTGCGCTGGCCAAGGTCGTCAGCAGGCACGGCAGCTGCCTGCTGCTATCCCTGTCCCGTGCCGGCGACCAGGCCGCTGCCGCCACGCATGTGGCCGCCAAGTCGCTCGCTGTCGCGCGGTTCTACGTGAACGCGCACATGGCGGCCGCAGGGGCGGCCGGCATCGACGCCGCGGCGGTGCTGACGGGCCTCGAGCCCCCCACCCCTGCTGCAGCAGCAGCGGCGGCGGACGAGGAGGTCGTGTTCATGCCGTTCAACCGCAACGTGGTCGCAGCCAGCACCAGTAGGGCCGCAGCAGCAGCAGCCGCCGACGTGGAGCCTGCGCTCGGCTTCATCGTCGCCAAGGCCGGCGCCAAGGACCTGCCGGTTGCGCTGCCGCCGCCGGTGGGCATCCCGGCCTGCATGCAGGACCGCCAGCAGCCGCAGGACGCCAGCGCTGCGCCTGTCGCCGCTGCCGGCGGCAGCGCCGCGGCAGCGGCAGTGTCGGCGGCTCCGCTGCTGAAGGCCGGCGCGAGCACGGACGTGAACAAGCTCTCCAACGCCATCATCCACAACGTGCTGGGCTGCAACCACGTGGCACTGCAGCTGGCCGGCGCCGCCGCGTGCCACGTCGCGATGAAGGCGCTGATCAAGGCCCGCGCCCGTCTGCAGCGCAAGTTTGGGGCCGACATTGTCGCGACCGCCAGCTTTGCGAACGAGGACACCAGCAGCAGCATTGGCCGCAGCACCGTCTTCCTGCGCCTGGACGTGATGCGCAGCAACCTGCTGCAGCAGCTGGCCAGCGGCATGGCTGGGCAGCAGCAGCAGCAGCTTGCTGGTGCTGTGTAAAGCGTGCATGGTCAGGTGAAGAGTAACGGGTGTGGTGCTAGGTGTGGTTTTTAAGGTTTGAGTGAGGCATGGCTGAGCGGTAGAGCTGGCATATAAAGATCTGGTTCGGTTGAGATGGGAGACTGTCATGCAAAAGCTTGTTTACGACAAATGCATGGCTGATGATACTGTGCTGTTGTGCTGTTGTGCTTTGGATTGACGCTTTGATATTGGTTGGAGTCGTTTGTATGACAAAGCAGGTGCAGGTTTGTCGCTGCAGATGTGCCAGGTGCACATGCAAATGGTAACTACTTTTGCCAGGCATCAGAATCTTGATCACCTGCGTGTTGTGCGTCTGGCTGTGTGCATATCAACAGAAGATGGAACAGCAGGAGCAGCCGCGTGTGGACAGTTTTCTTTATCGAGCAGTGTGGCAAGGCTTTTCACGCGGTGGTGTGTGTAGGCACTTTGATTTGGGAATAAGTTGACTATTATATCTGGCACCTGAGCGTGCAAGAAAACAAACAGAACAAATCAGCATTGGAAGAGCAGCAATGCATTGTAGAGTATGTATAATGTGGCTAGCTTGTGCTATGGAAGTGGAATGGTGTAAGTTGTGTCTGGTTTCGAGTTGCCTACGCCACGGCATGTGGGCAGAAGGATGTAGGTTTGTTGGTGTGCAGTTGGTGGGTCATCAGGGTTATAACATGACAATGATACGGGTCAGACCGTTTCAAACAGGATATGTCCGGAGCAGCTTTTATGTAGTGCGAGCTCCTGGCGTGCTGCCCATCCTGGTGCTTAGGCACCTCAGCAGGTGGGAAAGCAGCGGTGGCAGTTTGCTGACACGTGTCGTGCCAGCCGTAGCACACACGTGGCACATGTGCTTGGGAAGGAGGTGGGGACGTGTCATTCTGATTGTGTATGCGCATGCCATGCTGACTCAGGCAGTTCCCGCGGTCAGCGGTGCTGTTGAGCCGCAGTGCAGGCACATATTCCGCCACGGCTGTGTGCTGGTGTGTGCAGTTTGTGAGCAGATGAGCAATCCTAGCGGGATGTGCGCGAGTGCGCGATTGTATATTGCGGTTCCAAGGTGACCAAGCGTGTCCCCTACTGTCTATCCTCATGTATTTCTACATCTCGATGTGCTTGTTCCTGCAGTCGTGAGTAAAAACATTTGGCCTGCATTCCCCACTCCCCCTGACGTTTTCATGTTTGAGGCTGGACCATCCAGCATGCCGGCCCAATCTGGGAAGTACTGTTTCTACTAATACCACTACCACCCGTACGTGTGTGACGCATGTGTGACGCTGCAGCAAATTAGCAGCATGCGATTGCTGTGTCACGGAGCGCAGCCGTCTGACAGTGATTTGGGCGTAGGTTGGAAGCGCTTGGGTGTGAGTGCCAGCTCAGCAGCTTGGGTGTGAGTGGCAGCTCAGCAGACCAGACACGACGTGGCAGACCGTTGGTCTGTGCAGATTTCAAGGGCAGGGTGTGGCTGTAGTGTTGAGATTTGGTGGTTGAAGCTGTATCATCTTTGTCACAGCTGTGTTACGTCCGGACCAGTGTGATGACACCTTGAAAGACGCAGTATAGGCAGCCGTGTGGTGGTGTGCTCGTGCTCGTGCAGGGGGGTGAGTTTGGGCCGGTCGCATTCTGCCTGGTGAATGCCCTCACATCATGCACGTGGTTGGTGACCTGGTTTCCTTGGTGACTAAGCAGGTGCTGCTGCTTGTTTGCAGTGGCGTTGAATGTGCGCTGGGTGAAAACGCTGTTATGGTGGTGATTGCATGCACGTGGAAGCATTCAATATAACGCTTGTATGGTGTCATCATCATCATCATCATATTACCCATTCAAGCCATAGCATCAGCGCCATCGGCCCCGCGCTTGTATGGTGTGTGAAGTGTTGTAAAAGAAGCATAGTGTTTAACATACCGCCAAGAGCAGCGCAGGCAGCACTTGCAGCCACACCTGCAGTTGCCAAGCAGTGCAAGCTATGCACTGCTTGGCAATGCATAGTTCATCAAATGCAGCAGCCATGAGCACTACTTTGTTAATCATTAACGGTCATCTGCAGATGGTGCATGCAGTGGGATTGTCACAAAACTGCAGCTGCAGTGGCACAACACCACAGCCATGAGGGCCCCACCATGATCAGTCTGAAACAACACTTCGTACAACTGGTTTTTGCAGCAGGCATCACCACCAGCCGTGTGTGAATATCATAGCTAAGGCTTAACGCACTGTTGTTTGGAACAGGCAACACACATGAACAGGACACACATGTATCAAACAGTATAGTGAAGCAGGCAGCACCACAACTGTAAACCGTCCACAGCCTGGGCATCTCCTGCGGTCATTGCTGGCGCAAGAGCATCATGTGTGAGCGACATTCAGCCTGTCATTGGCATCTGGCACTGACTCAGCCATGGCATCACTGATCTTTGCAGGCATCTTTGCACACCGCAGCTTCACAGCAACCCACAGCAGCAGCGCTCTCGCCCCCTGCCTCCACCGCACCAACTTCTGCAGCCGCCACAGCAGCGAGCCGACAAATGCAGCGTTCACCAGCAGCACAACGGCACCCATCATGGTAGAGTAGATCGCCATTGCATCCAGGTTGCCGCTGGGTACGAAGGACAGTGAAGCATAACTGGTGAGCCAGATGCAGCCGGAAGCCTAGAGGGACACGCGCCCTGCCGCGGGATCTACATGTGGCTTCACAACCGCCAGCAGCACCACAATCAGAGCGACTGCTGCATTCAGGACTAAGTTGCGGTGGAATGCGCTCAATGCAACAGGTCCGAGACGCTGATGCACACCAGGGTGATGGTCTGGGTGGCTGATATCCCTCCCAAAAGCAGCATGCGTCGCGGTAGTCCCTGGACAGGAAAGCAGCAGCCTGGCGCGCTGTGATCCCGTCTCTGTCAACATGCCCATGTGCATGTCGCACCGTGAACGTCACGACAAACACAGGCAGCGTAACACAACCAGCAGCAGCAGCGGCAGGCCCAGCACTAACGCCCACGCCTTGTGCCACCCCTGGTGGCCGAAGCACGATACAATCGTGTCGAGCACAGAAAACCAGCCCACAGCTGTAGCGGCGTACGGCGCCGTCGCAGGCAGTCGATGCGGATGCATGCAAACAAGCTGAAAGCTGTACGGCACAGCGATGGCAGGAAAAGAACAGCACAACCAGTGCAGTGACAAGCAGCTGCCCTGGAAGCAAGATCGCTGCCATTTGAAGCAAAAACACAGACTTTCCACCACGACAAGCATGCACAGCATCGCAAGCGGCGCAAGCACGTAAAACGCAATCCGTTTAACGGGTAGGGCGCCGCCGCTGTCGCTGCTGACCCGCAGCAAGCAGTCCGGAGCTTGGGTTTCGGGCGAGGCGCCAAACCAGACCCAAGCAACAGCCTGCAGTGGCACGGCCAACGAAGCCGGCCAGCTGACACCGACACTCACCACAATGATGTGGTACTGCATGAACAGCACCAGCGCCTTGAGGAGGCTTGACGGGCTCTGTTGCAGTGGTCACACTGCTGCTGTCGGCAGAGCCGAGGCCGGCACCAGTAGCTGCTGCTGCAGCAACATCAGCAGCCTGCCGTGTCCCACGTAGGTGTGCAGCACTCCTACCAGCACTGCTGCTGTTGCTGGTGATGCTGCTGCCGCAGCTGCCTTCAGCCGTTGCGAATGCACACAGCAGCTTGTTGATGAGCAGCATGACGACTGCAGCCACGATGTAGAGCCCGAGCACAGTAGACGACGGTAGGCAATGGCGGCAGGTGAAAGGCTTGGTTGCTCCGGAACCAGGCTTGCACACACCACACAGGTTGCCAGAGTAGCCTGCAGTATGTTTCACAGGCGACAGGATGTAAGCTTCAGGCAGAGGCATGCCAACTGGGCACGGCGCCTGCGGCACCTCAAGAGAGAGGCTCTACGCTCAGTCTCGCATGCACACTCGCACTTGGAGGCATCTGATCTGATATGGGATGGTTTTCAGGATGATGTTTGGTAGGGATAGCTCTGTTCCCTTTTTCTTTTGTTGGCTTGCTCTTGTTTTGCTCTTTGCCCAATGAGCCTGTCATTGGCTCCCCAAACGGACAAAACTTACCCATGTAACTTCCAAAATGTGAAATGTGAAATGTGAGCTGCCATGACATACCCTGTTATCCAGTATCAATGATTCAAAACATTTTGTCAAGCACACCAGCTGGCTCACTAGCTCATTTCATGCTTGCCGGCCCTACTAGATAGTATCTGAGCTGCCCTGCAGTGCTCGGCCTGTTCTCGCCATATGGTCAAGACACAAATGACTTTCGCTTTCCAAGCAACCTGCCTCTTGCAAAGATAATGTAAGGAGCTATGAGGGCGCATTGGGCAGCCTTGCGCTGAGCTTGCCCATGTACAACTGCTGCTTGTTTTGCTGCCTAAGTGGTCAACTTCAGGCGCATCGTCTGCATGTAACTTCCTTGCCTCGACAATTCGTTCGTACCTGAGCTGCACTGCAGTGCTGAGAACTGGCCCGGGCCTGTGCAGGTCCACTGCGGGCCGGCAGGGCTGCTGCAGCTGGCCAGCAGCGTGGACCTGTTGCCCTCACAAGCTGCCGGGTTGGGACACCTGCGATCAAGCAGCAGCAGCAGCAGCAGCCGCAGCAGCAGCAGCCGCAGCAGCCGCAGCAGCCGCAGCAGCAGTTGTACAAGATGTTTGTGGCACAGCCACTCTGAAAGCAATCCTTGGACGTCCTTGTGAGGTCTGCATCGTCATCAAACCGCACAGCCCACTGCTACAGCCGACAGCATACCATACACAGCTCATGCTACATGACAAGATGTGCTGCACGACGGTTCCATCAGCTTACCTATGGATTTGGTTGGAGCGCAGCTCCGATGACCAATAGCCGCCTTTGGGGACAGTGACCGTGCCCCCAAGCGCAACGGCCCCGGCCGGTGCCCCGTCGCACGTGGCATTGCTTGGGGCGAGGCTGAAGGTGCCTGCCAGGCACTCCTCCCAGGCATCCGGCGCTGCTGTGACCTCACCAGGGATGCAGCTGCGCACATGCAGGCTCATGTTGGCCGGCCCCGGCGCCTGCAACATCTGACTGCTGTTGCTGGTGCTGCTGCTGTCGTTCTGGCCGTCCGGCACAGCGGAGTTCTGCTCCAGGAGCTCTTGCATGAGCCAGAACGACAGCTTGCAATCCCCAGGAGGCTTTCTGACCTTCAGGCTGAGATGCACGTGGCCTGACGCGTCTGTCAGGTTGCTGCCCAGAAACAGCTGGCCGTCCAGCATCGCTCTGACGAACAAACCCTCGCAAGGCAACTCAAAGGCGCCAAACACATGCAGCAGCACCGGCAGGAGACCCTTGACGCTGCTGACATGACTCACAAAGTTGCTGACCGATGCATTGCCAACAACTGACAAGCGCGTGCTGAACACGCCGATGTTCTGATCATAAGCGGCCGTATTTGCACGCTCAACATTGGACAACCCAGCCGAATCAAAACTTTGGGAGCTCAGGAACAACCCGCCAGCTCTCTGTGCGGAGTTGCCGGCAATCCGGCTGTCGGATGACGCCAGCAGTGCGGCCGCATCATAGGCGCAGCCGCCACCACCCGTACGTGAAGCAGCATTGCTTGACACCAAGCTGTTGCTCGACAGGTTCAGCACCGCCGTATCCCGCACTACAAACCCTGCACAAGTGGCAGCCGAGCTGGCAAGGATGTGGCTGCCGTCGCCAAGCGCAACACGAGCTGCATTTTCAACCACAACGGCACCGCCTACAGGTGCAGAGTTCCCACTGAAGCTCGTGTTGCTCACTGTGAAATCTGCGTTCTGGCTCACAGCCATCCCGCCACCGTGCACTGTGGCTGTGTTAGTCACCACTCTGCTGTTCGTTACAAGAGCGACTCCAGAATCAATTACACACACTGCAGCACCCTGTTTGGCATGATTGTCGATCCATTCCGTGTTGACTGCAGTCAAGGAAGCAGACTGGCCTACAAGTGCTCCACCACCTTCTCCATCGGCTGTGTTTGTGGCAATCAAGGAATCGCGCACGACAACGAGGCTGCATGCATGTGCAAACAGCCCACCAGCGTGCTGAGCACTTTTGTGCAGTACGCTGCTGTTGCGTGACAGTTCAAAGTGGGAAGCATCCTGAGTGACGAGACAGCCGCCATAGATGCCCTTGTTACGAGCAAGGACCGACCCTTCTACAATCACCCGTGCTTGGGCAATCATGTAGATACACCCACCGTAATCTGCTACGTTGTTCTCACATGTAGAGTTAACCATATGCAGCTCACTGGTTCCCGCGCAAAAAGGGCGCCGTACTGTCCCTGTGTTTGCGATACATTACTGCGGGTCAATGAGACCTTTGTCAACCGCCAGCAACCACAACACCTCCATCAACAGCCATATTGTGGCTGAAGTTGCAGCTCAGCATGCTGGCAACTGCCCTCCCATCCACCGGCTGCACTGACGTTGGCCTTGTTCCGTTCGAAGTCGCTGCCTGTTATGTTCACAACCGCAGACGCAGATGCAAAGACAGCGCCACTGACGCGACCAGCAAAGCAGCCCTGAAAAGTGCAGTTGGTGATGTCTGCATGCACAGTGTCTGACACCAGCACTGCCCCGCCATACCCAGAGGCAGGTGAGTCAGCTGCATTGTTGCTGAGCACGCAATCCGCCATGCTCAAGCTGCTGTTGCCACGCGCAGCAACAGCAGCACCACCCTCACCATGTGTGTTGCCAGACATAACAGCTCCCTTCTGGATTGAAACATTTGCCTTCTCCATGAGCAGTATCACAGGCGCACCGCGGTTGTCACTGAGCTGCCTGCCTGTTATAACGACTGTTACTCTGCCGCCAGAAGCAATTATGCCGCGTTCTGTTGCTATGGCCTGGTTGGCACCGTGCCGGCGAAGCCCTCTTTGCTTCTCTGGCGGCCGCCAGTCAAGTTGACGGCCTACAGCAATGCAATTGCGCAGCAACTCAGAGTGCTTGCTTGATATGTTCACATTACGATGCAGCATGTCAGGCATGCCCTGCTTACTGCTGGCTCACGTAACTGGCACAAGTCCACGCTGCCTTGTGCCCTGTACTTATTCAACTGCATGTTGCCTGGTCCCCTCATCAAGCCTGATGTTGGTAGAACAATGCAGCTAACTTTGCAGGTTGGCCTATTGCAAGCAGAACAATGCCTGGCGTCTGTCTTGCTTGATATAACACGACAGCTTTGGGTTACAGAGCCAACTTGCATGTGCCAGGGCATTTTGCAAACTGCCAAGCGGTATGTGGGGCAGTTGCAGCACAGCCTAGGGAGCCGTTCAAATCCGTTCTTTCCCAGCTCCAACCTTGAATGATGGGCGGCACCAGCTGTACTGCATCCTCCCCACAAAATGCCAGCAAAGCCTGCACCGGCCGCCCCGCCTGTGCTGTTCATTGCTCTGTACAGTCTTTGATGTCTAATACGTTGACACCTGTGAACTGGCTGGCTTGGGCCAGGGACATCAGGCTGCCATTGACAGCAACAGTAGGGGGTGTGTTGGAGCTTGTTGAGCTACAGCTGAGCCGTGCAGTGAGAGCATTGCTGTAGTTGGAGCGTTAAAGTAGCAAGCGCAGGCTGTGGAAGGCCGTGTTGCTGCATTGCACGCCTCGAGCAGCAACACGGCCAAGCACAGCACAGCACACCAGCGGTGACTGGCGGCCATTCGGAAAGGTGAACGGCTGATAAGACATCTGGCGGCGTAAGCCCTATTTGCTGAAGGGCGCTGCTGAAGAGAAGGGAGGCAGTGGCCATCTTTGGGCCATCTTTCTGTTTTGTTTTTCCGATGCAACGGTTGAATTGAACTGCTGCCGTTCTGTTCTACAACTTATCTGGCATTGCTGAAGCTATTCAAGTGGATAATGACATGCATTTACCGCCATTATAAATCAGTGCGCACAAGGCGCAAGTATGAGTGTTTGCGGCTTGTCACAGGGGAAGGGCGGGAGTCCCGTTACATTGTCACTGCCCTGCCATTTGCGCTTCGTTAATTACGCTCCCTGACAGCTGCGTAGACACTTGTAGCTTGTGAGTGTTTGGGGCATCAAATCAGCCCTCTAGGCCTGTCGCACAGTCCCAGCATCACGCATGCACAGTCGGTCAGCCCGCGAGCAGTGCGCACGCTTTTTGTTGTATGGAATACAAGCTTAACACAGCAGCAGCTGATCCTGCTGGATCGCCAACCGTTGAAGTTCGAGTATGACTTGCCATGGTGCTGGTGCCATGCATGGCACAAATGTCAGCTGCAGGTCAGCTGGAGTAGCCAAGAGCAGCCCGCAGGCATGCATGTGATGCGGGTGTGTAACCTCACACATCCCAGCTGCATACAACTCGTTGTGCTTCACAAGCTGCCGGTACAGCTGGACCCCAAGCGCCGTGCCATGGGTGATCCAGATGTGTTTATCAACCCAGGGCCATGACTCAGTTAGTCTGGAATTCATGCGTTGCGCCTTGGTCGGCGTTGGCAACTGATTGCGTGAACCTGCACCAACCAGCTTGTGCAGTTGCATGTTTGCACTGAACGTGTACCAGCAGTAGCAACAATGTGCGATCACACTGTGACAGCAATTGTTGCTACACTGCAGTACATGTGCGCCAATGCTCTGCTTCAAAGCTGCATATGATGAGCTGCAGTGAATGCATTCAGTGTGGCCATGGCACTGAGAGGACACCATTGGCACCATAAAGTGCCCTACCATGATGATAGTGATGATGATAGTGACATGCATGCGTACAAGCTGTTGCACTGTGGTTCAAACACGTCCATCATCATCATCATCACATCATCTGGGTTGAGTAGCCTAAACTTTAGTTGCCATGGCTTGACTGCCTGTAGCGGCAAGACACCATGTGTCGTTGTGGCAAGGAGCGCCCATGCTCTTCAGCTCTCTTGGCAGAATGGGGTGTGAAACCGTTGCATATGTGGCTTCATCCGAGGGCTTTGGAGCATACTACAGGATTCAGCGTATGCAGGGGGTTCGGCTGCCAAATCAAGTGTTTACAGCTGAACGGAGGCGTCCTAGTGGTGCTGTGGCGGTGACACCGTGGCACAAGTATGTGCAGAGCCTGCTGTGCAAGCTATGGTATGAGTGGTGCGACCGCGGAAGGCAGAGCCAGTGCGTGCAAGAGCCATGTAGGACACTACATGCTGAAACGATTGCATGTGAAACGTTGGAACACTCCCCTCTGAGTCGGTATGTGGCTCATGTGCATTTCACTCATGTTGATGCTGTGGGTTTCAGGAGGCCTAGGCCGTACTTGCGTTCAGTGGCATTACCACGTGGTATTGAATTGCTTTTGCGTGTTCGTATGGGTTGTCTGTGTGTACATGAGCGCACTAGTCAGTTTGGCGGGCGCAGAGCTAACTCCACTTCAGGATGTCCTTGTTGTGGTGCAGAAGTTGAGGTCTTTGTCACACTTCATGTTTGATTGCCCTGCTACTTCTACTCAGAGGGATAGTATGTTTGCTGAGATCAGATCCCTGCCTGGTTGCGCTGAAAAGTTGCGCAGCATCTTGTCCATGGCTGATTCGTCAATCAAGGTGTTGCGTTTGTATCTGATAATATTTGGGGCAATTCTGGAAGATGTCGGATGGTGTCACCGTGTATTGCTGCTTTTCTTGTCAAGTCTTGGGATGTGCGCAATGCATGCAAACATTCTGGAGCAGTGCTCCCTCCTCTTTCCGCCCCTGTGGGGCGCGAGGCCGATGGCGCTGATGCTATGGCTTGAAGGGGTGATATGATGATGACGCCATGTGCTGCTGCTCCACGCAGGAAACTTTGCTTCCAGATTATGTAAGCTGCAGTGTAAAGCGCTGGGTGCAGCTGCTCTTCAGAGAGTGTAGCACTGCTGCACAGCACATCGATGATATCACAAAATCATCACCTGCCGTCATGTCAGCTGACGGCGTCAGCCACCAGACACCAGTCGGCTAGCTGCAGATGCCCAGCCACCACCATACTGCTGCAAGCGCACCCGGCACACGCCACATTATATCAAAGGAGCAATAATTGCAATCCTGGTGCTGCATTATGCTGGTTGCACATCGCATGCAGCAGTGCCGAAACTCCATCTTGAAAATGCTGACAGGCGCAGGCACAGGCTGTTGGGGCAACTGCCAATCCTGCCTATGCAAGCAGTACAGCAGCATAATTGAAGTGTTCACTGAATCCAGGATTTTAAAGACATGCAATGAAAAGATTAAAAAATCAAATCACAAATAAAAAGCTTGCCACAACCTGGCGGCCCGTTGCGACACACCACGCACCTTGTACCAAGTACCAAGTACCAAATACCAAAGTAGGGCCACCAGCCCACCCCGTAAGGAGCCAAACAAGGCTCATGGGGTCCAAAACATCGAGAAAAGTCAGCACAGCCGAAGGGATGAAGGGAGGCAGAGCAAGCACAACACAAGCAGCAAATCATACTGTATCATTGATATCCTGCAATCACAAACTGAGACGTTGCAGCAGCCCAGGTGGCAAGACCAACACCGCTACAAGCAAAGGTGGGGGGCCAAGGTCAGCGCACGCATCAAACACTTTTGCAAGAACAAGGCAAGACGACTGCTGTGACAGCAATCCTATGCCATCAGACATATAATTCACGCTTGACAGCGCCACAACAAGTGCTAGCGCAAAACTGATTCAAGGTACATGCCCCGCTACCACCATCGCTATGCACGTGCCGCCAGCCATTGGCTGGCCAGTGTGTTGTGGCTTCCAGGCTGGAACTGCTTGACCAACGAAACGGAACGGATTGCTGGTGCCTCACAACACAAGCGGCAAGTATCATACTGTACCATTGACATCCTGCAATCGCAAACTGGGACGTTTGTAAAAGGCTGCTTCACCAGCAGAAGATCACAACTGGTCATGCCGCATGTATCTTTCCTATTCCTTTATCTAGATTTAGGCCAAGTCATTGATCAGCAATACACCCTTTTGTAAGCTCGTGAATGGCTGTCGCAGCATCAGCTTGTTGAAAGCATCCCACATTCCTTGGCACAGGATCACAGTGGGCTCACTCAGCTCATCACAGACTGCACCAGGATTCACCAGGTGTCTTGATGGCTGGGGATCCACCGTGCAGCTCTGCCACTGCCGTCAGCCGCTCCATGAATGTGACGCTGCCAGCTACGCAGGGGCGTAGCGGAACAGCAGGTCGACCAAGTCCACCGCGTGCCGTGCATTCCTGTCCCAGACAAAGTCCATGTGCGAGTACTGCAGCAGAAGTGCGAGGGCAGCAGACAGCATGCATGGGAGGGGTGTGCAAGTGCATGCCGCTTTGCATGTGTACGTGCACTCCTGTGCTCGACGTCGTCTGTACAAACGCATTGCGCAGCATCTAGGGCAGTGTACCAGCCAATGCATGAGATCGTACGACTACTCTGCACACGTAGCAGTGAATTTGAAGTGCACTACTCAGCTATGAGAAAGCAGTGGCAGCAGCTTCCGACAGCACCACCAAGTCTCTCCTGATGGCTCCTGCCAGGCGTTCCTGTTGGTTTGCGATCCCTTGTGGTTACAGCATACCTTAAATTGCTTTGTAGAATAAAAAAAGAAAAGAAAAAAAAGTCCTGCCAGACGCTCCTGTTGGTTTGCGCTCCTTGTGGTCGGAGCTTATATCGAATTGAATTGTAGAAAAACGCCGCTGTTGGTGGGCACAGGCATCAGCTCACCCGGGGGAAGACGGTCTCTCCTGCAAAGGCCGAGGGGCTCAGCCGCCGCTGCTGCTCCGCTGCATCCTCTGGTGTGGCCATCACGTCCAGCTCCGCTCCAAACAGGTACTGCAGCAGCATCACGCGGTGAGAGAATGCACAGCGTTTTGAGTCGCCGATCAACGGTTCAGATGGAGCACCTTTAGCTCTGTGGATGCTGCGCAGTGGCCCTGCTGCAGCGGCATGCCGACACACGCAGATCGTGTTGAGGTTGCTGCATGGTGTTACCAAGCAGTGTGTGCCGTTGCGCCACAAGCAGGGGCATTTACACCCCGGCAGCACCATCAAACGCACAGCACGCAGGTCGCGCTGCGCACTTGCGGAGCTGTGTTTGTGCCGCAGTCATACGTTGGAGCTGCAGGCTATCACCAGTGTCAGCAGGTCTGTGGTGTAGCCCTACCTGAAACAGCATGGTATGGCCCTACTTGCAGCAGCTTGGCAACAAACTCCCACACCCTGCAACAGCAACCACTGTTTGCAGTGCTCATACCTGTGGAGCTGTGATCTTCCCGAGGTCGTATGCTGGGGGTTGCATGCTGCCATACTTCCACTGATTGCAGGTCTCGTCGTAAGGCCGGTTGCGCTGGCTGCAGCTGCGGGGCAAAGCGGCGCCGGCAACGCGGCAGCAGCGGCAAATGGTTCAGCACCACGTGTTGGTGAGAGCAGACCACACGAAGCTGCAGCTGCGAAACACGCCAAACAACTTGAAATGCACCCAATGCAGCGCTCGTTTGTCCAGGCGGCCTCCTTGAGGTATGGGGGATGGATTAACAGCCCAGCAGCAGGTGAGAGGCAGGAGCGTCAGTCACCTACTTGGTGCCATGGTCGAAGCGCTGGAACCTCAGCTGGCCGTCTGTCAGCATCTGAGCCCAGTGCGCCATGTTGCGGCCGGAGACGGAGGCCGGCCAAGTCTGAAAGATGATCGGGTTGTCATCCGGTGATATGAACGTGGATGGACCTGCCAGCAGCAGCAGCGGCAGCGGCAGCAGCAGCAGCGGCAGCGGCAGCAGCAGCAGCGGCAGCAGCAGCAGCAGCAGCAGCAGCAGCAGCAGCAGCAGCAGCAGCAGCAGCAGCAGCAGCAGCAGCAGCAATTTGGTGAAAATGTCACATAGCAGCAACAACTCACTTGTGCTGATGTTGTCAGGGCCTGGGCATTTGTTGGGCATGTAGCAGTAGGAGCAGCAGCAGCAGTAGTAGGAGGGACTGCAGCAGCTGGATGCAGCTGGTACATCAGCAACAAGCCAGCAGCGCTGTTAACCTAGGACATGCACATGCTGTGGTTGGCAGCCGCCCCAGCAGCAGCAGCAGCAGCAGCAGCAGCAGCAGCAGCAGCAGCAGCAGCGCAACACATGCAGCGACGCATGCATCAATATACGCAGGCAAACCAGCACGGTGGCCTTGTTTTGCTGCTGTCTGGTTGCAGGTGTCTGGTCCATGCCCTGCACTGTCAGCACACCGCTCGCTGCGTCGCACAAGGTCTGCGAGCACTGCGCAGCACCCACCATAGAACATGAGGTTGAGCGTGGACATGCAGAGCTCGCTCCAGATGTACTCTCTGCAAGTGTCGACGTACGGGGCCAGGAAGCGGTACCACAGAAACTCCCCGACCCAACTGTTGTAGAAGAACTGCAGCGCAACAGCAGTGAACCAGACATGCCAACAGCACATCAAGGAGGTGTGTCACTTGAATTCTGGGACCCAGAGGCCCACATGGCTGCAGCCTCAGATCATGCATCAGCTGCGTGCAGCAACTGCACCAGTAAAGTAAAGTAAGTAAGTAAACTGCACCAGCGGCAACTTATGGCTGTTTACGCTCCATGCGTGCCGCACCGCTGTCGATCAAGGCTGGGGGTGGTCCATTTGAGGTTGCAGCAGAACACCCTGAGCCAGGAAGCTGCATCCGCCCAATGTTGATGAAGGGCAGAGGCGCAGAGATTGCGTTAACACATGCAGCTATGTCACAAGGCATCACCACCAGCTGGTGTGGCCTGTGCAGACGCACCATGTCGTTGCGCACTTCTGCATAAGCTTTCAGCAGCGGTGCCCTCAGGTAGTCCAGGAACACGACAGGCCCTGGGCCCCACAGTCACAGCACAGCAGAGGCGGCAACACACCAGTGAGGCATGGACAGAGTAATTAGCTGCCCAGCGTAGCTTGTATAGGCGGCCGAAAGTTGGCACGGCTGCAGCAGGGCCTGGAAGCAATGCGCAAAGACGCACAGCATGAGCGAAGCTGAGCATCAGCCAGTTGGCTGCTTGACGACTGCTCCGCGCGTGCGCCCAAATGCGCCTCAGGAATCACACACAGCTGGAGCTGGCAACACAAACTGCACACAGCCGCTGCTCGGCCAGGTGTGTCCGTGCACAGCAGATGGATAAACCGGCAAACGGCGCCTGTGCACCTAAACAACTCACCCAGATGCACCACAACAGACACCTTTGCGTTCATTTCGGCCATGGCCGCGAGCATGGCGTACGCAAGCGTGCAACCCTGCAGCATCACGGCAGCAGCAGTGACACAGTCAGCAGTGCAGCATGCATTCCCATGTCCGATCAAGCTTACACTGGTCAGCACTCATGAACTGTAGTCAGTAGCAGTAGCCAGCAGCATCAAATGTGCACATTCGAATTGCCCTGTGTTGTGCTTGCCTGAGCACTTGTTTCATCCTTGACGACAGAATTTCCAAACAGGGACCTCTCACCTGGGAGTGACCTACAATGGCCAGCTTGGATGCTCCTGTCTTTGCAAGTGCTGTGTTTACTTGTGCTGGCAGATCGATCAGGGCATACTCATCAATGCTATGGTACCTGCCAGGGTGCCGCAGCATGCAGAGCACAACACGCAGAGTGCGTCAGCGGCAGCTGGTTGGTGTCAGAGCAGCCTTGCATTCAGGACAGTTGTGGCATAGAGACGTCAGCCGTGGCCTGCATGTTGCAGCACTGCCGCCGGCACCGCTGGGGCTGCTGCTGATGTTGCCAAGGTTGCTGCTACGGTCTGTCGCTGTCACTGCTGCTGCTACAGCTAATGTTCAGGAAATAGGGTTTAGGCAACTGCCGCTGCCGCCGCTGCTGCCCGTACCAGTACTCCATGTCTCTGTAGCTGTAGTTGTAGTTTCCCCTGCTGAAGGTGTTGCCGCGCGTGTTAGCCATCCAGACATCAAAGCCTGCAGGCACAATCCCACACACAGATACACGCATCGGCAAATCACAGACATCACACGGCAGCATGCGTCAACGAGGCTAGACTCTGGCCTCATTCCGTGGGGTGTTGGCACTCAATGGAGCTCTGTGGTCCGTATAGACAAGTGTACTCGACTGCTGGCTACACACAAGTGCGCTTGCTGGATCTCCAGGAGTCTCTGCTCACTGACCTGCATCTGCCAAGATGTATGCTGTGCTCTCATTGGCGTTGAGCAGCGTCCAGCAGGCGCTGGACAGCGTGATGCCGTGGTGCAGCAGCACCACTGGGCGGGGCCCGGGCTTATTGTTCCTGTACTTGCCTGCAGCAGCCCCCAACGTGCAGTGCAGAGCAACAAGCACGTCACAGGGTTGTTGAATTGAGGCTGGGACGTTGACGTATGCGCATGACAAGATACTGCTTGGAGCAGCAGTGTATGTCAGAGTGTAGACAGCATTTGTGACTGCTGCTGCCTGTTTGCATGAATGACACGTGACGCCAGCAGCAGCATCACCGCCGTGTGCAACGATCGTTGTTGCCTTACTTATTAGGGTTTGACTGTGCTGCTGCTGCCACTGTCGCATTCGGATCAGAGCAGCTGCTGCCGCTGAACGCAGAGCTCGCCGCATGGATGTTGTTCTACACTATGGAGCGCATAGCCAGACACCACCGCTGCTGCTGCTGCTGCCACTGCTGCTGCTGCTGCTGGTGGTGGCGTTGTAGTGGTTGCTACGCGCTGTACTCACCATATGGGATACGGTACATGTTGAGCACCCAGCCATCTTCAGTGTTCACTCTGTGCTTTTCAATGGGGTAGCCGTCGGGTACCATGTCTGCAAACAACCAGAAACGGCAGCAATGTGGACGATGGGTTGGTGACGTGGTGGTTGCACGCAGCAGTGGCTGTTCTGCTTATGTCAGGCTGTAATGGCCCTGGCTCATGCTGCGTGGCTGCTGCTGCGGCGGTGGGACTGCGGCTATACAAAGGGTGAAAGATTCACGTCTCGGCTGACATGGTCTGGAACGTGTGGTCCTTTGTAGTGGTAGTACTGCAATGACACCATCGTCTGGCCTGGCCAGCGTGGCCAGACTGGCCAGCTACTACTGCTAGTGATACCATCAGCTCCGCCCACAAATGCTCACATGCGTAACCTGACATTTGGCAGGTGTTACCAAGCTGCCACATCGGTGAGCATTGCTTGCATGCGCCGAGTGCCTGGCTAGTGACACGGGTGCAGTGCTACTGCTGGCATGACCGCGCTTGTGCACGACACGGAAGCGCACTCACCCTCCATTAAAATGCCACCAAACTGAGTGAGTGCAGGCTTGTCTGCATTCTGTAACAGCTGTCTGGAATGGCTCGCTGGCTGCCTAGCCTGCTCTAGCCCAAACTGCTCCACACGGGTCAAACGCTGCCATGAGCCTGTATCCGGGTGGGTTTCACTCAGACAACAATAAAACTGCACTATAAAAACTAGTAGCACCAGCGCAGCTGCTCTGCTGCAAGCTGAATGTGCTGTTCTTGGCAGCATCCTGCCCCTGCTTGTGCTGTGCTTTCGGCCTTCAGTACGCTATAAATACATACAAATAATACTTCAACATTCGATGGTGCGCGTTAATGCATAATCGACCGACGCAGTAGCCTGGAGCACGGCTATACGATCATCGCCCAGGCCTCGCATGTTGCAAGCTCAACAGCATAAGATGAAACAATAAAGCACTCAAACAACTGATTCTACCATCAACATTAAGCAGCTGCTACAAACACCGTTGTCATGAAAGTGACAGCTGTGCAACGGTGACAAGGGAAATGCTCTTGCCCTGCAGGGCAGCCAGCCAGCTGTGCAGTGTGCAGTTATGGGTGGATACCGGTGGCCAGAAGATGAACGGAGGGGGCGGGGGGGGGAGAGGTTTGTTAAAAGATAACCACACATGGTCTGTGCCCTGCGCGCTATGCTCAACTCACGAGACATCCATTTGGTTACCAGTAATGGTACACCAGCGCCCTCTTGCCTGAGCAATCGTATTCGGTGTGGCGTTGGTTGACAGTAGGTTATGACAGTTATGGCAATGACTAATGTGACACATGTCGTTCATCGAGATGTTGCTGCTGTCACGACACGCAGGACACCAGTTTTGCATGCATGTTTGCGGTTCCACCAGCTTGAAGCCTTTCAAGCCACCTGTCCAGCGACTGAGCACCTTTTCACGAAAGGATATTGCGGGAAGATTCAATTGAGCACATGCCACTTTCTGTTCTAATAAAATAGGTGTGTAAACTTACTAACTGCGTACAAAAGCGTATCGTTTTCTGCGGAGCTCGCTCGTGCGTGGCCTGTGTCGGAAGGCGGGCTCTTGAGCATGCAAGCACAACAACGCAGAGCTGAAGTGTTGACCATAGCTTGTGTTCCATGTGTTTTTCTTGACTTGCCCCAGCATCAGCCTTCAGGACCCCGTCACGTATGCGAGACTACCTGTGTGGTGCAGCCATCGCACGACGTCGCAGACGCTGAGCTCGTTTTTTCATTGCATGCTTTTCTACGGTCGATCCAGGGCCTGTTAAGCAGCGATGCTGCAAGGTTGTTTGCAGCAGCACCTCACTGCTGCTGCTCGTACCTCTCCTGCTTGCAGGCCTCCCACACTGTACTCAGCACAGCACTGAGCAGCAGGAGCAGCAATAACGAGCCGCAGAAGCGCCATGATGGGCGTTGGCAAGCGCCTGGGCTTCGGCACAAAAGCAAAGCAGCACTTCTTAAAGTCACTGGACCTGCAGGAATGCATCAGACCAGCAGAAAAGCGCGAGGGCCTTTTCACAGGTGATGCTCTCTGCCGCACGGTTGGAGCATGTTCAGGTGCCATGCACAGCTATGCGATTTGCGCATGGCAGGCCAGCCTAGACAGCTGGTGTCGGGGCATGGCTGACTCAGCTGGGCAGCTGTTTGCCTAGGGTTTACACCGAAGGCAGCGCGTGAAACAGCACTGTGGCAGTTGGCTGCAGATCATGCGGTCAGACCATCAAGTAGGTCGGTCGCAGAACATGAAGCAGAAGGCCGCGCATGCAGCACGTGCAGCATGCGGCTGCGGCAGAGGGTTGCACCTCCCAGACCAGCGACCACTGTTGTGTAACTTGACAGCATGCATGAATGCTGTAGTCGGGTGCAGCAGGTTGAAGTGTTGATGGTCAGTGTAGCCGGCTGCTTTTGGCAAGTAGCTGCCCGTGGCTTGGGGTGCACTGCAGCAGCTTTACTTACAGCAGCGCTGTTTGCATGCCAGCGACAGCTGCTGCTCACCCTGCTCGATCCTCCACTGCGTCTAGTTATCGCCTGCTGCAGCTTCAAAGCAGCAAACACCCACACGCACGTATGCCTTGGCGGTGTATGCCTTCATCCTCGGCTATCCTGCAAGCATCAATAATCTTCTCAGCTTGAGAATCGCAGCTGCTGCTGCTGCCGCTGTTTGTCTGCCCTGTCCTACACTGCCTGACACCTACATTGGCTGTATCATACTCTAAACAGCATTCTGTGTGCCATACTTTGCCCGTGTGCCATACTTTGCCCGAGTTTTTTTACCCTTGGGCACTGCATCCGTGCGCCCCGCTGTCTTTCCTGCAGGCACCAAGCTGGTGTGCAGCCTGGGCCCCAGCAGCCACAGCGTGGACGTGCTGGAGGGGCTGCTGGCGGCAGGCATGGTGGCCGCGCGCATCGACCTCACCTGGGGAGGGCTGGACTTCCACCGCGCCACACTTGCGACACTCAACGTGAGCAGCGGCATGAGCTTTACATGTGCATAATGGGTGCTGGGGTCGCTTTGGCAGGGCAGTTTGAGAGGGGCCGGGCGCACTTGACTGAGAGCGGTGGCAAACAGCACACGAGGCATGTGTGCCTACAGCAGGCAGCCTGTGTGCCAGCTGATGCGGTCTGTACTTGAAAGCTACTGCGATGCAAGTTTGCTGTGTGCAGGTAGGGCTGGTATGTGCAGCTGCCAGTGAAATGCGCTGCTGCCGTTGCTACGGGCCCTTCTGCCTTCTGCTACTTGCTGCGCAAAGCTTCCTGGTCTTTTCATCTCATGCATCCCTTTGTTTGGTTGCCGCATTGTCATGATTGCAGCAAGCTATGCTCAACACCAAGAAGCTGTGTGCTGTCATCCTGGACACATTAGGCAGGGAGATCATGGTGAGCCGCCCTGCATTGCCACAACCAACACAGCAGCAACAGCAATGGTATCTGGAGTGGCGGCAGTGCCAGTGGCTCTGCCAGCAGCAGCAGCAAATGCACCGCCACATGCGCTGCATGCGGCACAGCAGCAGTTACACCAATTGTGTTCGAGCTGTGCAAGCAGTGTCTTTAAGGGCCAGCACGAGCAGCTTGGCTGCAGCATGCAGCAGCAGCAGCAGCAGCAGCGATGTGAGTGCTGCTCATGAATTATGCTGTGTGCATCGTAGGTGCGGCGGCCCTGCGAGTTTGGCCCAGATGGCTGGCCTGCCCACCCCGACCCTGTTGATGTCGCTGCAGGACAGGTGCGTGTGCTCAGGTGCCGAGGCGGTTTTGAGTTGGGTGGTTGATTGGTTAAGATGTTAAACTTCTGGGCTATTCTGGTGGGTTTTGCATGACAACACGAAAACAGCAGGATTAAGTCTACTTCTTTGACCCAATGCAGCTGTTTGGTGGCCCTTGCACTGGATCAGCTCGGTTGCCGCCCTGCACATCAAATCCAGTGCAGCAGCTGCAGGCGTTCATATAATATGCTTGGTCGCACGACCAGCAGGCTTTTACAGCAGCGACAACAAAAGTGCGTTGCATTGTGGGCGACAAGGGCTCAGCCCACGGGTGCCATGCACACCGTGTTGTTTGGCGGGCGTGCGCACAGCACCCTGACGAGTATGTGCCTTGTCGCCGCTGCCGCGCCTGCTGCTGCTGCCAGACCATCACGCTGACCACGCGTGCTGACGTGGAGGCCACGGCTGACGTGTGGCTGGTGACCTACCCACACCTGCACAGCATGGCGGAGGAGGGGGACACCATCTACATCGGCAGGTGCGCACCCCCTCGCTGTGTGCGTGGACGGGCTCAACAGCTCACTGCATGGCCCCGGCCTCGCTCCCTGGGTGCCTTGCAACTGGCGTGGTTCCTGCTGCCGCCCTTGCTTGACGCGCTGGGCCGCGTGGGGCGGTTCTGCCGGCTGCTGCTGCTGCTGCTGCATGCCGCCTGGACTGCATGCAGTGACGTGCGTGGCCGCGCTGGCTGTCCCGTGTGCAGGTACCTGGGCGCCGGGTCTGACCGTGCCTCGCTGTACCTCACGGTGCGGGGCGTCGAGGGCGACGACATCGTGTGCGAGGCGCAGAACGGCGCCGTCATGGACGGCCTGTTGACGGTGAGCGTGCGTTAAGTGCTTTGTTATTTTAACTGTCATATGACGGGGTCATCATGGACGGCCTCTTGACAGTGAGCGTGTGCCTGCCGTGCGTGTGCAAGCGGGCTGGGCGGCATGGGGCTGGCTCCAGGTGGAGACCACGTGGATGTCTGTGTCGGGCATGGAACGGCTGTGGCGGATTGAATTCGGACGAGGGTGCGCGTGCGCTGCAACGATAGCTTTTGCGATGGACAGCGTGCTGGTACGCAACTGTGCATGAACAGCCAGGTTCAAAAGCATGATTCGCCCGCGGTGCCGACAAGTGTCTCTGCTGCTCGTGGCTGCGCCAGGTGTTCCACATGGAGCGCAGCACCGACAGCCTGCTCAACCTGCAGAACAACCTGCCGCTGTTCAGCGAGTACGACCGGCAGGCCATCGCGGCGTTGGGGCGCGAGTTTGAGGTGGACTACATCAACCTGGCGTACACCCGCACCCGGTGAGCAGCCCGCAGGGCATTGGTTCATCAGCGCTGTCAGTTTGATGTCTTGGTGGCTTGCCAGCGCTCGTTGCTTCAGCAGTGTGCGGCGAGGATGTGGTCGGCACGCTTGGTTCTGGGTCGCTTCCCCGCGGCTCAGCAACATATGCGTGCCGGCGGCAGAGTCTGTCTGGCACACTGCCAGGTGACTCCTGGCGTCTAGTTACATCGTTTATGCTGCAGTACCTAGGCGTGTGCCATGCAGCTGTGCCTCTTGAGCTTTTGGGTCTCACCAACACAATGTTTGCATCCTAGCCATACAATGCATCGTGCCTGCTTCACTTATGCTGCTGTCACTCTTGAATGCCCTTTTTCCTGCGTGCCGCAGTGAGGATGTGCGCGAGGCGCGGCTGTTCCTGGACTCCCTGGGCCTGACCAGCACGCGTGTGCTGGCCAAGGTGGAGACGCGCCAGGGCCTGCTCAACTTCAGGGGCATCCTGGCGGCAGCAGACGGCATCGTGATCAGCAGGTGGGGTGCAGCGGCCGAGTGCATGGTGTGGTTGGTTGGACTGTCCCATCCACTGCATGTGTGATGGTCAGTTGGCAGGGTTGCGAGCTCAGGCTGAGTCGTCAGCATTGCCGGGTGCTCAGACAGCACGGCAGCTGCCACTGCTGCTCAAAGGCACGAGCTGCCAATGCAGTCCAGCGGTCTGTGCTTGCGCTTGACGATGCTGCCGCACCACACGCCCTGCCGCGCCCTGCAGGGGCAACATCGGGCTCGACGTGGCCCCCGAGAAGATGGCGCTGGTGCAGAAGCAGCTGGTCAGCCACTGCAACCTGCTCGGCAAGCCGGTGCTCATCACGCGCGTGGTCGACTCCATGGTCACCAACCCGCGGCCGACGCGCGCCGAGGCGACAGGTGCGGGGCGGGGCGCGGGCGGAAGGGCCTTGCTTGCGCCTTGCTGATTGGGGTGGGGGGTTGAGGGGGTTTGGGGTGGGTGGGTGAATGCACAGCCATGTTGCGATGCACGTGTGCGTGGTGTGGGCCGTGCTGTCGCCTTGCTGGTTGGGGGAGGACAGGCGCGTGCTGGGGCAGGAGGTGCGGAGGTGCAGTGCAGGGGCAGCTGTTGCCATGGGCCTTGCCACGGGCCTTGCCATGGGCCGACACGCGCCGAGGCGACAGGTGCGGGGTGTGGGCGGGGGGGCCTTGCCTCAGCAGTTGTGCACGCACGGTTTGGCGCAAGCCGGAGGCGTGACCGCAACAGCCGGGTTCATTGGTTGTCAGTGTTGGCTCAATGAGTGCTGAGGCACCTGACATCACCTGGCGTGATCGCACACCGTTGTGTATGTCGGTGATGCGGTGATGCTTTGATGCGAACGTGCCTGCAGCGGGGTCCACACAGCTTTGCGGCACTTGCTGACTGCTTACATGTGTCCGTTCAGAATGGAACAGTCCTCGTGTGGACGTTGTCCAACGTGCTCTACTGTTGGTGTGCTGGCGCTGGCCGTCCAGGCTGCCACTCACTGACCATGACATGCCCCTGGACGGCCCATCCTACCTCACACACACCATACCAGCAATGCTGTGCTCTTTGACGATAGGCAGAGCTATTGGCTGCACCATTCACATGTAGGCTTCACACCTGCAACAGTAGCTGGCACCTCGGTGGTGCCACCTCTGGCTTGCTGTTGGCATGCCCTCCCTATCAGCTTAGCACGCACAATTGTCATTCCAACTCCCAACCTGCCTGCCCTTTGTGGCCAGCAGCCAGTTTCTGGAATTGCTGAAAAGGTTGAGGCCGGTGAAAAACACATATGCATGGCAGTGTTGCTCCCTGCCTGCGTTAGGAGGAGTTTGGATGACTAATACCTCCCAGACCGCAGCATGCGGCGTTGACGAGTTGTGGCTGTGGCAGCGCTCAGCTTTGGGCAGACCCTTGATGCAACTGCTGCTGCTGCTGCTGCTGCTGCTGCTGCTGCCGTTGGCGTGCACCCCCGCTGCCTGCCACTCCCGCCTGCGCCTGCAGACATCGCCAACGCTGTGCTGGACGGCGTGGATGGCATCCTGCTGGGCGCGGAGACGCTGCGCGGCTGCTACCCAGTTGAGGCAGTGGCGACCATCGCGCAGATCTGCAGGTGTGTGGGGCAAGGACAGTCGGCCCATGCACCCTGCTTACAGTGACTCCTGTTCATGTGACTGCCATGGTAGCCGTAAGCGGCATGGCGGCATCGTACATGCCCCTGCCTTAGAGCTATTCCCCCTGGAGTATTCTTCTTCTTTCCACAGTGCGATGTGTTGTTGCCACCTGACACCTGCTTCTGGTTCTGACTAGCAGTGCTGTTGCTTCTCGGCGGACGTTGGTTGACTGCGCGTTTGCGTGTGCGTTGTTCTGCGCCTGACTGCAGCCTGTGAGCCCCTGCCGCTGCTCTGCACGCTGCCCACGTGCTCCTTGTGCCTCCCGTGCAGGGAGGCTGAGTCGGTGTTTGACCACACCTCACACTACGACCACCTGATGACTGCGGCAGAGGAGATGGAGGACGTGGTGCGGACAGCAGCAAGCAGCATGGCGGGAGGGGCAGGGGGCCGGTCCAGCGCCGCAGCCCTCGGCCACAGCGGCGACGGGTCTGGCTTTGGCCTCAGGGGCGCGGCTGCTGCACATGCAGCAGAGGTAGATGACGACATGATGTGAGTGGCAGCGTGTGGCTGCCTGGGGAGTGTGGCAGCTGCCAGAGGCGTGAGGGCTGCGCTGTGCTGTGGCGTCACGGATTTCAAATGCGTGCTGCATGTATCAATGGTGGCCGTACCCTTGCGCGCAGCATCAGGTGCTATGCCATGCTTACGTGCTGTTGCTAATCGACAGGCTGCGCGCGGTACGTGTGCTTTGTGCTGAAAGCCAAGCTGGTGAAACCTTGGATCCCTGCTGCTGCGTCGTGCAACCCCAGCAGCAACATGTCTGCTGCTGTGGCATGCATGGATGTGCAATGCTTGTTGCCGATGTCGGCAGGCTGCACTGGGGTGTGCGTCGTACTTACTGGCCGTGCTGCGTTGCCCCGCCCTCTTGTGACTTGCGGCGACCGCAGCCCCAGCAGCGGGGTGTCCCCTGCTGGGTCCTCTTGGGATGTGCAAGGACTGGGCTCCGCAAACGGCAGCAAGACGGGCTTAGCAAACAGCTTCACCAATCTGCGGGTGAGTGGCAACAGGTTGTACCACAGCAGCTGGAGCAGATGCAGCAGTGCCACTGCATTCGTAGCTGCGTGGGTGTCTGTGGCTGCACCACCAGCAGGCGGCCTTACCAAGTTGAGAGCAGATGTAACTGCCAGACTGGCTGGCTGACAGCGTGCTTTAGCAGCTGTTGCACCGTTGCCACACGTGGCAGAGTTCTGAGACCACAGGGCTCACAAACGGCTGCTAATTGTGCTCCACAGCATTGGTGAGTGACGGTGCGCATCGGTGCGTGCAGCAACGGCAGCAAGTACGCCAGTGTGGCGCACCCGATCAATTGCGTGCTGCTTTTAGAGCAGCATAGCTCTCCTGCATTCAAAGTCGCGCATGCCTGCCACAGTGGGGTGGTGCAGGCGCTCCTGAAACACTGACGAGTGCGCTCTGGTATCATCCCCCATATACGTGCTGCTGCTGCCTCCATGTGTGTTTTGTCCCCTATGCAGGGATTGATGCAGTCAAGCAGCTATGCGAGCCTGCAGGTGGGCCTCCGCAGACCGTGCTGCAGCCATGTGGTCAGTGGCGCAAGGGGCGGCAGATGTCAATCCTACCACAATCTGTTCGTTCAGCTTATCCTTCCAGCATCTGCAGCTCCCAAGCAGCGGTGGAGCAGGCAGCCATCACTGTTTGCAGCCTGTCTGGGACCCTTGACGAAACACTGTACGTCCTGCAGACCGATTTCTGCACAAGCTTGTGCGCGTGTGCGTAAGCCGTCTACATGTGCACCACACACTGTGTTTTCCTGCAGGCCGCGTACGCGGAGGTGCACTCCTTTGCCATGTACGGCGGCGCTGGCACACGCAGCGTGGCAGCAAACCTGCACACACTGAAGGGCGGCGCAAGTAAGATGAAGTCTTTATAAGAATATTGCATTGCTGCTACAGCTGCTGAGCAAGCGTAATAGAAAGGACAAGATTAAGCACCATGTACAGAGCAACATGCTTCGTCCCCTCCGTACTTGACCATTGTTGGTGTAAGATGTATGTGGCTTTTTCACACAAAAGGCAGCGGCTGCCAGGAATATGCGCTTGCGCCCGCACAATGCTGATCTGTGGCTGATCGGCAGGTAAAGCAGGTCTTGTATCCTGTTCCTGCTTCCGCCTCTTGTTTGCCTCAACTGCTGCCTGCACTTGCACTGGCCACAACGCACTCGCGCGACAGCATGCACGTGCCTCAGCGTCCAGACCATGTTGTGCTGCTGCCGTGCCGCAGGCGGGCCGGGCCAGGGCAAGTCGATGCTGGCACCTCGCGAAGCCGACCTGCCGTTCATGAACATGCTGGAGAGCCTCGCCAGCTCAGCGGTGCGGGCAGCAGGCAAGGTGCAGGCAGACCTCATCATCGTGTACACTGCAACAGGTGGGCTGCTGGCGTACTGGTCTGCCAGCTCGTTGCTCTGCAGTTGGTTGATGCTGGCCAGCTGCATGGTGTAGCTGCTGGCAGGCCACCACGTGGCCTGTATGTTGACCCCTGGGTGTACCTGTGCTGAGGCGTCCCCTCTGCCCAAGGTTAATGCCATCAGGTGCTGTCAAGAGCAAGCACGTTCTTGGCAGCGCTTCCTAGTGCGACGTTGCCTGCTGCTCATTTGCTGCATGCTAAGCCACGCCACGCAGGCGTGCTTGCTGCGCCCAAGTGTTACCGCTGCTCACCAAAGTTTGAACGCACCTCCCTGCTGCAGGTCGCACGGCGCAGCTGGTGGCCAAGTACCGGCCGCCAATGCCCATCCTGACGCTGGTGGTGCCGCGGCTCGTCAGCGACGGCATCCGCTGGAGGCTGGAGGGCAAGTGAGCGACACGCGCCGCGCACAGCCAGTGCTTGCTGCAGTGCCGCTGTTGTCTGTGATTTGTTGCATCCATTGCACGGTGAGCGACACGCGCTGCGCATGCCACGTGGAGTTCTGCGTGCAGTTGCGGTGCCGTGGTGGCCTCCCCTGAACTGTTGCCTGCATGGCGCTGTCACGATTGATTCGCGTGCCAGCGCTGCCCCTGAGACGTGGTGTGGGTGTGGCGCTGCAGGGCGACCGCGCGCGCCTGCCAGCTGACGCGTGGGCTGCTGCCCATGCTGGCCACGCCAGGGCCCAACGGGGACGCGGTGCTGGAGGCAGCGGTGATCAAGGCGGCGATGGCGGGCCTGGTTGCCCCCAAGCACCACGTGGTGGTGCTGCAGCAGATCCACAACGACCTGTGCGTCAAGGTGGGTGCTGGCATGGGCTTCGTACACATTGTGTGCAGCTTTGCAGCTTTGCCGGACACTCGGTTGCTGTGGTTTGGATATTAGAGTTATGCCAAGGCTCACCGCTGCTGCCAGCAGGCACGCAGCGCTGTCAAGTTGTGGCGTGTGTGTGGCTGCCACTCTGTGTTGGCAGCAGTGCTGGCATGGTGGAGATCACAGCCGCGGTTTGGCGTTACTGCAGTGCTCGTGCTGCAGCATGTGTCTTCACGGTTGCTCAGTTCATCCAGGTGTGCTGTCATGCGGTCAGCGCATGTGTCGTGTCGTGCTATGTGTGTCGGTTCGACCGGTGCACTTCAAGTGCGCGCATGCCCTGCTTGAGGCGCTGCACCTTGCCTTGTACCGCTGTCCTTGCCAAGTGTTTTTTGTGTCCGCTGCGCTGCTTTCTTGCCGCGGCAGATCATGTCGCTGGACTCGTCGGGCAGGCGCATCGCAGGGCCTCGCATCGCACGCGCCGCCAGGGGCATTGGTATTGGTGAGTCGAAAGGCTTAATGCCAGACAGCTGGGATGGACCAGGACTTGACTTGTGGCCTTGATATATTTGCTTGAACAGCTTCAACGGCTGTGGCGGACTGAGAAGCAATGCAGTCCATGGCACGCGCTGCTGCCACAAATTCTACCTGGATTGTGAGCGGTCGCGCTTGTCAATGCACAGTCAGCCGTGTATGGCAGCTGCGTGATCTAGACAGATCTAGATAGATTAGGCAGCTGCCATACACGGCTGACTGTGCATTGACAGGAGTGACCCATCATATTCCTGGTTGTTGCCCCTGGCAACGCTGCTTGCAGCCTGCGCTCCCGTGCTGTGCGGCAGCAGTGCAAGCTCCTCCCTCCTGTCAGTGGCAACAGCAGCATGGATAGTTGAGGACTCACTGTGCTGTCAGTGTCTGATGAGAACGACCAAGCCAGCAGGTTGCGATGTGTTGCTGCTGCTCTGCAGGCCCTCACACCAGTGCGATGTACCCAAAGAGCCCAAACCCCAAGACGCTGGCGAGGGGCGTGGGCACAAGCACGGGTGGGGTGCATATTCTGAGCTTCAGCGCTGGCTGCTGTTTTTCAGGATGCTGTTCCACCGCCTACTTGCCGTGTTGATTTATATGTGTCTTGTGTGTTTGGGGGGGAGGGGTGTTGTAGCCTGGACGTCCCAAGTAGCTGCTGCTGACACGTCACACTGTGGATCGATTCGAACTTTTGACATGTCAACAGTACCAGCAGTGGACCTGCAGCGCCTGCAGCATCAACAGCTGCAAGCCCACTGCCAGTGGTGTGAACGTGCGCTCAGGGTGCGGCCATCCTGCTCCTGTTGCTGCAACATTGTGAGCAGCGCAAATCATTACCCATGCTGCTGCTCCTGCTGCTGCTACCTGCATCAATCTGCGTGTGAACTGTCTGTAGGTGACATGGTGGACAGTGATGCCGACGATGATGATGGTGACGCGGCTGCTGCGGGCCTGTTTGACGAGGGGCTGGTGCCGCTGCTGATGGGCCTGCCCGGAGACTTGCAGACATCAGCAAGCATGCTGTATGACGATGAGGTGAGCGCCAACTTCCAGCATCCGTCTTGTCATGTTGGCTGCGTAAATCTGCTGTACGTGTTTGTGTCTCGCACATGTGACACTTTGTGCTTGTTAGGCTGCTCCTCCTTCTGCTGCCTGGGTATGTTTGCCGCATGCTGCTGATCAGGCTGGCTGGCGGATCACTTTTGTGCACTGTTCCATGCGTCATGGGAGTTAGGATCTCCTGTCAGAAGCTAGCAAAATGCTCAACAAGTATGTCTGCCGTTCTGACATGTGCCTGCACATATGCTTGTAGTCGTGCTGCCGGCTGGCCTGCTATGGCACCTGCATGAGCAGGCATGCCTTGCAACGACGCGGTGCATCTTTTCTTGCCTTGGTGTGCATGCTCCAACCCGCCAAGGGGTGCCCCACGCATGTTTAGACACATGCAGTTTAAATGACAATGGGCAGGCTCAAGGGGGTTTCCTGCCGCCGTGCATTGCTACGTTACCGCTGCCTCCACTGCTGCTTGTGTTGGCTGCTGTTGCTGCAGCTGGCGCTCACTATCTCGGCAGCAATGAAGACGTCAGGTGCTCAAGCGCCAGTCAAGGAGGCTGACGTGGCAGCACTCAAGCCAAGCATTGGCGTGATGTCACCTTGACGCAGCACAGGCAGAACGGTGCTGAGTGCTGCTGGGACTGCTTGAGCGCGGGCCGGCTGGCTGGCCGGCTGACTGGCAGCTCAGAAGAGGCAGCGCTGTGCTCCTGAGTTGCGTGCTGGGCTGCCTGCTTGCTGGCAGCTGCAGGCTGGCTGCTCAGCTGCCTGGCAGGCAGCTCCAAGCAGCAGCCGAGGAGCTGTTACAGCAGCAGGCACCTACATGAAACGTGCTGCTTGTCGCACCTGGTGCTGCCTGGGGCCCTGGTGGTGGAAATATATAGCGGAGAAAGGCTCACAAGGCAGGTGTGTTGGACTGCGTTGTGTGTATAAACGTGGTGCGATGCACTGTCACCTGGTGTGGCCACGCTGGGCAAGCGACATCACAGCCGCCTGTGCACCACAGTCTGGCTGAGGGCAGCCCTGTGTGTGCTGGCCTTTGTGTGTCCATGCACCATGTTTGACGCTACTGGATCTGCTGGAGTGTGCAGTGGGCTGCTGCACGCTGCAGCAGGCCGGGGCATCAAGGGTTTTGTTCAGGGCAGGGTGTTGGTGTGTGCTGCATCAGCGGTCGATGCGGACACACTCTACCAGACAGATTTGGGATCACTTGAAGCACCGCAATTGGGTGCACTGACGTCTACGACGTGTATGGTGTTGCATTACCGCAGTCACTGCTGCACAGGCTTTGGAGCCGCGTGCTCCAGGCACGTTGGTTGCGCTGCGCGCGCCAACAGCATGCCATGAAGAGCTTGCTGTCGCATCCTCAACAACAATGCATTGCATCTGTCTCAAGGGTGCTGCAAATGCGCCCCATGAATGGAATTAATTGCAGGGAAAGACTTGCTGAGCAAGGCAAATAGTCGAGCGTTCGCGCTATCTCCTATGTCGGAGTGATGTGCATGCCTGGCTGTGGCATGCTGTTCTTGGTGGTCCCAGTTTGCTTGAACCATCCGCACCGTGTGCGCTGCTGCTTGTTGTGCTATGTGTAGCGGGAGTCGCGCAAAGCAGCCGCAGCTGTGTTGTTGCTCAACAAGCATTCATCTTTTTCAAAGTGTGCAGTCCAGGCATTGTAATGTGCAGCAATTTTTGCATGTTGTGTTAATGCAGAAAAAGCAAATGCCTGCATTGCAGGTGACAGTTTTTGGCTTGCTGGTGTGGCGTGCTAGTGCGCAACAGCAGCGCGTGTTGCACCCTTTGCCTTCGTCTTTATCAATGCATCAGATTCTTCTGCTCAAAGAGCACCTTCTGTGCTGCCACAGCTACCACTGTTGAGGCGCTGTCTCCCACTCATGTACCGTGCGAGCTTGCTTTGTATTGTTCGGTTGCTGCCTACCAGTTGTGGTGCCGGTTGGGCTCGCCGCTGTTGTCTTCCGCATGGTGTGTGTTGCAGCAGCCGTCAGCAGGTGTTGTTGGTGTGTTAGTCTACGTCCCATGGTGACAGCAGTAATGCGTTTGATGGGCGAACCTGCATACCCCCTGCGTATGTCCATGCATTTGCAAGCACCTGCCGGACATCTGCCATGTTTCGCCATGTGCCACATGCTGGTGTGATTGGCATTGTGATCCGACATGAGTTGCCTTCTGGCTGCAACTTTCTGCAGCAGTCTTTGCAAATGAGAGTTTATGTGTGCACCGCAGCATTTGTCTAATTGTAGTTGTAGGTGCCTGGCCGCAGCCTCTATGTGCTTGGCAAAGGCTGCAGTCTGGTTGCTTGAGTGCTGCCAATGGAGACAGGCTCGGTGTCTGAGGGACTGTCATTTGCCAACCCTCGGCGTCTCCCTTTGAACCCTCTGTAGGCTCATGACAGAATGTATTTACTCCTCCTGTGACGGGTGGAGAGTGTAATGCAGTGCAGTATGTGCATCCATGTGCACATCGGCTCGTGCATGCTACGATATTGAAAGGAGCCGTGCTTGGGTTGCTTCCTTTGCTTGGAGTGCGAGCTTGACGGGGTGCATAGTTTGTTGATTGATGGGGGCGGGGTGGGTGAGCAGGCATGTTATTTATTAGCCGTTCACATCTAGGAAGTTACATGGTTGATTGTGTGGCCACTGAGCCTCTGTTGCATCCGGGGTTTCAGCAGTGTGTGGCCTGCAGCAATAGTTGACTCTTGTTACCAGGGCGACTGCAACTGATGGTCCAACCAGGCTTGTGCCTGGCTTGCGCAGCTCATGGGGCGTGTCTGCTGAGTAGAGATAGCTGTCGCAGGGATGGCTGCGACAAGCGCAGGGTGTGGCGGCTGCCCTGCCACGTCTTGCATGGACAGGTTGGTTGCATGCTGCCATGCACGGGGAGTCACTGCCTGCACCCTGGCGTGATGCTGCCGGGTCACCAGTCCGCACCAGGTGCACTTCACCTGCAGGATGGGGCGCAGAGGGTGTCGGCGCACCTCATGCTTGGATGCTTGATTGGGCTGGCCTATACTATGTGTAGTAACACGGCTGCAGCTGGGAGCGCGGTTGCTGCCCTTTGGATCTGAGCCGTGCGTGATCTCATGGGGCGCGCTCAGCATCAGGTTTGCCGCTTTTCGGACAAGGTCTGGTGTTGTGAGGTCGCACGCAAGCATGTACAGCAGGGGGACTTTCTCTTCCACTGTTGTTGCGGCTGTTGTAGTCACCAGTAACTTTCACTGCCAGTGAAGCACCGCATCGTGCCGTGTTCTTTCCCTATGTGCTGTCCCAACCTGCGGCTCAGAGTATTCGCCTGGTAGCTGGTGGTGAGTTTGAGGAGACAAGCGACACGCATGCTGCCATCATCATCTGGTACCAAGTCATATGATGTCGAGTATGAAAGCAATCAAACGGTCCTGGTGCAAGTGGTGATACACTTTGCCTGGTTGCAGTCAAGGTGACACCAGCTGCAGTGCTGCAACGGAGAAGTTGAGGTGCGCAGCAAGAATTAGGTGCGCAGCAAACAAGCTGCCTCGCCAGCTCTGTCAGGGATTTCTGTAGAGTATCGGTTGAATTGCATGTGCTGCAAATGTTGCACTCACCAACAGTCAAAATCAGCACTGGTCACTGCTGCCCAGCGCCATCCTACAACAGATAGGGCCGGAGGCTCCTTTGCATGCATCCAGTGCTGATTCCTTCCACAACAGATAGGGGGTGCCAGAGTGCCAAACTTTGTGGCACAAGCAAGAGCAAAGCAGCAGCCGTGGCCCGTCCATCTGAACCCACTCAGAGCACAGCAGACTAGACACAAGTTCAAACAGATCCTCTCACAGCACGACAGCAAGTTCAACGTTTGGGGGGACGAGGTTGACATGCTGAAGGATGCACCCAATGATACAGTATGGCAGGCAACACAAGGACTACTACAAAAAATCAATGGGTGATACACAACACAGCGATATGCAGGTATGAGGGCAAACAATCATCTGGCAGGCCATACATGAAGTGCAGGTGATTTAGAAGTGCGGAGAAGGGAATGAAGAGTACCTTGCATGCATGTGGCAAAGATGATTTGGCAATGTTGTCTATCAAACATGCGGGTGCTGAGCATCCGGCAGTGCCAGCTAGCTCAGCAATTCAGGCACGGCTGCTGCAGACGTGCGCGGGCAGTCAAGCTCCAGCTGGCAGCGCACTAGACATAGGGTAGCCACCCTTTGCTGCTGCTGCTGCAGGGGATGCATCATTGCAGCCCCTGGACACCGCCTGCTGACACAAGTGCTGTCACAATGTGCTGAAAGAGGCCGGCGTGCTCGCTGCAGGAGCTGCTGTGCATCAGCATCTCACACCATCGCTGACAATCGTCTGGAGCATTGCTGACTTGCTGGAAAACATTGCTAATGTACAGCAGAGGAGCTAGTCTCATGAGGCTTACTGGGCAGCCTCTGCAGTCAAACCACATGCGACACATGCTGCGGCTGCACCAGCAATGGCGCTGCCGCGCGAGGTGGCTGGCACCAGTGTGCCACGCGCCCACAGCAAGATACTGCTGCCACAGTTTGGTGGTGGCACACCTGCTGTTGCGCAGTCGGCTGTGGCACTGCTGCTGTTGGCGCTGCTGCGGCTGCGGCGCCAGAGGCGTATGCGCCTGGAGCACGCCACTGCTGCTGCGGCGCCCTGCCACCACAGCTGCTGCCCTTGGACAACCTGCAGTGGCACTGCTACAGCTGCCGCGGCTGGCAGCATGGGGCACTGCACCTGCATCATGCCACTCTTGCCGATTGCAGCCCCTTGATGCTATCGCACGCATGCCATCTGCTGCTGCTGCTGCTGCTGCTTCTGCACGTGCTGCAACTTGATAATGCGATGTGCCGCTGCTGCTGCTGCTGCTGCTGCTGCTGCTGCTGCTGCTGCTGGGCCTGCATAGGCTGGTGTCACAGGTATTCCGCAGCAGGTTCTGCCACTGTGGCCTGTGCAACAACAGTTGCTGCTGCTGCTGTTGTGCCTGAGCCGGCTGCGGTGTTTTACGTGCAGCCGCAGCACCTGCATATGCTACAGCATGAACATCTAGGACTAAAAGATTTCAAAGAGATCAAACCACATAAAACCATTTACGACATTGTTGCTGCTGCAACCAAAACCATATCTCTAGTCCAGCTTTCCAATCAAACACTTGATAAAATCCTAATGGACTGCAGCTCCTGCATAAGTCAACAACTTGTTGACAGTATTTCCTGCTCTGCGTACCCGATGCTGGCATTGCCGCTGCAGCTGCTGCTGCTGCTGCTGCTCCTGCTGCTGCTCTCTGCTGTGCCAGCAGTACTGCCGTTGCCCTGCTTTGGAGGAGTCATCATGAGTTGCTGCTGCTGTTGCTGCTGCAATGCTGCTCTGCTTCACAACCAGAGCTGCAACCATCCTACTGGGGTAAAAAGCCTGCTGAACAGACAAATTGCTGCTGGTGGAACTAGCACTGGCAGTTGGCCATCATGGAACAGCCAGCTGCAAGGCTGCTGCTGCTGCTGCTGCTGCTGCTGACGCTGCTGCTGCTCGTCATGGTGCGCTGAGCTGCGACATGCTACTGTTCTGGTGACAAGAGCACCTCAGGTTACTTTGAACCACAACACCTGCTTGTAACTGTGGCGGTGGCACCTGCAACTGTTCACAGTGGGCTGCAGGATGCCTGCCGAACTTCACGGTGCAGTGCAGGAGACCTGCCCTGTCAAGTTCCTGGTTGTGAAGGACGGATCAATGGAGCTGCAGGGAGTGCAGGCCAGGTTGGCAGCACCTGAGGCAGCAGCAGCAGCAGCAGCAGCAGCAGCAGAGGTTTCATGTGAGTGGTTCAGTCACACTCGTAAGAGTGACATACAGTGGTGCTTGGCAGAGGGTAGCAGGGAAAAGATCACAAGAGGTGCGTAGTGAGGGCTATGTGCATGTTTCTCACACAAGAAGTGGTGCACAGAGACACACGACAGCTGGCAGAGGGTAGCAACAAGGTGCGTGAGCTTCCTGGTTTGAACTGCGTGATGCGTGTCGAAAGTCGCTCATAGTAGTCAGCAGGAGCCAGTCCTGTGCTCATGCTCATGCACCATGCGCAGAGCAAGGCTCATTGACAGCAGAACACATGATTTTAAGTAGATCTGCACTCAATGCAATGCAGACTTGCAGATCTTCACATGCTCCATGACCCCGTGCATTGCCAAGACTGCGTCATCAGCATGCGCCCGTACCTCCCGGGCTGAAGCTGTTGATCGGGCACGGCTTCACAAACGCGCGCGTCACTTGGTTGTTGACCGGGCCGTACGTCACGTTGACCCAGCCCCACCCCGGCTGCAGCACACACGCGGCAGCGCTCGCGTACGCCTTGACCGCGCCGCTGGCATCCCTCACCGCTGCGGCGTCCAAGGTTGCGGCGCAGCTGCTCCAGGCGCTGCCTGCCGGCACGCCGCTGCAGCTGGTGACCATGTTGGGCGCGCAGTTGAAGCACGGCACCAGCGCCACGCCGTACAAGTCGCCGCTGAGGCCGTAGTACGAGTCGCTGGTGGGGCAGTAGAGCGCCTGCAGGCGCCAGATGCCGGTTGCCGCCTCGAAGACACGCTGGCTAGCCATGCCCCTGCGCAGGTCTGCGCGATTGCGCCAAGATCAGCAGCGGGAACACCAAACAAGCAGTCTTGAGAGGGTTTGAGCGACAGAGGAAGACACATTCGTGCCCTGCTAGTGCATGCAGGGGTGACAGCGGCAGGACTAAGGAGCCGCAATGAAGCAGGAGGCCGAGGTATGAAGCATGGTGGGGTGTAAGCCTCCCTTGCAGCGGACGCACGGGCGGCGGAGGTAAGTGCGCAGCCATCAACAACACCAGCAAGTTCAAACACTGATGTTCTGCATCGCCAGTGATGCGGCAGCCCCATATCGAGGTACACCCAGCACAGCATGCATTGCACCCAGCCGGCCAATCGGCATCATAGCGACATCCACCCTGCAACCTCCAACAACAGCCGCTGCACACAAACAGAACCAACCCGTACTCACAGCAGCACTCCAGACTGCCCCGCACCGGCTCCTGCCGCAGCACCATCCCATCAGACGGATCCAACACCTCCAGTGTTACATTCCTGTTACTTTGCCAGCCGGCCGCCGACCCATCAATGACACCCCCAAAGCCGTCGGGCTTTTTGTAGGGGTTCAAGCCGCACTTCACGCAGCTGGAGCTGCGGTCCCAGCTCTCTTTGTACCAGCCGTCTGGGCACTCGGCCAGCGTGCCTTGTCCAGGCACGACGTAGTAGCCGGGCGGCGCAACTGCAACGAACGAGGAGCAGGCAGACCAGGCCACATCAACGAGATACCATGGCACAACCGCAAAAGGCAAAGGCAGCATGTGCTGCTTCAAGCACATTTGCATTACAGCAGGCAGGTGAGTGGCTGCACACACAAAGCAGTGACTACAAGGGGAGCAGGCGGCTGCACATGCTGGGGAGAAGGCAGCCCATGCCTCAACAGCACACCTTGGATGCAAGCAGAACACACCCGCTGCAGTCTGTTATTCCACAGTGACAGTGCACCTCGGATGCAAGCAGAACACACCTGCAGCAGTCTGTTAATCCACAGTAACAGTGCACCTCGGATGCAAGCAGAACACATCTGCAGCAGTTTAACATCCCAAAGTAACAATGTAGCACACTCTCACCGCACTGGTCGACTGAGACGGCGCCCTGGCTCTGCGTGCGCAGCCCGTTGGGGCAGCGCTTGGGCACGCCGGAGCCTCCCTCGTAAGGGCTGCCGCCGCTGCAGTAGTGGTCCTGCGGGCAGGGCTTTGCACTGGCGATGGCGCTGCCTGCTGGGGCGCCCGCCAAGTAGATGAGGCCGCTGTCACCTGCCGCTGCATAGCCTTGCTCCACCCCTGGGCGCGGGAGGGGGAGGTTCAACATGACAAGAGGGCGCAGCACGGGCAGCAGCATCAGCAGTGGCGGTGACGTGCACTGCCTCACAACGCTGAACAAGCATCCCTCCTCTGAGCAGTGCTGCACGGCTGCAGCAGCTGTGGGGAACACCTGACCCATCCGATGGTCACAACCGCTCACATGTGCAGCGGTCGACTGAGATGGCTCCAGCTGTTTCGGTCGTGATGCCGGGCCCCTTGACTGTCGAGCATCTGGTGCAGGGCACGTAATTGTCGCTGTAGCTGCTGCTGAAAGTGCCTTTGCCGCAGGGCGCGACCATGCTGGAGATCATGCGGAATCCGGGAGGTGCCACTGCGACACACACGCCAGGACAGCACGCATCACAGCATGCAGAAACTTGCTGAGGGCATGGCAGGACATAGCAGCTGATTAGGTTCATTGGCCACAGCATGGAACGATGTGTTTGAGATCACGAAGAGCCCAGCCGGCAAGAGAGGCAAACACGTTGCCTTTGACGTGACGCAGCTAAAGACATGCCAGAGACAACTCCAAGGTCGTCAGCAAAGAGTAGGCATAAAACAGGACGCCAGTCCTCGTGTGAGGCGCTTGCTGGAAGGGCTTTTGCCATGCAAAGTTTGCAGGAGCCGCTTGCAGGAAAGGCAGGCAGTGCAGGCAGCACGCATGTCACCAGCCGCTTCTACAGCAAGTGAGGGCACTCACTCAAAGCTGATCACTCACTGCACACGCTGACACTCTTGTGGCTGCCCAACACATTGTCGGGGCTTGTGGCAAAGCCATTGGGGCAGGGAGTGCACTCCGTTTGGAAGCGCAGCCCCAGGGTGTACACATCCTTGCCGCAGGCTGCAGTGCTTGGGCTGGTCTCACTTGGCACATATATGTATCCGGGTGGGTTGGCTGCACAAGACCAGAACAGACGAGAGAGAGAGGAGGTCAGTAAGTTGTGAATACAGCTGCTTCAACAGGGTTATTTCAACACTTGCACGACAACTGCAGGACGCAAGGAGCATGCAATAGCTGTTGCCCAGATCCCTGCTGTGCCAGCATGCAGCACGTTGCTGCTGCTTGCGGCCATTGGCTGCGGCAGCTGTTGCGGGTGGCCAGCACAGCACAGCAAGGGACCGTTTGCGCTCTGGCTTGGCTGGCTCCAAGCTTGCACACATGTCAAGATACACCGCCATGGCGGTTGCTTCCACAGCTGTCACAACAGGCCTACCGCACTGCCGCAGGCTTGCTGCTCCCGGGCCTCTTGTGACAAGTCTGTTGGGGCACGGCTGCGGGTCTGAACCAACCGGGCAGTACATGTTGACGGGGCAGGCCCGGCAGCCCGTCACCGCCGGGTACTGCCCAGCAGGACACACTGCAGCAGAGGGAGTTTGCAGGAAAGAGCAGCAGCATGCTGTGGGCCAGAGCGCTATGAAGGTACCTTGCGGGCCGCATTGCGTGTGGTGAGCGTGTGCATGGAGTTGCTGCTGCAACAGCATGTTGATGTAACATAGTCCTGCCGATGGGGCTTTGCACGCACAAGGTGCGTGTTGACTGTTTGCACTGCGTTCAGCACCTCCTTACACGGCTAGACAGAGCCACCCAGCAACACATTGTGAGGGATAGTTGGCTGCTTTGCAGCTGCTACTGCTGACCAATCAGCATTAGCAGTACTCACCACACTGCGCCCCGTTCCTGATTGATGCAAAACCATGGGCACACTGTGCACATCGCCAGCCACGTGACCTTTTATATATGCAAGCTGATGGAGATGGTGAACAATGATCCACCGGGCAGTTGCTCAGCTGTGTCAGAGCCCGCACAGCTTCTGCGACAACGACGCGCGCAGCAGCAGCTGGATGGGGCCCGGGTGATCACGGCCCAGCACTGCCGCTCTCAGGTAGCGAGAAGTGATCTGGAAGCGATCTTTCAGCGTCCTGGACGAATATGCACAATCTGCTGTGCTGGCAGCGGTCGCGGCATTGATTATCACTATGCAGGGAAGCATGAATTCATACTCACAGCCCTTGAAAGCCATCATATGGTAACTGTTACCTGTTTCTTGAAGCTGAATTAATATTGCTCCCGCCAGCAGGATCCATACGGCCCAAACTGGAGCGCACCCAAAACGTCTCCACTTCATGCAGCATGCAGGCTGCAGGCCAGAGGTTTGCTTTGCATGCGTTGTACTGCATACATCATGGGTTGCAGTCTGTGTATACTCGCCGGCAAAGAGTCACATAGATATGCTTCCGACACCGCCTGCTTGGGTATATTAGCAGAGCACTGACGACTGAAACATATTACCAAACTTTGACTCGGTACCTTCAAGAAAAGGTGAGCTGGTTTCCTGGCAACATCATGCCAGACAGGGGCACGACACATAGTGCCGACCGACTGACATTCATCTTTATATAAACCCTGCCACCAAATAAACATTTCAAACGCTAATATTATTAATTTTTCAGCGCCTATTGAGCTGTATCGATGTGCTGAACGGACTTGGATGGTGGAGTCACATCGCACCGGTGCACCGTGCACCACACAATCGGCTAATCGGCCTTACAGCCTCTTCATAACTTAAATTCATTATTTGTCAAAAATAAAAAAAAGATGTCAGTGCTGTTTGTAGATGTGTACTTGTTCATCGTGTACTTCGTTGCGATGAATGGATTTCTTCAGCACCATCTTCGCGGTCTATCAGCGACGCGCGTCAGGCAATAGAGTCAGCACAAAAGCTGTATGTTGTTTCAGCAATATTACAGGCACTGAACGAGCTGGAATAGCATACTGGGTGATCATGACCAGTGGGCCCACTGCTGCTGGCACCCCGGGGTGCCGAGTGCTGCTCGGCATTTCTGCTGTACTCGAGTGCACTACCAACGCTCACCGTAATATAAAAACTATATTTTTTTGCTGTGGTCATTGCAAATAAGCATGCTGCAGGTCATCTACCACAGATGCTGGCGCCAATGTTTTCCCTCAATTCAAAGGGAATACCCCTTGCATATGATGTATCTGCAGTATGCTGCAGTCTAGGCGCCTGTCGCCACGGTGTGTGTGAGAGAACACGGCACTAGCATGCAGTACACTGGCAGCCCACCCAAGGTGTGTGTGGGCCAAAGCCTTGTGACGATTGCTGCTTACGCTGGCCAAAAGGGACACACAAATGGGACATGCTGTCCCCAGCAGCCATGCACATCAGTGATGCTAGGCATATCAGCACCATTCCGCTGCACAAATGGCACGAAGACACGTGCACACATTCGGCAACAGACCTAGTCACCTAGACAACACATGTGATCGTTCTACAAACCAACTGCGCTGCACAAGGCGCTGACCTGCACCACGCCATGACAGACCTGCAAAGCTCACTGAGCCGCCTGATAAGGTGTGGTGCCCAACATTCATACCAGCCATGAGCATGTGGAATACGGCAGCAGCTACTCCTTCATATGCATGCCTGCTAGCAGCAATCTACACTTGAGAACGGAGACAGCATGTGAACTTACATGCACCAGCAACAATTGCATCCAAAGCCGTGATGTGTCAACAACAGCAGCCAGAGCCAGCATGAGCAGGCAGAGCCATCATCAAGATGCCGTGGCATTTTTGAAGGGCAGCAACACAACAAAGAACGCTGTCAGTTTTTTTACTTCCTATTGTTCGGTTGATCCTGACAGGCGTTGCATGCCTGTGATGGGCGGAGCAGGAGAAATGCAATGATGGATTGCTGCACCCATCCTGCAGCAAGTGTCAACACTACAGCAACGTAACTATCCCTGTCCAAGACTTTCCAGAGCATTCAACACGCTGTGTAACTGACGTAATCTTGCTGTCACTCCCAACACCCCATATCAGCCTGGTGCTAACATATCAAGCAAGCAGATCATTTGCTGCCAGCAGTGACTGCAAGTGCCAGACAATCATTCATCCACTCTCCTCCTCTCAGGGCGACGCCGGCGCAGCGTTGCCGGCACTACCCTCCAACCCGCTGCCACCGCCGCCGCCAGCAACGCCAGCATCACCAGCCCCTGGTGCCGCCGCAGCGCCGCCGGTGCCGCCAGGCCTCAACGGGAAGCTCCTACCGGCTCGCTGCGGCTCAGCAGCCGGCTGCACGAGCATGCTCAGACTCTGCTGCCTGCTGCTGCAGACCGTGTTCACTACAGCGACCCCAGACGCGCCCGACGGCCCTGCCGTGCGGATGCGCACAGAAACGGGCAGGCTCGTGGGCGCGCCCGCACCAGCAGCACCAGCAGCAGCTCCTGCTGGCGGGGACAGAGGGGCGGCTGTGCCGTTGACGGCTGCAGCACCAGCGGTTTGGGTCGTGGAAGGGGATGGCGGCGTGGCGCTCGAGGCGTTGTCGGCAGCAAACGCCTCAGGTGGTGTGGCAGGCACGACCACCGGGTTGAACAGGTCGCTGCAAGCAGCAGGCATGAAGGGCAGCAGGCCAGAGTCCTGACCGCAGCACTGGGGCACCCGACGCTTGTGCGGCAGAATGCAACGTGAACTGCCTTCACCTGGCAGTGCATCAACTTTGATTGTACAACATGTTACTGTTGGTGCAGATCAAGCCACGCACGCTTTGCATGCCGTAGCAAGCATATGGGCCCAGACCATCACTTTGCTGCTGCTGCCGCTGCTGCTGCGGCTGAAACTCCACGGTTGCTGTGAGTAAGCGCAGGCACGGACGTGCAGCAGCCGCATCCGCACCTGCCCACGCCGCCTGTGGACAGCGCTGTGGTGGGTGCGGAGCCGCCCTGGCTGCTGGTGGTCTGCGTGGTGTCCCCGATACTGCCAGAGCTGAAGGAGGACGCACCAGGGCCAGACGTATAGGAGCCTGCACAGCAGCGCAGCGAAGCCAGGCGCGTGCTTCATCAAAGGCGCATTGACTTTGATTATCATCTCAGTTCAGAACTGCCGGCACAACCATGCCAGAGCTGAAGGAGGAGGCTGCAGATCAGTGGCAGCCTGCACAGCAACAAAGCGCAAGGAAGTGCGTTGAGGAGGCAGAACCAAGTTGGGTGGGGTGCTGTGCAAGTTTAATTGGTTGCTGGATTGATCAGGGTTGTTCATGAAGAAGAAGAAGCAGGACCAGATGTGTAAGAGCCCACACAGCAGCAACAAAGCAACCACCACTATGAGTTGGAGATGGTATGCATACTGCAACACAAAAGACAAAAACACATAATCGGTACGCAGTACGCGGGAATTCTAAGAATCACCTCAATTCAACAGTAGCAGAAAGAAGAAAGGACATAGAGCAGTGCTGCTACAGCCAGACCAGGTGGCCGACCCACCAGTTGCCAGCTTGACATGAAACATCGCCCTGCGTCGCGTTGTGATGGGCTCTCTGGCGCGCTGGTGTTTGCATAGCAGACATCATCCCAACATACAGCCCATCACATGGCCACTAGCAGGTCGCTGCTGCAAGGTGCAGTTCACAACACAACACGCTGTGCATTCTCCACCGCCCGCCTGCCAGGTACGGTACCTGTAGAGATTGTGCCCTGAGGATTGGTGGTGGTGGTGGTGGCCAGGGGAACTCCCTGAAAGGCGGATGGCAGGGCGATTGTCCCAATTTCGGGAATGTCTTGCAGCATCTTCCGGCCTGCACCGGAGCCAGGTGACCCTGGCGGCGCAGGCAGAGGCTCCGGAGCAGGAGACGGAGAGACACCTGTGACGTTAGTAACAGGGCTGTCGACGGGTGCAGGGGGGCGAGTGCGGTGACTGTGCTGGCGCCGCCTCCATTGCCGGCTCCAGCAGCGTTGGCAGCATTGTCCACGGCAGCTTGCTCCCTGATGTTCGAGGTGCTGCTGCCTGCGCTGATGCTGTTGGCTGCTGCTGTGTCTGCGTTGGCAGGAGAACCAGGGCTGGGCGATGTGGTTTCAGCGCCGATGCCACTGGCGCCGTTGCCAGCCGTTGTGGCTATGGCTGCTGGTGTTGCTGTTGCTGCTGCGTTGGCCGCAGGGTTTGGGGAGGTAGCGGTGGCGTTGTCCAGCGTTCCGATGTTGGGGGGTGGTGCGACTGCAGGCGTGCACAGCAGCAGCAAAGCCCGTCATGGCATGCAGCAGCAAAGCCCGTCATTGGAAGTATGAGCGTCATGCACGTACAGCTGCTATGGAGTGTGCAGTGGGTACTGCCATTGCAATATACTGTTTGTAGGTCATCACCATCTGACAGCTGCTTCTCTGCCAATACACATCATCAAAGCTGGATTTTTGTCAGAAAGCTCACACTGCTGTGCTTGTTGCCTGCAGCACTTCTCACCGACATGTGCTGTGGGTGTCGGCTGTGGCGTGGTGGTGTTCTGGATGTCCCACTGCAGCGCTTGGTCGGTGGCGTTGGCACCTGCAGGTGGCGGGCACCGGCAGCAGCAGCAGCAGCAGCAGCAGCAGCAGCAGCAGCAGCAGCAGCAGCAGCAACATCAGCATGTCATGATCCTAGGTTTGTTAAGCAAGCAGTTTGCCCAAGTTTTGCTGTTGCAGCAAGTCCAAATGCTTGGTGCCTGCAGCCAGGTGGCGGCCCCCAAGACCACATGCTCGCAGTGGAAGGCATGATGAACACACGGCACTGCTGCGGGGAGGGCAGCCGCGCTCAATTTGCTGGCAGGGCAGGGTTGGGCTATTACAGAACAACAGCATGGACAGCACACATCCATTGCAAGCTCAAGGTGCCTGCAGCTACCGCCTCTGCCTGCAGCAGCCTTGCTCGCACGAGCTGCTGGTGCTACTGCTGATTGATGCCGTATGCTGTAGGGAACCCACAACCGCATGCATGTGCGACACCACGCACTATCCAAGCTACACACCACACGCTTATTCCAGCAACACCTCCTGCAACCATCACAACGTGCATGCCACAAAACAAAACTGGCTTCCATACCCCGCCTGACCTTGCTGACAGGACAGTCGGCCGTCCACAATCACACCGCAGGTCCACTGTGGGTTGCTGGCAATGGCCACCACTGGCTCCACCTGCCCTGGCTGCACCAGCTGGCACTTGCTGTCGCCCTGCTGCTGCGCATTGCCAGCTGCAAAGCCGAAGCCTCCAGGGCCAAAGATTGAAGGGGCCGGGAAAGGAATGGATATCTGCAGTTTGGTTGCACACGAAGCAGCGGCGGCAGCAGCAGGCGCAACAGCAGGGGCAGCAGATTGACTAGAGACTTGCTGGGCTGCATCGTTGGCTGCAAGCATCACATCCTGCAAACCCAACTGACAGCGTCTGCAGCCCTGGCGGCTGAAGGTGATGCAGCAGGCAAGCATCTCTGAGCCCAGCTTCCAAGCATTAAACATACGCAAACAGCTCTCATCAGCATGCAAGGAGATGCAGCGCCGTTTGCAACACCAAGCGCCGCTTCACCTCGGAGCTGACATAGCAGGAGCCGGCCGTGTACTGAACCTTGGACAGGCCGCCAGCCGTGCCGGTGATGATGCTGCCTGCAGCACACCGCCAGCAACACCCACAGCACAACCCTTCGCTACTGGGCAGATAACAGTTGTACTACAGCTATTGACAGCTGTATGTGCACTGTGCCGCTTGCGCCTGCGCTGCTGTGCAGAAGCTGCTGCTGCTTGCCGCATGCGGCTCAGCGCGCTGCTTTCCATTGTCATGTTGCTCGCTATCACCGCTGGTCCAACTTCCCCTCAGGCGCATCAGTGAACCACTTCTGAAGCGCCTTCACAATGCACACCATGGTTCACATGACTTGCGCAACCAGTACTAGCAGCCCCCATTGAGTAATTCCCTCAGCACGTTGTTCAAGCAGGTCCTCCACGTGCTGAGCATTGTAGTGACCGATGGCGCACTGCAAAGAAGCAGCCCGGGCGACGAAGGCCATGCACAGTGCCAGCTCAGACCTCGTCCCTGCTCCTTACTTCTCCTTGCTGTTGCCGCCTACCTTGGGGCACATCAGCCACCACTGTTGTGATGCCTCCAAGCCGCACAGTCAGGTTGGCAGGGGTGGCGCTGGCAAAGGCAACACTGCCGGTGGCCACGTCAGTTACAATCTCTGCCTGGTTGAAGGCACCAGACACTGAGCTCCCAAGCACCTGCAGCAGCAGGCGCAGGAACAGAAGGAAACGGCAGTTGCGACGGCCGCAATGCAGCTACAGTGACGACCGTAACAACAAAAGGTTTTATCACAAGCCCTTCGTTTCAACCACCGGCAGAAGCTTCATGACTGGCAGCAGTTGGCCAGCAGTTGCTGGCTGCACAGCAGCACGCAACATCTTGGCTCAAGGCCGCACAAGCAAAACTGGAGCGGCAGCGATGCAATGCATGAGCACCTGCTTGCATGAATGCACGCTTACACCCTCTTTCACAGTCCCTACGTAAGCGCGTGCTCGATCATCCGCCAGAATGGCGGCAAAGAGCAGACATGAATGGACAAGGTGTTCCCCTTTGGCAAAGCGCAGGCTCACCCATTGGATGAAAGGTACAGCGAGTCTGCTGTGAGGTTGAACGCCTGGATCGGCCCAACAGTGGGGGCGGACAGCCGCAGCGATGGCGTGCTGTGGCCTGCAGAGGTCGGCACGATTGGCGGTGCAGCAGATGACACCAGGCAACGAGCAGCAGGGGCGTGTATGAGGGGCAGCAGTATGACGGTCAGGCGCAGAGCAGAAGGTTTGTGGTGTGCAAGTAATTGAGGGTTTGGCACAGCAAGCCTTGCAATGTGGAACGCCCTTCAGAACCGGAATTTGCAGGACACCTGCATGTCTGTGCAGATCGGCGTGAAGTACGGTCGTGTTGTGGCCCTGCAAGCGTTGCTGCAGCAGGGCAGCCAGCAGCAAGGTGCCATTGAGGGCAGCAACGTCAACAGGTGCAAAGGGGGCGCCTGTGCATGTTCAGACGCCTCTTAAGCTTGAAGGCCAGGCATGCCAGCAGGCTAACAGGCAGAATATCAGGTGCGCACGCTCGCTGCGCGGCAGGCGCGCTGGCCATGCGCTGGCCATGTTTCACCTCCAATGAGCCTCTCCTTGGCTCCTGAATGGGGTTCCCACTCCTCGTTGGGTGGAGCATGTAAAATAAAGTAAAGTAAAGTAACAGGCAGGTAGCCAGGCAGGCAGGCATGTGGCGATGGTGGGCAAATGTATAGCAGCTGCCACAGATTGCTGCAGCAGGCATCGCACATGTGAGCTTGATGCTCTGCCAGCGCTCACAGCACCATGTGACAAGGACCCTCAAAACCAAACAAAACCTTTCTCTGCTGCTCCATACATGAATACATGATTGAGGCAGGGCATCCTCTGCAAATGCACCCACCAGGGCCCAGCACAACCGCCCCAGAGCCGTAGTTTGCCACATAGCGCAGCTGTGAAGCAGCGGGCATCACGATTGTGAAGTTGATGGGGTGCCTGCTCTCAAAGCCGCCCGCCAGGGACAGGCTGAGCACGTCGTCCTCCATGGCTGCCACTGTCTGGTTGATCACGGCATACTCGGCTTGGATCAAAACGCGGGCCGCTGCTGCCGCCAGAGGGAGGCGCGGTGCTGCCGGCTGCGGTGCCGTTTTCCTGCAAGCAGCGGTGCAGCTAGTGTGCAGTTTGCCTCCTGATTTGCAGCTAGTGTGCAGTTTGGCTCCTGAGTCGTGAAACTTCCAAACTGTGATTGGGGTTCCCGCTCCTTTGTTGGGTGGAGCATGTAAAGTAAAGTAAAGTACGCAGTGGGTGGGTGGGTCATGCGTGCAGGGATCAGCTGTCGAGCTGTTCCTGCAAGCAGCAGTGGATGGGGAGTAACAAATGCAAGGAGGGCAGTCCAGCTGTGCTTGCAAGGGCCTGGGGGGTGAAGACGGATGCAGGCAAACGCAGTAAAATTGTAAGAGAACAGAAGTCAGCAACTCCTCGGGCTCCAGGTGACTGCACAGCTGCAGGGAGCATGCGTTTGTCCAGAAGTGAGGAAACCAGCCAGACAGGTGGATCTGGGCGTAATGCCCTAGCCGCCATGTCGTGGTTGCAGAGCAGCCATTGTTCTGGCTTGCTGCTGTGGATCGCTTGCTGTGATCTGGCATGAATTACTAGCATGCATGCATGCATGCATGCATGCATATACACGATCTTGCACCCGTCCGAGGTTGGTGATTGGGCATGCAGGCTGCTGCGGTTAGCTGTGCTGTGATAGCATGCAGGCGCTGCGGCAGCCGCAAGCAGCCATCAAGTGAAGGGAGCGCCTTCCTGTAAGTTCCGCAATGCGATGGCAATGCATCTGCTCCGAATGCAGCAGACCTATGTGCAGCAGCTGCTGTGCTGCCTCGCGTGCAGCAGCGATAAACACCAGCGCACAATGAAGACACAATCACTCCGCCCACCTGTGGTGCTGCCAGCAGAATGTTGAAGGGCAGGCACGATCGAATGCCTGAGAAGGGTGGGACTGGTTGATCAACATTTGACATATTCAGCAGTGTCCCATTGTCAGTCCCATTGGCACTTGGGGTGGCAGCTGCTCCATTAGCAGCTGCTGGCACCTCCTCATTCAGCCCCACGTGTTGTTGGCTGCCGGTGTGGGAGCTGCTGCTGCTGCTGTTGCTGTGTTGCCAGCGGGTGGCGCCTGCGCTAGTGCGTGAGGGTCAGCTGCCAAGAACAGGAGTGCTACAGCAGACAGCAGCAGTGCTTGCTGCCGAAACGTGTGCTGACTCCTGCTCATGCTGACTTCCAGGAATCAAAACGCCTTGTTGAAATTCGTTTGCTGTGTGGTGCTGTAAGGGCGTCAAAGTTGTGTCGGAAAAGTGGATGCACAGGGCTTTTGGCGGTACAAGTAAGATTCTCTTGATTGAATTAGGCAGGCAACATGTTGATGCGCACAGCGCATATGAGGGCTGCACATAGCGGTGTCTGTCGCGTAGAGAAACTGAAGTGCGCGCCAAGCAACTGAAAAGTCATCCTTGGACAAATCACGATCAGCAGCTGGTCTACAGGCCATTACCAGGAGGCGTCCAATCGTGTGTTGACCAACCGTCGTGCAGCACCAGTTGGGTCCATGCATTTTTGTGAGTGCCATGTCCCGCCGTAACACTTGTCACCGCAGCATACAATGCGGCAACTGGAGGCTTGCCCACAGCCCGCAGGTAGGAGGGAGTTGATGAAGGCTGTAACAATATTGTACAACAAACATTTACTTGACTCAGTTCAAGAGCAGCCACAACCTGCATGCCACAATGTCGCAGCACTGGCAGCACTCTATGCGACTCTTGATTCACCAACACTGCTCGGCATGGCCTCAAGTATGT
>JACERP010000445.1:0-60120 GCA_014080715.1 Scenedesmus sp. NREL 46B-D3 | reverse complement strand
ATTCGCCAGACTGCTGCACACGCTGCTGGTGGCACCAACTGCACAAAGAAGCCTGGACAAGCTGACACCAACAAATGCACACGAAACCGCACGCTGGCCAGCACAGCTGCAGTCAGGATTGCAGCAGCATGCCCAGCACATGGGGGGTGGGGCGCAGCTAGCGCCGCAAAAAAAAGTCCTGCGCAACTCTGCACAGCAAACTCCGCGCTGCTACCGCTGCGCTGCAAGGCCGGCTCGCACCTGCCCCAAGTCGCCCATCTGCTTCAGGGTCATGGCCTTCTCCTCCAGGCTGCGGTACGGGCACACCACCTGCGTGCCCCGCTTCGCCAGCTCATTCACCACGTACTTGCCCACAAAGCCGTGGCGCCAAACACGGTGGCGATGCCGCCGCTCACTGAGGAGCGGTTGCCTGGCCCGCCCACCACCCCCGGCCGGATGTTGCTGAGGGCCAGGTGCGAGTACTGGCGCAGGCCTGCCGCCACAGAGCATGCCAGTGCCGCTGCTGCATGCCCTGCAGTTACCAGATGTGACGGCAAGATAAGAAACGTGAAGAACTGCGGTGGGTGTGGCGGCAGGTGCTTACAGCGGCAGCCAGCACATGGTGCTTGAAGGCGGGTTGGGTAGCACCGTTTGGGTCTGGCAGGCACGGCACTGGCAGAACAAGCACTGTCAACTGGCATTGCAAGGCTCAACTGCCGCATACACCCTGCACATACTGCTGCAAGAGCATTGCAAACGTGTGCTGACCACTGGCTTCAGGCTGAGGCCCGGCATAACATGAACTCCAGCCAGTGCCAATGCTGCTGCTGCTGTGCTGTTGAGCTGCTGCCCTGCCATCACGGCACGCACCTGTAGCTAGCTGCTGTAAGACAGGAGCTGCTATATTAGCAAGGCCAATCATGATGTCTAACTGCTGCTGCTAGGTGAGGGCTTGAGACGGAGATCTGTCTGCAACCAGCCAACACAACCTTGTGCGCCAATGGCAGGGGCCGCAGGGCGCTGACCCCTGCACTGCAGCCTCAACTAGTCGTTTGATGCCAGGAACACGCGTTTAAGGAGAGCAACCACAGCTACGCATGTGTATCAGCAAGGGCGTAAATGCTGAACCTGGCTATGCAGCAGCCAGTGAAAGGCAATTACTGAAGCATTCAGCACGTCTACCTGGCTAGAGCACCAATTTCAAGTTGGACTGCTGCAAGACCTACACCCACACCAATGACACTGCGACGCAGGCTCGTGTTGAGCAGGATGCGCCGTGCGATCGCTTGTGGTCTTCTTGCAGGGCGCTACCACGCGGACGCGACTGGCGTAACTCGGCGCAACAGGATAGCTTGCCTCCTGGTGTGTCTTGGTTGTTACCAGGCCTGGCATTCCGGTCTCGAACTTCAACTACACGTACGCATGGAGGGTGATTCGTTGCTTCTGGACTGGCGAAACAATGTCTGGCACTGGTGCTGCACAGAAGCAGCACAGCAGCAGTCGCACCGCCACGTGAAGCCCTAAGCAAAGTCCGGCTTGATGCCGCATATGTTTAATCACTATGTGCTTCATTGACATCACCTACATTGCAAGCCAATACAGCAGCAAAGTGCTACCAGCAACAAGGTGCGTTGCGTGCTCTGCACTGTTGGGATGCCGCAAGACACCTACACATGCGCTGTCTCCTTGATGCATGCATGCAGCGCTGCTGCCATCCTGTTTCCACACGTTCCGCCTGCTGTTTTAACCGGGATCTGATGTTTGTGCCATGCTGGTTGCACATATGGGGAGAGGGGATGAAGAGCTGTGCGCTTGTTTAAAGAGCTGCCAACAGGGGGCCCAGACAGAATACATAGCATGGTATGCTGTAGTAGGCCCAGGCATATTGTGTGCACTGCTGGTTGCAGACGGCCCAGCCTCAGGCCATTGATGTTGAGGTGTTGGTGCCAGGACTGCACCACAGCTAAAGCAGTTTGCCCAGACTGGTGGACCTGCCCCTGTGTCATGTGTTTGCGTGCAGCAGCGGCTGCAGCAGCAGTTTGGAGTGGGCGAACTGCGCCATGCCAGCAGTGAGGTGGCCCTGGCTCCTGCAGGAGAGCTGCATTCAGGCAGCTGTGTGATCAGGGCTCGTCTGGTGCAGGTGGGTCAGGCAGCTACTGCACGCGCAGCTGTGGGCTGCGTGGCAGTCGTGTGAGCAATGATCAGGCGTGCATGACTTACGCCTTTGCATAACAGCATGCCGGAACCAAGCAGCAGCTCCACTGCGCAAACTGAACAGCGCTGTGTGCGCTTCCCGCCTCAACCCGCACCCTATGCCCGAATGTGTATGCAGGCTGGCTTGCCACCTGCTGCTCATGCCCTGCTAGCATCGCCTTGCTGCAGCGTGCAAGCAGCAGGGTGCTGCAGCAGTGTCAACAAGCATGCTGCAGCTGTTCCAGCCTAGTAGGCACCCGTTTCATGCGTGTTGCTGTGCTCTGCATACCCTTGTGATGTTCTGCTTGCGACCTTGTTTGTTTATGACCCCATGACTGTTTGCTAAGCGCGCTGCCTGCGGGTCCTTGCGTGCACTCTTCACTTCACTTCTACCACCTTGCTGCTTCCCTTGTCCTCACAGCAACACCAGGAGAGCCGTGCATGTGCTGACAACGGCGCCTCCTGCAGTGTCACATCTGGATGTACCAAAGCTCTCAGCCCCACCCTGCATGCTCCCTCTTCGCGCACTGCATTGTTGTTTTACTGCTACCGCGTATCTTGCCCTGCCGTTGCATAAAATCTGCCCTGTTGCCGCTGACTGCATGCAGAGTCAGATGCCGACCGGTTTCATGCTGCTGTGCGGGCAACGGTCTACCCACCCGGTCTGCAGGAGACCTTCACGAGCCTGGCTGTCCTATGGAAGATGCTGAGTAGTGTGGGCTGAGCCCGCACTACTCAGCATCGTCCACAGGACAGCCAGGCTCGTGAAGGTCTCCTCCACGAGAAGCAGCAACATGTGCAAGGACTTTAAGGTGGGGCTCGCATGCTTGCTACCGTGCACATGTTGCTGCTTCTCATTGCTTGCCATGGCACCGCTGCGTTTTGGGTTTTACACAACAGCACTTGACAGCTGCCTTTGAGGCTCCTGAGCTGCCTGTGGAGGCAGGCTGGTGGGCCACGCAGTTGAGCGGCAGGCATGCTGCCAGTGCGCAGATCTACTTGCAAGCATTGCTGTGATAGGCTTATTTGCACTTTAAAGCATCAACCTGTCGCTGCAGCGCAGGTGCAAGTGATGCTCAGCCAGACACAGGACGGAAACTGCTACTTGCGCGTCAGGCTCACAAGCGTCACAAGGAAGTAATGCTCCTTGGTTCCTTGCTGTTCAGGTTGCCCAAAACATTTTTTCTATGTAGTGTGTGGTCTCCAGATGGCAGCAGCTGCTTGCGCTATGCCGTACACCTGGGCCCAGCTTGGCGTCAAATGACATTGCCATTGCTATCATTTTCCTGGCAATCACAATGTTCCAGGTCGTGTACATGACCGTGTTTGCCTTTTCATGGCGGGCCACTGTGTTTTGCTGTGTGCAGTTGGTTGTATGTGCTGGTGTCTGAGGCTCTTTGAATGCGCAGACGAGCGTGGCAAGTGGTGCATGCAGCAGGTCGGAGCTACCCGAGGTCGTCTGCAAGGGATCTTGCAGCTGTACCTGTAGAGAGTCAGAAACCATGGGGTTTAGTGTCACACTGATAAGGTAGTAGCGTATGTGGGGCCAGCCGATGCAGGTGCAGGCGCAGGCAAGTGGGTTACTTGCAGCAGGTCAGCAGCAGGGTCAAGGAGTGCTGTGCGGGTTTGTAGCAGCATCGAGTGTTGGACATGTGGAAGCGGTTACGTAATTGATGATGTTTTGCCAGGTGAAACTTGTTAAATACTTAACTCTTGGTAAGCTACTCTCTCTTTGCTGCCTGGGTCGTTGGCAATCACGTGCTTGTATACAATTATATCCGTGGTGTGCGCTGAGCACGCAGCGCGTTCTTACTGTGTTCCGTCTGACCAGTCAATTCCACAGGTCTAATGATGGCTCGGTGGGGCAAGAGTACCTTCTTAGCAGGTGCTTTGGGATGGTATGTTGCCTTTGACCCGGACTTGGCCCTTGGTTGGTGGGTCCTTGTGTTCGTTGGGGAAATCCGGGGTATTGGTAATCCGGGTTATTGGTGGGGCGCGGGGCCGATGGCGCTGATGCTATGGCTTGAATGGGTAATATATGATGATGATGATCCGGGTAATTGGTAATATCCAGGTTGCACGGTTTGAGATTCATCATCATCATCATATTACCCATTCAAGCCATAGCATCAGCGCCATCGGCCCCGCGCCCCACCGGGGCGGAAAGAGGAGGGAGCACTGCTCCAGAATGTTTGCATGCATTGCGCACATCCCAAGACTTGACAAGAAAAGCAGCAATACACGGTGACACCATCAGACATCTTCCAGAACTGCCCCAAATATCATCAGATACAAAACGCAACACCTTGATTGACGAATCAGCCATGGACAAAACGCTGCGCAACTTTTCAGCGCAACCAGGCAGGGATCTGATCTCAGCAACATATCATCCCTCTGAGCAGAAGTAGCAGGGCAATCAAACATGAAGTGTGACAAAGACTCAACTTCTGCACCACAACAAGGACATCCTGAAGTGGAGTTAGCTCTGCGACCGCCAAACTGACTAGTACGCTCATGTACACACAGACAACCCATACGAACACGCAACAGCAATTCAATACCACGTGGAATTGCCACTGAACGCAAGTACGGCCTAGGCCTCCTGAAACCCATAGCATCAACATGAGAGGGATGCACATGAGCCACATACCGACTCAGAGTGGAGTGTTCCAACGTTTCACATGCAATCCTTTCAGCATGTAGTGTCTTGACCTGCTTGTTGACATGGCTCTTGCACGCACTGGCTCTGCCTTCCGCGGTCACAACATTCACACCATACTTGCACAGCAGGCTCTGCACATACTTGTGCCACGGTGTCACCGCCACAGCACCACTAGGACGCCTCCACTCAGCTGTAAACACTTGATTTGGCAGCCGAACGCCCTGCATACGCTGAATCCTGTAGTAGTACTCCAAAGCCCTCTGATGAAGCCACATATGCAACGGTTTCACACCCCATTCTGCCAAGAGAGCTGAAGAGCATGGGCGCTCCTTGCTACAGCGCATTGCGCATTTGATGATGTCTGTCTGCACTTTGTCAATCAGCTGCAGTTGCCTAGCTGTGGACGGAAACCAACCTCACTGCCATATTCGACAATGGGACGGACACACGTCAGCAACAGTATGCGTTTAACCTCCACACTGATGCTGCGGCTCTTCCAAATTGGCATGAGCGCACCCTTCACACGTTGCACCTTAGCCAGCATCTTCTCAAAATGTGTGGTCCATGTACAGGTATGTTGAACCACAGGCCAAGATAGCAGTACTCCGATACAACAGGCACAGGGACATTGTTCCAAACAATGCCGGAGTCGACCAGCTGGCTGGTCTGTCTTGCTGGCAGCACATGCATGACGGCAGACTTCAAGCTGTGGAGCTTGAAGCGCCACTGGCAACTGTAATTGTAAACAGTTGCAGCAACAGCCTGAACTTCAGACAGAGACCCGCAGACAGCAACAAAGTCATCAGCCTGCATGGCTGCCACAACTTGGCCTGCAGGTTCGTCACGAGGGCCCATGAGGGTAACGCCAGGGTGCTTTGCATGCACGTCACGCAGCAAGTCGTCGATAAACAACAGGTACAGTGTGGGCGAAATAACATCACCCTCATGCAGGCCAAGTCGCAGGTGAACCTATCCGTGGTGCAACCCTCATGAGACACCACACGCTGCGCGCCCTGATACAAGTTGTACAAGACACGGAACATCTTGCCACGCACACCCTTATCCCACAGCTTCTGGAACAAGCCATCAAGCCAGACCTAGGGAATGCCTTGAAGGTGTCAACAAACAAACACATATGACTCCTTCCCTCAGCTTTCCTGCCATTAAGGACCTCGCTGAGCACGCTTTGATGGTCAGCACAACTGCGCTTGGGCGGAATCCGTTCTGACTCTCGTGCAGCAGCGGCGCCGCTGCTGCTGTAGCAGCAGTTGCGCGTGGCTGCTGCTGCTGCTGCTGCTGCTGCTGCTGCTGCTGCTGTGCTTGTGTTTGCTGCTGCTGCTCCTGCTGCTCGCCCTCTGCAACTTGATAAGGCGCTGATTGAGGACGCTGGTGTAGAACTTATAGAGCACGCTGAGCAGGGTGATGCCGCGGTAGTTGCCTGGGTCTGTCAGATCGCCTTCTTAGGCATGCTGACGACTGTCCCCGGCACCTGATGTACCTGCTCAAGCTGCCACATGAGGCTGCAGTACTGCAGCAGCATGTCTGCAACTGTGTTGCCTCCTACTTCAAAAGCTCGTTGACAATGCCTTCCTCTGCAGGGTTGCAGCTTTGCCTGTGCGTAGACGCTGCAAGCATGCGAAACCTCCGGCGGCAGTGATGGGCAAGTCCAGCGGGCAGGGTGGGGCAGCATGAGGTGCGGTTGAGTCATGAAGGTACTGCTGTACATTGGCGGCACCTGTGTCATGTGCGCTGGGTCGAACTGGGGTTTGCGGCGGCAACGCTGCATGGCTACCAACACGCTTGATAGTGGCATTTGAATGCATCTGCTTTTTCTGCAGGGGTTGAAGCCGTCTGTCCTGAGGGGTGCTGCATGACACTGTACACGGCCTCGCTGACATGCTTAGGGCACAGGCGAACGCACAAGCTGCCACATATCCTTCTCCCCAAGCGTGCTGTCATCATTTAAGCGGTCTCTGTACGCTGCAGTGATTGCATGCTCGCATCGCTGTTTGTGCTGCTTCTCAGCTGCTTTGATAAGCTGTGCAGTAGCCTTGCGCTGCTGATCAAATGCATCCCAGTCTGCAACAAGGCCGGACTCCCTGTACTGTGTAAAGGCCTGCACCCTGGCCTGCACAGCATTTGTCAGCTCCTGTGTCCACCACGGGAAGGACTTGCCAACCCAGACCCTTTTAAACCCAAAACTGGCATTGACCGCCTGACGAAGCGCTCCCAGCAGCTGCGCATGTGCTTGTTGTACTGCAGCATTGGCCGTAAGTTGAGCTGCAGAAACCTGCTGTTGTAGCACGGTAATAGTGGACGTATAAGCAGCGCCCAGCTGTGCCAGGGCCTCCTGGTACGCCTCAAGTTCGGCCGATTGCTCCCCATTGCGCATTTTGAAATCATTCGGCTGTGCATTGAGGCGCAGCTTGACCTGTTTTGCAGGGCGACGTGCCACAGGCCTTTGAATGCAAGCAGACACTGGCAGGTGGTCAGTAGAACCCACTGTGTATGGCCCAACCTTGGCTGTTGGCCTGGCGGCAGCTTGGCACGGCATAGCAATGTCAGCAGACGCAATGATGTAGTCATTGAGGGACCTCCGCGCGGTGCCCCTGTGGGACCTGTCACATGTGATGTGCTGGTGGGGAGAGGTGGGTGCTGTGCGGGCATTCAGTGAGTAGAGATTGACGGCATTGAGCAGCGAGAGAAGGAGTTCGCCATTGTTGTTTGTGGTTGTTTCGCCATGCATGCCAATGCGATCTGTGGGGCTTGCACCTTGCCCGACCCTGGCGTTGAAGTCACCCATGATCAACACAGAGCCTCTGCTCGACAGGTATGCGAGGTCCTCCTGCAGCGCTGAGTAAGCAGCCCTCCTCACTGGCGCATGCTTGTTCATATCAGGCATATACACCACTCCAATAAACAGCTTAGGAGCACCATTCTGCCCTGGCATCACTAGCCACAGTGCATCCTCGTATTGCTGATCAGCAAAAGCAAACACTTTCACAGCATTGGCAACAGCGGCATGCACAGCAACCGCAACACCACCACTGGCACACCCATTCTCCCCAAGAGGCCTGGCCTTACTGATGTATGTGTAGCCCGGAATGAGATCGGCAGGCCGCAGCTTCCCTGGCGCCTCCTTGGTTTCCACAAAGCCCATGATGTCGCAGCGCAGATTTTGAGTAATTGGCAAACTTCCACCAGGCTTTGACCTGCCTTGGGCATGTTGTTCACATTGAGGACGCCGCACACCAATCCACTGCTACCTGGCTGCACCGGTGTCCTGTTGGGGCGGTGGCGGCGATGCTGCAGGGTCCTGCGGCTGGGCCTGGTGTTGTTGGAGCGTTGGCTGTGCCTGCAGCCCTGCTGCTGACCTGTGCTGCGCCGAGCAGGTGCTGCCTGCTCAGTGCCTGCGGGCTGCTGTTCCTCGTCCTCGGATGCAGGCACAAGCTCATCCTCCTCATCCTCCGTGTAGCCCTCAGCGGCGTAAGATTGTGAAGATAAAAGGCGGGTTGCTTAGACATTGCCTTCAAGGCACGCAAGTTGTGTGAGGCCATAGTGCGGTATTATTAGAGTCAGAACTTGGGCGATGATTGCAGTGCTTGTGGAGAGCACATGGAGGAAATCAGTGAAGCATCATGGCGCGGGGTCAATGGCGTTGATGATGATGGTGATCATGGCGCGGGGTCAATGGCGTTGATGCGATGAGGATGGTGATGATTGAGCGATGATGATGAATGATGATGATGATGATGGATGAATGATGATGATGATGATGATGATGATGACATGATGAATGACGATGATGGATGGTGATGGTGATGATGCGTCATCACGCTACAAACAATAATTCCAACTGTTGTGTACGATAATCTGACGGTTGGGTACATCCCCGGGGTGTCACTTCTGGGGACTCACTGACTGTAGGAAGCCCTGCCACACAGTTTGGGGCGAATACCATAGCAGTGCTTTCACGTTGATTTCACGACAGCCGGTGGCAGCTCGTCGTTTTTTCGTGGGCAGCTTCGACAATCATTGCTGCATGATGCAGCGCCAACAGAAGGAGCAGGCTGAGGCATGCTGCCAGTGGCAGCAGGCTGAATGCGCGGTGCGTGGCAGCCCTGCTGCCCTTCCAGGCGCACATTGCACGCTTATGTACAAAGCAGCTGTTGAGACAGTGGCACATTTACAATGCGATCACCATGCCTGTATCATAGCTGCATCCTGTCATAGCAGTGTATTGTCAGAAGTCGTTTCTGCAACTGACATGGTGTAGCCATGTTGCTTGCATGCTCTCTGTTGCATGAAGGGGTCGGAGGACTTGTAGCTTTGGTTTCATGCTAGGTTACACCGCTGTTTATCACATTGTGTGTTGCTGGGAGCGCAACATGCTGGCCACGCTGGCAGCGCACTGGACATGCATTGAGAGCCGCTCAAACGGCACTGCTGCCACAGGCGCACTACACGGTTACTCGTTGTTTGTGTCTACTTAAAACACTTTAAAGGTTATATGTAAGATTCTTTCTGCGTAGCCATCATATACCCTGCGTTTACGTGCTGCCTTCAGGCCCTCTGGAGATGATACCTGTACTGCACCTTGCAACCCTCACTGCCGATACGCTTGCACCACACAAAGATAAGGTGCTGAAAATGGTAATTTGAAGCCTGCGTCAGCGCAGGGTGAGCTGTCGAGCAGATTTTGGCACGTCCAAGAGCACGCTTCCTTGGACTGTCATGGACGTCGGCGCATGCCGCGATAAGAATCAATATGTATATTGCATTGCAATTCATCTGTTGATGTCTGCATTCGAAGCCTTCCTGCTGCGCCAGAAGACTGATGTGGGAAGTTCTTGCTGAGGTGCAGTATGTTGGCAACTTGACTGCAGTCCAATCGTTAGCAACGTTCGATCTGGCTGCAGCCACACTGCGCACCAACTGTAAAGTTCTGTGATTGGTCGCAACTGCTAGTATATCTAGAGACAGCAGCATCGCCATGCGAGCCACAACAGCAGCAGCTTGCTGCGTTTTGGCTCTCCTGCTGGTCACACTGCCAGCGCAAATCAGTGCAGCTGCTAGCGATGCTGAAGCAGCTACGAGCAACTCTGGCAGGCAGCTTCTGGTAGTAAAAAGATGACGTCGCTGTAAGTGTATGGAAGTATGGTGGCACCACGTTACTGGTCACTGGCACAGAGGACACTGCTGACGAGAGTGCTTGTGATTCACTTGCTGTAGATTCATCAACGTGGTAGATTAGATTATTCCGTGCTGGAACACTAGCTGTACTGCTTGTACAGGCAGAAAATAATTTATATCGTACATAGGGCAACATTGCCAGCAAGGTGTATGCATGGCTGGGCACGCAGCCCGTGCGCGCAGGCCGCTCATGCATGCAGCCTTTGCGCATTTGCAGGCTACATCCAGCGACAATGAGTCGCAGCCAGTCAGCGGCTCCGCCGCAAGTGCTGTTGGGCAGAATTCAACCCACCTGAACTGGAGACCAAGTCAACACCTGCCAGCGTGTCAGCTGCAACTGACACCACACAGGAGGCCCCTTTGCCGGCAGCGAGCAGCAAGCCCCGCCGCCGCCGCAGCAGCAGCAGCAGGCCGCACGCAGCAGCAGCAGCAGCAGCAGCAGCAGAGAGCCCTAGGGCGCAAAGGAGGCCCGCAGCAGCGCCAGGCCACTGGTGGTGATGACATCTTTGACTACATTGGTGATGACGGCGTGCCACGGGTGTTTGTTGGTGACTTGGATGACTACTGCTGCCATTCTGCCAGCCCACCGAGGGCGTCGTGTGCTCAGGTGAGCCCGGGGCAGTCAGACTGGCAGCAGCATCATGGCAAACTACTGACAGCGCCACCTCACCTGACCGTTCTTGCCCAGCCAGCAGCTTGCAGCAGCACGAGTCGGCTGAGCAGCAGTGAGCACGCTGTGTCCCACTACTGCAGGACCACAGGTGGTTTGAGGGGGTGGTAGTCTTGGTGACCGCCTGCTCCTGCTAGAGAAACATGTGGTTGAGTACTTGCTTGACTGTGGTTTTCTTGAAATGTTGCGCGGTTTGGGAACCAGCTTTGGAACTATTCAGCCTTGTTCAAGCATACATTGGCATGAGGCTTGAATATCAGCAGCTTAGGGCACTTTTTGCCATGTGCGTGTGGATTGTTTGTAGTCAGTGCACTCACAGGATGGGTTCAGCAAACATAATCGACAGGATGTGAATGATGGTTTGCCCCTGCTCTGAGCATACTGCATGCTGCCGCTTCTGATGCTTCTGCTGCTGCTGCTGTTGCTGCTTCTGCTGCTGCTGTTGTTTGGTCGTGATTGCTGAAACCGGTCGTCAGACCGTGACAAGACTGCCTTGCTCAAGGCACAGCCTGCCATCATCAGCTTGGAGAACGCCTACCCTTATGCACAGGTACGCCCGGCTGCACAGCTGGATTGCGTGGCGCTGTGCTGCTGCTGCAGCAGCAGCACTTCAAGCAGAAGTTCTGCTGGCAGCAGCAGCAGCAGCAGCAGCTGCTAATGTTGCTGGTGCCTTGAAGCGCATGCAACTGCTGTCAGAGCTTGCCCGGTGCTGTTCAACCAGGAACCTGCACAGCTATAGATTTGAGGGGGTACCACCTTGTTTGCACTCAAAGAACAGTTGCTGATGGCACCAGCAGAGGCTTGTTTTGCTGAACAGGCTTGAAACAAGGTTCTAAACTTCACTTTAATCTACTTTACATGCTCCACCCATCAAGAAGTGGGAACCTCAATCAGGAGCCAGCGAGGGGCTCATAGGGGGGGGGGAGACCTCATAGACAATCTCTTTGTCATAAAAAAATCAGAAGATTCAGAAGAGAAGAATGTGTCCGCTGCATCGATTGCTTGAGCAATAGTAAAAGAGGACAAGAAGGACTCAGGGCCTGCAAGCCTACAGCTCTCAGCCCTGCTGGCCTTTGAGTGGGTCTGAGAAGCAGCCTGCTGCTGTGTGTATATGTGCAGGTGAAGCCAGCTGCCTCATATGCAGGGAGCAGTGTCACCACTTAGACTTCCTGGGTGATACCTTTACCAACAGAAACCAAGGTGGGGGGGGGGGGGGGGGGGCTGCATGCTGAGATGCCTGTTGTGCCTGCATCCGGGCCTATGTGCTAGAGGCATGAAAGCGGGTACGAGCAGACGATGCCCACTGCAGGGTGCGCTGCTTCATGGCATGTGAATCAAGCTGCTGCTGTCTCCCTGCAAGTCACCACAGCAAAGTGCCTGTCTGGTGGCTGAATTGCTGTGCCCAGCAGCTGAAATTGTAAGGTTGATCAGCTTCACATCAGACGTGCAGCCGTGTACAGTCGCCTGTGCCCTTCAGATGCCCTGCATCCAGCTCACCATGACCTCTGCTCAGCTGATAGCACCCATACTGTGACGCCTGGCCTCTCTGCTTGATGACCCTCATGAGCAGAAAACCGGGCCTCTGGGCCAGTGCTTGAGGCGGGTTCTAAGTCGTGTCCGGCGCAATGACTCTGTACGGTCTGTTTGCAGGCGTGACCAAGGCTGCGCTGGAGACCATAGCAGGCACCGAGGCAGGCAACTCTGACACCACCGTCACCACCACAGCTCTGCAGGGCACCGTCGATGCCAGCAGGGCCGACAGGGCCATCCCAGATTCCGTCAGCGTTGTGGCAGACAGGACTGCCGCCGAGGGCACGTACGAGTGGAAGAGCTGGCGGCCGCGCTTCACGTACCAGGCCGGGGCCAACTACGGCCTGCCAGTGGGCTTGGCAACCGTGACCGACACGAGTGGCAAGTGATTGCTGCCACCATATGGGTATATGATGGCAGGATATGTCCACAAGCTGTACAGTTAGTAATCTCTACCTACTGGCAGCAACCCAGTCACTGATCAGAGGCTGGAATGGGCTGTTGTGCAACACAGCGGGGTTGCAGACGACGTTGAGGGGCAGCAGGGTGCGAGCTTGCAGTGGCTTGCAGGATGGGCTGATGGCTGTGATGTGTGCTTATGAGAAGGTACATGTACGGCTTCATGCAGCTGCTGACGGGGCAGATTGGTGATCATGGATGCGGTGGTGTGCAGTGACACCCAGCACTACTTTCTGACTGGTAGATCCTGCAATTGTGTGTGCCGTGCAACAGAACCTTGACTTTGCACGCATGCAGATGGGGTGTGCGTGATGAAGCATAGGTTCAAACATAGCTCTGTGGCAAGTAGCGCTGGTTTATTCAAGGGTGGCAATCAGTGCACGATGCAGCTGTAGTGGGCGCACATGGCTTTGAAGAAGCTACAGTGGTGATTGCCAGGTTGGCATTGTGACGCGTGCCTTTCCTGCACAGGTTGCACGGCCACTGGCAAGGCTATACTGAGTGCCTGAGCTAGCCTGCTATGTTACACTGTAATACAGTGTTGCATATGGATGAGACAGCACATGCACTTCAATGGTTGAAGCAGCAAATCCACATACTCGCCAGTGACAGTACACGCCAAGCGGCTTGGCAAGAGAGTGTGGACAGCAAGAGAGTGTGGACAACTCCAAAGTGGCACAAGCGGCAGGATAAATTTTCTTCGAATCCTCATCATGGTGAATTGCCAAATGCCATGTATGGAAAACCGACGTAGTTCGGTTGCGGCTATTGCGCAACAGCTGCATGCTGCTTTCAAGATTCCAGTGACACAGCGTAGGAAGTACTGCTCGAATGCTTGCAACATGGCGGTCAGAACCACTTATAGGTTTCATCCGCTGACTGCAGCTGCGTTGCGCCTATTGATCATCGCGCCCGCCTTAGCTGGCGCCCGGGGCAGATATCCGCGCGCGCGCCAGAGCGCGCCAGCCTTCCACCGCTGTGTGCGTTGCCCTCGCGCCCCCGACAGTCTTACGAAAGCATTTCAAACATGTTGGACCTGATGCCCAGCGGAGGGTCGGCATTGCCGTGCATCTCGACATTACAACAGCAGGCCCAGGCCGCATACACTATGAAGAATCATGATCCTATGGACGCAGGGAGTGTATACATGTAAATGTCGCACACAAATTCACCAATGTCTGTGACGATGCGGCAGATGCAGGACTTTGCTTGCTAGATTGAGACGGCACCCAGGGTGGCTGGACTATCGTACTACGCAGTACTACTGCCCTGAGGGTTGCAGAAGAAGAGAACACTTTGCAGAGCACATTGCAGCAAACATGGAATGCGTCACTCACATGCTAGAATGGGAACTGCCGGGCTCCATAGATTACCTGCCAGCAGCATTTCAAGCAATGAGTGCCGATTGCAAGGCATCTTACATGTACTGTACAGCTCTCAGCATCGATGCTGATATCAGATAACGCAAAACAGAATGTCACCCATTCCAGCCATGATCGGCCAACCTCCAATTGAAATGCCTGCCAGCTGGCAGTTGACGCAGGTCCGCGCGGCCTGTTCATGTCCCACAGAAATGCGTGCTATCTGCAACCTTACCAAGAAAGACAACCCCTGAACAACCTCAGACAACCATTCGTGATTGGCAAATGCTTACTGCTGTAACGCCGCAATTGGGCTCCAGTAAACCTTCTTTCCCGCAAGCCACGCCTTCCGTCCACTACCTTGCACCAAACACCAACTCCATGCCACATGCCACTCCAGCCTTTACTGTTCACGCTGCCTCACGCTTTTAACTGCCTGCTGCTCATGGCACATACATTCAGCACTGCAGGTACATCTGCATTGCGCCTGTCGCGCTGCTCTGCTTCTGCCGCCTTCGCTGCTAGGGAGGAGCTAGCGACTCCAGTTGTGGCTGCCCTCCTGACGCGTACTAAAAACAGAAATGCTACAACAACAACAGCCATACACACATTTGCCCCACTCCACCTGCCTCCAAGCTGTGGTGGCGCCACATGCAGCTGCCCCCAAACTGCATTGCTTGGGTCAAACTCTGCGTTGCACACTGCTTCGTCATTTCTCCTCACTGCTGCTTTGGTTCCTCCTCCAGCTCCTTGTTGAAGTCGTCCTCGTCCACAAACACCCACTTGTAGCCGTCGGGGTCCATGACCGCAACAATCTTGGTGCCAATGCCAGGCACAGGCCCAGGCTCGCGGCTGATGGTGCCGCCGGCTGCACGGATCTGCTCTGCTGTCTTGTACACGTCCTTGGTGCTCAGCGCCACCTGGGCGGCAGCATGCAGCCAGCACGGCTTGGGGCCAGGATCTCAAAGTTTGGTTGCGAGCGTGGGTGCTTGCAAGCAACCACCGCTGCACTTGACCACTGCTGGGCTGTGCACACTCACCACTGCCACACACACACACACATGCACACATGCGCTCCCGTTGGTGCAGGCTGTTATGCGCTGACGTAGCACTGTACAGCCACACGCCTGCATGCCAGCACTACACACAGCCTCTTCTGCGCACCCCCCGCGCCACACGCACCTGCGCGTATGCGTTGCCCTTGGCGTACTCGGTCTTGCCGTAGTTGTAGGTCAGCTCCAGCACGCAGTTGTCCTCCTCCGGGCCGTAGCCCAGGAACGCCAGCGTGTACTTGTAGTCCGGCACGTCCCTGCACACCACACACAGCAGGGGCGCACGGCACAGCACGGCACAACACACATCAGCAGCGCAGCACATCAGGGTTGCTGCAACACAGCACAGCGCAGCGCAGCACAGCAGTGCAGCACATTGGGGTTGCTGCAGCACTCCACACCATCAAGGCAGCAAAGCAAGGTCGCCGCTCGGGCAATACATGAGCCCTGGTGCAAGCACTGGCAGATCTTCAACAGAGTGACAGCCATGGCACAGCACACTGAAAAGAGCCTGCCCGCAGTGCTGCCTGCCCAGGTCGTGCCTGCCCAGGTCGTGCCTGCCCAGGTCGTGCCTGCCCAGGTCATGCTTCGCACACGATGTGCTTCCATGCAGCGCTGAGCTGAACTGACTTGGCGGTGGTGTCCTCCACCGACTGTCGTCAGTGCCGAGTGATGCCTCAACTGCTGCCAGGCGGCAGCAATGGAGGGCAGTGCCTGCTGCTGACCATGCAGCTGGGCCCCACCTGGTGCGCAGCAGCTTCATGCCCATTACATTGGTGAAGTAGTCGATGCTGCGCTGCAGGTCACCCACACGCAGCATGACCTGCACAGCAGCAGCAGCAGCAGCAGCGCGAAACACTGTCATGCAGGCATACAACAGCTACATGCAGCTCAAACTATGCAACACAGACACGTGTGCTCAGCTGCAGCAGTGCAGAGGCTGCAAAGGGAAGATGCCTGAGGTTGCACGAGCTGAATGGGCTGTGCAGCTGCACCAAGCGCCTGCACCACTGCACAAGAACAGCAAGGCAAAACTGATTCAGGCAGATGATACCTTGCCTGCCTGGTTGACTGTCGAGCGTTGTGCAGCAGGAACACTCATGCCAACACAAACGAAGTTGCTAAACCCCAGACGCAGTTTAGTCATGACATGCGCCGCATGCCCACTCTGGTACAGATGAAACACAAAAACACCATAGCAGTACTTTATCACGACCAAACAAACCTGATGTCCCAGCCACTCCGATGACTATCGCCTTTGAGCACGCATACCCGCCGTGACCACCGATGCTTGTCACCATCGCAACACCGCATCCCTTCCTGACACACCTTCCGACACACGATGTGGCGCTGCATGTGTGCGCATGCACATGCTCGCTGCGTGCATATGCCTGAACGGCACGCACCAGCGGCGCTCCGACTGCAACATTGCAACATGCATGCAAACGCGCTGACACACACAACAGCAAGGCCCCGGCCCACCTGGCAAGCATGAACCTCCCCCGGCTAGCACCCGGCACCAGCTGGCACGCATTACCCCACCCCCTCGAGCACCAGCTGTCACGCATGACACCCCCCCCCCCCCCGCGCGGGACCAGCTGGCACGTACACACTCCACGCACACGACCACACACACCGGGGCACCAGCTGGCGCGCATGCCGCCCCCCCCCCCCCCCGCGGGCACCAGCTGTCACGCATGCACCCCCCCAGGCACCAGCTGTCACGCATGCACCCCATCCGCCTGGGGCATGCAAACCCTGCTCGCCCGCCACGCTCCAGCCCTGCTGCTCCTGGCCCCGCTGCCCGATCCACCCGCTCTGTGAGGGGGCTGCCCACCTGGCACAGCGGCTCCTTGGTCTGCGGCCGCTGGATGAGCTCCCACATGTAGCCGGTGGGGTCCTTGGCGAAGGCGATGACGCTGCTGCCGCCCTTCACAGGCCCCGCCTCACGCGTGATCTGCGGACACAGCGGCACGGCGTCAAACACAGTGCAGATGCAGGCGGAGACTCGCAGCCCAAAGAAGCGTGCGGCAGGCAATGCACTGACTGGGGAGGCGAGCCGATGCTGCCCAATCATTGTTGCTGCTGCTCGGGCGTGTGTGAGCACACAAAGGACGGTTCATGGACACATATCATGCAGCTGCTGGCGTATGTGCATTTGAACAAGCAGCAGAGGCAGCAGCAGCGGCCACTCACTGTGCCGCCCCCTGCCTTGATCTTCTCTGCTGCTGCAGCCACATCTGCAGGGCAGCGGCCGCAAAGTCCTCTTATCAGAAGCAGCCTCGACTCGAGCACCAGCGGTGACATCCCTTGCTGCTGATTCATGAGTCATACGGCAGAGGCAAGGTAAAGCATTGTGCAGAATGCTGTACCCGCCAGCATGTGTGATGTTTCCGCTGCGCATGCTAAGCCGCCGACACAGCATGCAATGCAGCACGCTCCACGCAGGCACTCTGTCAAGGAGCACACTGCCTAGCATGCAAGGCAGCACTCTCCACAAAGTCACTCTGTAAAGAAGCACACTGCCTGGCATGCTTGACGCAACACTCCTGCACCTGGCGAGGGAGGTGCCCGCTGCGTGACCGCCACGCACCTGGCAGAGCCACGCCAAAGTGCCCAAAGCCTTCACCGATGTCATAGCTGTCGACGCCGTAGTTGTACGTCAGCTCAACTGCAGTTGTGCACCGTGTGCAATGGGCAGCAGCAGGCAGCGCCAGCAAACCTTGGCACGCAGCCACGCAGCCCACACGCTGATCTGGGGGGGTGCATGCGCGACAGCTGGTGCCCTTTGGGGGGGTGCATGCGCGACAGCTGGTGCCCTTTGGGGGGGGTGCATGCGCGACAGCTGGTGCCCTTTGGGGGGGGTGCATGCGCGACAGCTGGTGCCCTTTGGGGGGGGTGCATGCGCGACAGCTGGTGCCCTTTGGGGGGGGTGCATGCGCGACAGCTGGTGCCCTTTGGGGGGGTGCATGCGCGACAGCTGGTGCCCTTTGGGGGGGGGTGCATGCGCGACAGCTGGTGCCCTTTGGGGGGGGTGCATGCGCGACAGCTGGTGCCCTTTGGGGGGGTGCATGCGTGACAGCCCACACGCTGATCTGGCGCTGCCTGCATGTGAAAGGCTGTGGTGCCCCCTACACACTTCCACCAACACTGCGGCACGTGCATGCAGCTGCCAGTGCACGCACAAGCACACCACTGCTGACAACCAGTATGTGTGCACTGGCCTTGCCGCCGCTGCTGCTGCTACCGCTGCAGTGGTGGTGCTGCTAGAGCTGCTGTTGCTGTGGTGCTTGTACGGTTGCTGCCGCTCCTGCTGCTGGCGCGGCACTGCCGGTGATGCTGCTCACTCGCAAAGTTGGTGTCCTCTGGTCCATACCCCAGGAACGCGTTGCTGTACTTGTCCTCTGGGATGTCGCGCTGCCGCAGCAGCTTCATGCCCAGCAGCTTGTAGAAGTCGATGTGCTTCTGCGGAAGCAGCAGCAAGCCACACCAGCGCAGAGCTCACGGCCGAGCTCACGGCAGCATCGACGGTTCGGTGACAGGAGCAGCAGCCTGGAGTTGCAGCAACTGCTTCACAACTTCAACGCACAGGTATCAAGGCAGCAGCGCATGTTCTGCAGGACTCTGTGAGAAGAGCTGAGATGACGGGGCGCGGCGTGGCGTGTCGTCGACCAGCCCAGATGTGTATATTGGCGCAGGCTGCGGTGGTTGCCACTCTCCACTCCTCTAGTCTACTCTACTCTATTCTGTCTGCTGGCAACGTCCACCCACTCAAGCGGCAAGCGGTCTGCGCTGCTGATGTGGCAGTGTTAAGAGTTGCCGCGCCAGGCACGCCCAGCGCTGCGTCCACGTCAGCAAGCCCGCACCTGCATGTCTGCCACGCGGTACACCGCATGCAGCATGCGCCTGCTGTCCTGCTGCAGCCATTCGCTGGCAGGTCCTGCAGTGGCCATGGTGGTCAGCTGGCGCCTGCCGATGGGCCTGCGCACCATGCAACCAGCAGCAGCAGCAGCAGCAGGTGTACCACAGACAACTGTAGGTACACGCACTTCACCATGTCCACTAGCCAGTGCCGTGCCTCAGGAACGATGCTACAGGCAAAACCACACTCACTGCTGCTGCGCTGCCCATGCAGGTGCCATGTTACACGTTACATGGGCAGTTATTCATGGGGGGGGACCACGGTGCTGATGACAGAGTGCTGGCTAGGCTCCTGCAAGCAGTCCCGGTGCACCCCTGAGGCACACCTGACATGCTGTAGGGGGGTGCAACCATTTCCACCCCCGTGCATGCAGTTCTGCGCACAGATAAAAACCTTCAGCATGAGATACGCAACAGTGACCCCCGGTTGTCTGCGGTGCGGTTGCAGCGAGGCTGTCGCAGCGGCCAGGCGCCGACAAACGCCTGGTGCCTGGCAAGCAAGCCTGGAGCTGGAGAACCACCAGTCCTGTCCTGCCCCTGACAGGTTATGCCCACTGACACTCGTTACACCAACAGTTCAGTGCCTATCCTAACCTTCTCGCTCTAGGCGAAGCTATGCACCGCTGTGCCTGGTCACTGCTCTGCTGCTACCACAGCTGCTGCTGCTGCTACTTCTACTACTACTACTACTACTACTGCTGCTGCTGCTGCTGCACAATAATAAGCTGAACCTGTGCACGTCTGCTGCACAAGGTGCTGCAGCTTCTCTACACAAAATGCATGGGTGGACAAGATGCGTTCTGTGCAGGCAAGCCAGTGTAACGGTTACCAGCACAGGCTGTTGCATTCCAACTCTGTTTCCTGGTTACGTGATCTGTGGTTGTTTTAGATATTATATACAACTGATCAAAACGCTGTGGCATTAGGGGCGTCATCGGTCCTGACCTGTGGTGGGTGAAGGGGCGAGCGGACCGTGCGCAACTCTGGCTGACGCTCTTTGCTAGCCTGCGTTACAACAACGTCGAGTCAAACGTTGCACTAGACACTCGACGTCTGCTGCAAGATGTCAGGCGGGCTGTGACAGCTTGCTGTCCTGTGCACCAAGTACCTCATTGCACGTGTGGGAAAGCTCATTCTGCTGGATCAACTGTGCAAAGATGCGACCGAGAATACCTTCAGTCTTCAGCAGTTACAACTGATCAGAGTAGCAGGACACCTGGCCAAACACCTAAACCCAACTGGGGTTCCACGCATCACCAGTCCCACAGTGTGGGGTGGCACCTCCATGCTGTGTCAGACCGCAGCTGCACATCCATCTGTAATGCAACATGCAGAGGCACCGAAAAGTCACATGGCTGGTCCGGTGCTCTGGCGGTAGCGGCAGGTGTGCCATGTGCTGGCAGAACACTGCGCGCCTGCCACCCCCCGTCATGAGGCCCGGCTGCAGGCGCCAGCTCAGCACAGTTTCCCGACCAAAGCAGTGTCAACAAGTAGGGGCGGGTGTCAAGGCACCCGCGCGCAGCGTCCCAGCATCACTTTGCCACAGCAGGGGCTCTGCCAGGCTTCTTGCCGTGCGTCTCCCTGCTTGTTTTGGCTGCTCCGCTCGACTTGGCTGCTGCTGCCGAGGGCGCTGCCGGCGCGCCCGCCTCCCGCAGCGCCGCTGCATGCAGGCAGCGCTGCACCAGCACTGCCGTCCAGCCAGTGCCTGCGACATCACACACACACACACGCAGCATGTCGTGACACATGAGAGCAATGACAATGCAAAGGCAAAAGTCTATGAAAATTGCCCCCACTCACTGCAGCGCCTCTGGCATGAGCAGAGCAGGTACAGCACATACACACAGCCCTTCAGCAATGCACTGTGTGCTTGTCCACACTGCCAACGCGCGTGCCATGTGCACACAACGCGATCAAACACCTTCAGCGCTGTTGACTGCCAGCCACTGCCAGGGGTCGGCCAGCTTGCGCTCACGGCCCTGCTGTCGCCCGCGCCAGTCTGCTGGGCGAGCGCAGCACCTCTGGACGCGTAACTTGCTGCTACCCTAGGCTTGTATGCAAAACCTGACAACCAAGGTCAGCGTTAGTGCTGGCAGTTCGCAGTGCTGCACCAGTGCTCACCAGGGTCCTCTGTAACGGCTTGCAGGAAGACAAGCGCGGCAGAACACAAGGCAGCAGATGCACCGCCCACATGCTACAATGCCCATTCGCGTCCTGTTGGCTCAGCCTGTGGTGCAAATTTTGACAGAGGGTGGATGCACGTGGATCCAGGCACCATCTCAAATGTATGAGCAAATTTTGCTGCTACCTTGCTTGTGCTGTGCAGGCACAACCTGCAAGCACCACGAACCAAAAACACACACTGCTGCACGCAGCCGTGCTCACCAGGGTCCTGCTGCCTCAGCCAGTCTGCTTTGGCTCGCAGCGCCTCCACCAGTTGCAGGTAGGCCTTGCACGTGTAGTCCCTGCCGGCAGCGCAGCGCGCAGAGGCGGCGCGTGATGCGCGCATGACTCAGAGGCGAGGCACACGGCCTGACAGGCAGGCAAGGCAAGGTGCAAGTCGCCTCTGCCCAGCAGAGTGCTGGGGCAGGCAGGCACGTCTCAGAGGCAGCTTGACCAGCACAGTCGCACAATCCCAGTATTGCATGCTCTCGTTGCTTGCGCGTGGCAGGTGATACCCGCCGGCCCAGCTGCTGCAGCCGCAGCATACCCTCTCTTCGATCACACTCACAGGCTGACAGGCTATGCATGGCCGGCTTGCATCCCCCTTCGCTGACACGCGCCACGCAGTTGCGATGCCCACCTGCGGCCGAACGCTGCCTGCAGCGCTGCGTCCCCCATGTAGGGCGTACTCCCGCTTGCATCAGCCGCTGCCATGGCAGCAGAGGCAGTGGCAGGCCCCACCCCCTTCAGCTTGGTCAGCGAGTACAGCGCCGCCTGCAGAGATGCAGGACTGGGTTCGTCTGCTGCTGCTGCTGCTGCTGCTGCTGCTGCACTTGCGCCTCGTTGGTGTTGCAGGCCTGGAGCGTCACCGTCAGCTGATGCCGCTGCTGTCTTCGACCGCTTGCCAGCGGCGGGCGGCTGCTCTGGCTGGCGTTTACGCTTCTGCGCCGCGTCTGCGCCTGCTGGTGCTGCCTCCGCTGCTGCGCCTGCTGTCGCATGCTGTGGTGCGGCTGTGCTGCTGCCCATCAGCTGTGCGAAGGCCTTGCGCGATGCATCCTGCACCTGCTGCTCCTGCAGGGACACCCAGCAGCAGCAGCAGCAGCAGCAGCAGCAGCAGCAGCAGCAAGCAGAAAAAAAAGCAACGTCAAGCACTGCCTTGACAGGCACGCTGCTGGTGACTGTGTGACAACCCAGTACCAAAACGCTGCTGCCAGCCTGGCTGCAGCGTGCTGCGTGTGTTGCCGCGCACTGCCTAAGATAATGCACTCAAAACACATGCTGCGTTGCTCCAGACAGCCTACACGCTGCCTAGCTTCATGCACTCGACACGTTGCGGGCCCTTACTGCTGCTGCCTTGGCATACTCAAGCAGGCGTGGCCGCTTTTGGCCGTAGCTCAACTTCCACTCAACCTGCAGCACCACAACATGAGAGGTCCACGCAGCAGCACGATGTGCATCATAACCTTGTCAAGCTGCATCAACATGTAACTACTTTCTCACTCTGTTGGTGTGTCACTCTTTTACTCTCATTACTGAAGGAGTGACTCACTCCTTCAGTAAAACTCTCAGTAAACTGCGTTCACTCAAGGCTGCCACCACTAGGAGGCGTGGTCTTGCTGCTGCTGCTGCTGCTACTTGTTTAGGCAAAATTCGTCGAATCACGCAACGGGGATGCACGGGGATGCACGACTTCCTGCAGGCTGGCTGCATGGCCCAGCAACCACCATTGGTGCAATGCAACAGCTAGCTGCTGCACAGGCTGCTTGACTAATATATCAGTTGCACAAGAGAGTGCCCAGTGCTGCATGGAAGCGCTCTGCATGTTGCAACCAGCTTAGTCCTGCAAACAAAGCACCGGCATAGCTGCTGCATGGCTACATTTGCACTGTTGCCCAGCTCACCATCTGCACTAGCTCTGCTGCTGTCATGTGCCTGTCTGGGGCCCTGACCGCAATGGCTGCAGGCAACACATCCTCGTACCACCTACATGCACGGCGAAAAGGAGTGCTAAGGTATTACTATGTGTGCACAGCAGATTGTTGCTACATTGGGCGTGCCAGTAGCGGCAGCAGCAGCAGCAGCAACAGCAGCAGCAGCAAAACAGCAACAGCAGCAGCCCCAGCCGCAACAGCCCCAGCTCCAATAGCCTCAGCAACAGCAACAGCAGGAGACGCAGGGGGTGGCAATGAAATCAATTGCATGCTGCTGCACACCAGCCACACACATGCTGGGACGCATGCTTGCTGAAAGGCAGACACCACCAAACACTTACACCCGCCCAGTGCAGCCAGCAGCGTCTCACAGCACTATGCACCTACCCGTTGAGCTCCCTCAAGCGTTCACTGGCGTTGTCCTGCCATGCACTGCCCACGGCCTGCTGCACTGCCACCCAGGGCTCAGCTGTGTCTGAAGCCCACAGCTTCGTAGCAGCCATGCCCACCGTTCCGAGGAACCGCAGCGAGTCAAGTAAGTGCCGGTGATGTCGGAGCTGTCAACTGCGCCCCTGAACGAACCCTACGAGTAGAAGATCGCACTCTCAAGTGACCCTGGCGGAGGTATAGGGTCCGTGCGGAGCATCGTCAGAACCTGTTTAAGAATAGAAGGTGCAGCATTATGCATCCGGAACATATCCTTGTAGGTCCTGTGTCCTGTGTCACATGCGATGTGTGCGCATGTGCTCGCCAGCAGCATTACCTTCAGCCTGATTACGGTTGAGCAGCTGCAGGTATCGTGCAAGAAATGGATCCACACACACAGCTTTGCACAGTTGTATCTCATGGTGCGCGGTGGCTTAGCTGGGCACAGCACTGCTGCAGTAAGGCAGCTGCATTCTGCTGCTGCTGCTGGTGCACCGCTGTTTATCAAGGTGGCTGCGTGATCTGCAGAGATTGCCGAAAAGCTGACAGCCCATAAAGAGAAGGAACGAGAACACGTGGAGGCACTGCTGGCGAGTCAAAAGCACCTGACATCAAATGTGCGCACGCTCATCAACAGTGAGCACGCGGAGCCCAACCCTGTCAAGGCATACTACCCCTTGTGGACCTTGCTACTTGATGTCGCTGCATTTGAAATTTTTTTGAGGTGGCACAGCGTTTCTGCAGAATAACCCAATTTCTGGACTGCCAATTACTGCTGGTCGCCACGTCATGAAAGTGATGTGCGTGCTGATGCTGTCGTTGCCGTTGCTGCAACCTGCCACAGGCCTTGATCAGGTGCTGGCGCTGTCGTCACCCAAGTTCAGCAGCAATCAACCTGACTTGTTGAGGAGTGTAGTATCAAGAGCAAGGCTGCTGCAGGAACAATTGGATGTCGTCAGTGTGCGCATACAGCGCATGCAGGTGTGACGCGCAGTTGCGGCGCCCTGCAGCGACTGCACCAAGCAGCAGCACTCGAGGGAGGGCATTGCTGTGCTTCACTGGTCACGTAGACACACAGACCACTGTGACAGCCACAACTCTCCTTGATGCAGAACCAGCATGTGCGCTGTTACATCCATGGAAGATACGGCACGCTCACATGCAGCATGTCGCAGACCACCAGGCGCCTTCCAGCTGTCCAGTGCAGCTCCGCAGGCATGCAGAATCAGCCACCCACTCCATGAGTGAAAGGCGCCTGCTCGATCGCCTTCAGGGTGCATGGCTGCGGTGCTGCAGCACACAGCACGGTGCCGCTGTGCGTTCTGAGCTGCACATGTTGCGGCGCTGCTGCTGCTGATCATCCCATCTGCCTGCGCACCTTGCAGGTGCATGTGCGGGGCTGTGAGGCGCCAGTGCATGCGCCAGGGCACCAGCAACGACAGCTGCCCCAGCAGCGGCAGGAGCGGGAACAGCCTGTTGGTGAGCAACCGCAGTAGCGGACGGAGCGCCAGCTACAATTGACGATCCTTTGTGCGTCGGCACAGCTGCAGCAGCAGCAGCAGCAGCAGCAGCAGCTACTGCATGGTCGGTTCTGTTGCTATTGCTGCAAGCGCAGTCAGCACCGCTTACACAAGCATGCACAACACAGTGGATACGGCAGTGGTTGAGTGTGATGCCTGAGAACGCACGCGAAGGTCGCACGGACAGCATCTTGTTATGTGACGGTTTACGTGAGGGTTGTGTGCTGAACCTTTGAGTGTCCCATGCAGCAGTGCTGGGCTCCTTGCCTGGGTACTGATATTTCGCATTGCAACGCATTTATTCTCAGCGGGGTGAGGAGTGATGGACACTGTTGTCAAAGGGCGGCAGGGATGGTTGCGGTGCTTGCTGAGCATCATGCAGCGGCTGCCAGGCTGCAACTGTGTCTACGTGCAGGTTGGCATTTGCAGCACTGTGCTGCTGCTGTGCACTGCTCCAGGTTGTTAGAGTCCTGCACTGACCGTCAGTGCACATGATGTGCTTGGATCCGCACCTGACCTTAGCACCTGACCAGTGTACCCGCCACAGCACACTGGTGGGTGTTTGTCCTGAATGCGGTGTTGGGTGATGCAATCGTTCCTAGCTTGGTTTGCTGATGGCTGCAACCACCACTGTGCAGCATCTGCATGTCCTTCTGGTCTGGATGGGGTCTGTCGGTTGTTATATTGCCAAGCTTTGCGTGCGTGCTTTGCTTAGCCCGTGCGTTGGCTGATTTGTTGGCATGTTTGTTTTTGGGATTGGTATTGCTGGTATTGCTCATACCCCACGAGGCGTGTTCAGCCTTCCTTGGATCAGGTGGTTGCCCAATGAGCCTGTCCTTGGCTCGAAAACGGGCGATGTTCCCGTCGTGTAACATCCAAACTGTGGAAGCTTGGAGGGGGAGAAGAGGGGGCTAGACAACACACAGTGCTGGCACAGTCCAGACATCACAGAATCTACTGCAGCTGTGGTGTCACGTAAGGGCTTTGGTGTGTGCGCCTGCTGTGAAGTGTGTCAGCCCCAGGCACTACACTGTGTACAGTGTTGGATTACAACCTCATATACCAGAGTTATGCTGAGTCGGTAATCTGCGCTCTGTTTTCAAGCGCTTGCAGTCCGTGCACTTGATGTGACTGGTATCTTGAGAAACACATGTCACCGCCAGCCCAGCTGGCTGTGTGCCTGAGGCAGTGCAGCATGCTCCCAGGAACGTTATTTGGAATTTGTGTTATCAGTGACTGGTCAACCATCACTGCAGTTTTGGTACAACAAAGCACCAACGGATGGACCCAGATCCTGGACAGTTACAGAGAAAGTGTCACTGACAGCTGTGGCGGTGACACCGTGGCACAAGTATGTGCAGAGCCTGCTGTGCAAGTATGGTGTGAGTGTTGTGACCGCGGAAGGCAGAGCCAGTGCGTGCAAGAGCCATGTCAACAAGCAGATCATGATCATGATGTCCTGATCAGGACACTACATGCTGAAAGGCATGTGAAACGTTGGAACACTCCACTCTGAGTTGGTATGTTGCTCATGTGCATCTCACTCATGTTGATGCTATGGGAAACAGGAGGCCTAGGCCGTACTTGCGTTCAGTGGCAATGCCACGTGGTATTGAATTACTTTTGCGTGTTTGTATGGGTTGTCTGTGTGTACATGAGCGTACTAGTCAGTTTGGGGGTCGCAGAGCTAACTCCACTTCAGGATGTCCCTGTTGTGGTGCAGAAGTTGAGTCTTTGTCACACTTGATGTTTGATTGCCCTGCTACCTCTGCTCAGAGGGATAGTATGTTTGCTGAGATCAGATCCCTGCCTGGTTGCGCTGAAAAGTTGCGCAGCGTTTTGTCCATGGCTGATTCGTCAATCAAGGTGCTGCGTTTTGTATCTGATGATAGTTGGGGCAGTTCTGGAAGATGTCGGATGGTGTCACCGTGTATTGCTGCTTTTCTTGCCAAGGTTTGGGATGTGCGCGCAATGCATGCGAACATTCTGGAACAGTGCTCCCTCATCTTTCCGCCCCGGTGGGGCGCGGGGCCGATGGCGCTGATGCTATGGCTTGAATGGGTAATATGATGATGATGACTGACAGCTGGTTGGCGTGTTGTGCTGGGCTACCTCACGGACCACATAAGATTTGAAGACCGTCAGTGCTCGCTCCCCGCTATCATGACCGTGAGCAGCACTGACCAGGTTGCTTGTTGAGTGCAGGTAGTACTAGAGAAACAAGCAAGGAGTAGAAGCAGAGCTCTTTGGTTCAAACAGCCATGGTGACGGTGGCCCCACTTTAGCATGTGAATGCCGCATTTGCTGCATTGTAATGTGTAATACATGTTATCTTGCAACCCTTTTTCATCTTGAAAATGTACAAGTATCTAAGCTCGTTTTAGGGAGACGAAGAGCAGAGGACAGGGCTGCAGCTGTCAGCTGACTACGACACGTCAGTTATGCAACGGGAAACAGCCCGTCATCTACACAAATCACATCATGCATACGAGTAAATAATTACTAATAATGCAGTATCATTGAAACAGCTTCACTTCGTTGCCCTGCAGCTTGGTAACTCCCAGACGTATGTATCATGCTCAGCAAGTCCGGTGGCAATCCCGCCTACAATAGACTATCTGCCAAATTATTGTATCAGTTCAGTTGTCTCTTTTAGTTGCGGTTGATGCTCATAGGTGAAACAGCGCAGTTTTGTCACCGATCTCTCGGTGCAGGCGTATGCGCAGTGCAGCGAGGCCAACAAACCGCGGACTTCCAAAGCAAGCTGCTGCTGCTGCTACCGAAGCTCGTAAACTACTAATATTTGGCAGCTTGCACAACTTGCTTTGCTGGCAGTGCATGCTGTATGTCGCAACCACTTTCTGCGTCACATGCAATGATCGCGGACAGCCGGCGTGCTGCAGGTATGATACATCGAAATTATGAAGGCCGCATGCAACATTAGATATATCGGCACTGTTTGGGTGAGACACAAAAACTGTACCGGCCGATGTGGCCACACGCGCGCACGTGGGCATGCTTATATCTCATACTGGACTACAGCAGTGGTGGTAGTAGGGTCAGCCATGCGCATGCAACTGCCTGGGAAAGCGCGATGCATGTGAATTCATTGTTAACAAAACGGTGTTGCACCACGGTCCAGCCATAAACTGACTAGTCTTGATTCAGGTAGTAGCGCAGTGAGGTCAACTGCAGCCACGTACACTGCTGTTCAGGTGAACTGCAGTTGGTACCATGCCCTCAGGGCCTGCCATGTGCGGCAGAGTTGCTGTGACCTGCTGCATTTAGGTGTGATGCCTGGCTGGTTGCTGCTGCTGTTGCATCACACGTCTGTCATCATCACTGGCCACATCTGCACACCCACGTGCACGTCATTTGGTAACGGTGTTGCTAGCAAGTTACACCTGTCGTGATAGCCTGTACATAATATGGTGTCCTTCAGGGTCTTGCACATGCTGCTTAGACTCTCCAATAGTGGCTGTCAGACACTCCAATCCGGGACTCCCAACTCTTAGCAGGAGTGTAATCCCCACCACAGTTTGGATGTTACACAACGGACACGAATTACGGCAGGGTCCACCACGCAACCACCAGTGTAATCATCCTCAAACCAGGGTAACTGCGTGCAAGTACTGCACAGCATGCATGGGGCGACAGCGGGCGGTGAGCATGTGAGCCTGCCAACCGCTGCTAGCGCTAGTATGACAAGATCAGGGCGACTGTGTGCAAGTACTACTGCTGCAGTAGTACTGCAGAGCATGCATGGGGGACAGCAGACAGTGAGCATCTGAGCCTGCAAACCGCTGCTAGCGCTAGTACAACGCAAGAGCTGTGCAAGAATAAGTAGATTAACCCACACAGCACCTCCTAACAATCCTTGCTGATGCATGACCAAAACAACTCCTACTGGCAGTGCTACAGTGCATCAAACTGTCATGCCACACGGGCGTGCAGCACACTGTTCCACCACAATTTTTGCCTACATCACTACAACCAACGCAGCAGACCACTACAATCAATACATACTTACACAATCAAGCACAGACACTGAGCTCAATCCAGTGTTCAACTAATCACCAGTCAACCAAAGCAGACATGCGCTGCTGCATGGCCATGGTGGTGCCCCACTAGGCTCTCCACGATGCACTCAGTGCATGCTGCGTCCTGTCAAGACGGGGGCAGGTGCTCGGTGATGCTGGCCAGCAACAACCTCACTAGCACCACACCCTGTCTGAGCACCACAACCATACGCATTATTGATCTGGCACACGTCATCAACACAACATGCTGCAGCTGATCACGATCACATGCAGTCACAGCAGCCCTCTGTGCTCAGCTGGTCCGATGGGCATGCACCAGCAAACAACTGTTGTGCATGACCAGCAGGCCTACACACAAGGCAAAACATGCGTTATTGAAACCGCCACTAGTGCCGTAGAGGGCATACACACTTACCATGCCGCAGGCTGCTGACACTACACACAGAGCTGCAGTCAGAAGACAGCATCAAGACACGCATAACCCACATGCAACAGTCTGTCCAAGCCACCCAGTCGGCCCTACTGCGTTGCCTCCGCTGGCGAGTGACACCCGCTAGTATGCATCCCAAGTCACTGCTTCTACATTGACCAAAAGCAGAGCTCGATGATCAAGATCCTATACCAATAACAGTACTGTTATCCACTAGTAGAAACGGACGCCGGCACAACTGCATGGTAAATGAAGTGGAACTTGGTTGCAGCATAGAGAACCTTGCACAGAACAAACGTGCCATCAGCTTCAACAGCCCTTTCTTCCCAACAGCAGTCACTGGCACGGTGCCTTGGTCAGCCGTCATCACACACTCGCCACTCAGCAGACATCAAGCACATGTTTGTTTCCAGCACTATCTACCCATAATTGATGCACATATGTACGCACTGTAACACAAGCCGACACCTTATCACAGCACAGGCACATGTCCAAATCCCAATCCTGGCAGCGATGGCCTGTAGCCGTACAGCTTCAACCCAGTACACCTTGCCAAACAAACCTAATACAACTGCTGCATGCAATCATACAACACAACACCATGCAACTAGCTTGCAACTAAAACTAACAGCCATAGCAGCAAAGGCAATGCCACATGAACTGACCACTTTCATAAGTCACCGGGGTTCACACCCACATAGAAACACCTTCCACAGCAGGTACTTCTGATAGCCGTACGGTGGTGCGGGTATGTTCTAGTGAGCATGATGCTGCCAGGTGACTTGGCAAATAAGGCGGTAGACTGCACTAAATGCAAAGTTGGGCAAGGCGGCCCACCCTCACCAGGAAACGGCCGCATGTAACTGGCTGGAAAATTGCACAATGCTGGATGCCTCAACAGCTGATATCTTTGGTTGCCTGGGCCGGCAATGCTGGCGTTGGCAAATGGCTGGTGCACTAAGCGTTGTTGGTTGTTGGTCAACTGGCAATGATGTCCGGTGGAACTGGCTAGCGTATTGGGCGATGTAGGGTTGCCTGGGCCGGCAATGGCTGGTTGGTGGACTGGACAGTGACTGGACAGTGACTGAACAGTTGGGGTTGCTTCGGCTGGCAACGACGGCTGGCTGGCAATGTTGAATTTATCGGGTGACTCGGCAGGCGGGATGGCAGGTGGACTTGCAATGTTGAGCAATTTGGCAGGCAATGACAGCTGCGGCAAAACTGGCTGATGGAATTGATTGCTTTTGGGGACTTGGCAGGTAGTAAAGGCTCCAAACAACCGGTGGTGGTGTCCGGTTGTGTGATGTATGGTCTGATGATGTGGCTCTTGGTGATGTACGGCTTGGTGATGTGGCGCTTGGTGATATGGTCTTTGATAACGCGTGGCTTGGTGGTTGTGGCGCCTGGTCATGTGTGGCTTTGTGGTGTGGCGCTTGGTGATGTGTGTCTTGGTGATATGTGTGTCTTGGTGATATGTGTGTCTCCTGATAATGTGGCCCTGATGATGTAGGGCTTGGTGATGTGTGGCTTGTTGGTGTGGCTCCTGATGGTGTGGCCCTGATGGTGCGTGGCTTGTTGGTGCGGCTCCTGATGATGCGGCCCTGATGATGTATGGCTTGGTGGTGTGGCCCTGCTGATGTGGCCCTGATGATGTGTGGCTTGTTGGTGTGGCTCCTGATGGTGTGGCCCTGATGATGTATGGCTTGTTGATGTTGTGGCTCCTGTTGATGTGGCCCTGATGATGTGTGTCTTGGTGGTGTGGCGGTTGATGATGTGGCCCTGATGATGTGGCCCTGATGGTGTGTGGCTTGTTGGTGTGGCTCCTGATGGTGTGGCCCTGATGGTGTGTGGCTTGTTGGTGTGGCCCTGCTGATGTGGCCCTGGTGATGTGTGGCTTGGTGGTGTGGCGCCTGATGGTGTGGCCCTGATGATGTGTGGCTTGTTGGTGTGGCCCTGCTGATGTGGCCCTGATGATGTGTGGCTTGTTGGTGTGGCTCCTGATGGTGTGGCCCTGATGATGTGTGGCTTGTTGGTGTGGCCCTGCTGATGTGGCCCTGGTGATGTGTGGCTTGGTGGTGTGGCTCCTGATGGTGTGGCCCTGATAATGTGTGGCTTGGCGGTAAGTGGCTTGGTGACATGTGGCTTGGTGGGTTATGGCTTGGTGTTATGGCGCTTGATTACGTGTGGCTTGGTGGTTGTGGCACTTGGTGATGTATGGCTTGGTGGTGTGGCGCTTGGTGATGTATGGCTTGGTGATGTGGCATCAGATGTTGTGTGGCTTTGAATGCAGTGATTGGTGGTGTGGCGCCTGATGATGTGTGTCTTATTGGTGTGGCGACTGGTTGCGTGGCGGTTGGTGGTGTGGTGCCTGATGATTTGTGGCTTGGTGGTGTGGCGCTTGGTGATGTGGCACCTGATTATGTGTGTCTTGGTGGTGTGTGGCTCTTGGTGATGTGGCTCGGTGATGTGACGCCTGATGATGTGTAGCTTGGTGGTGTGGCGCTTGGTGATGTGTGTCTTGGTGGTGTGGCGCTTGGTGATGTGGCTTGGTGGTGTGGCGCCTGATGATGTATGGCTTGGTGGTGTGGCGGTTGGTGATGTGGCCTGATGACGTGGCGCCAGATGGTGTGTGGCCTGATGACGTGGGGCCGGATGATGAGTGGCTTGGTGATGTGTGGAGGCAACAGGTGGGGATGGCCTTGGGGGTGGCCGAGGATGGCGGTGGCGGTGGCGGATGGTGGTGGCTGGGTTGACGCAGTGCGCGTGTCGCGGTGCAAGGCATGGCGGTGACGGTGGCGGTGATGGTGTCGACCCTTCAGGAGGCCTCAAGGGAGCTGCGGACGGCCCACTGCGCAATGGGAGGGGTGGCCGGCGGCTTCTTGAGCTGGGCGCCGTTGGGTACGCCTCAGCCCCGGCCCTGGCCTGGTGCACTGCATCACCCCAACACGCGTCAACGCACACAGTCCCACGCAACGCCCACGCTTTCCACAGTCAACAGTGCGACCACACATGCACGCGTTCGCACTCACGCAGACCGGCAGCCTAGCAGCAGGATAGTGGGCGCTCTGTTCAGAGTTTGGCAACGGGACTTGGCCTACCGGATTGCTCATGGTGTGTTTGAACGAGTGCATTAAAACCGATTGCGGGAGTGTGTTTCAACGGCAATTACGCAGGTTGCATTGCTTCACCTGCGGTGTGATGTGAAGTGAGTGGAGGTGCCAGGCAGCGGCCACAGTTTCCCACCACTTTTGCTTTAAACACTGCATTTGCCAATGTGCAATGCAGTACAGCAAAGAGAACAGATGTGAGCAGTGACAGCAGTGGCAGCAGCAGCTGAGCAGAGATGAGCAGTAACAGCAGTGGCAGCAGCAGTGGCAGCAGCAGCGGCAGCGGCAGCACAACGACACCCTCATCATCAACACTTCTCGCAAGCCCGCCCAGGTCTCTGCAAATGTCAGGGGTCAGCCAAAAATGTCAGCACACACCCTTCACTGCTGCAACTCACCTTCATTGACAGCCCTGTTTTGAAGAGCCCGCAGGGGTGGCAGTGCACAACCGGCCAACAAGCTTGCTGAGCAGCAGACCACATAGTTGGGTTTTTTGGTGGGTAATATAGGCTTACATTTGTTATGCTGCTGTGTGTGTAATAAAACTTGGACTATACAACACATTCTTGTGTATGAATAAGTTTACACAGTTGTGTCTTTGTGCACGTGCAAAGTGCACTTTGTTACACATTACATGTAGAATTGGGTGACCCAACTTGGCTGAACCTTGCCTGGCACATGCAACTTGGTTTCTCAGCAGACTGGGTTGCATGTTGCGCGCATAGCATAGTTTTTTTTCATGTTAATGTTAAGAGCAATCCGGTAGTCACGATAGATATTTGCCTTACATAAATCAAATTATGGAGACGGTTTTGCTGACAACTGGAAACCCCTTCATTGAATATCACCACTCACCTGATCCACACCACTGGATGCCATCACCTCTCAGCTCTCACCTGTTGTCTTGTCCAGCTCCAGCCAGGTAATGCAAGCAGAACAGCCTCAAGCAGCAGCGCAGCCGAAAACAAAGCTTCAAAATATTCAAAAGCCTCTACAACACTTCTACAAAGGTCGAATTTAATTACCACTTTGTTGTCCTGCATATTGTGACCATGTCCTTTGCTGATCTTGTGCGGTACCTTATGTGCTGCAAGCAATTTGGTTTGCAACTATTTTCAGAACGTGGGTTGCAAGTTGAGGGCATAGCCAAATGTTCATTGATTTAAGAGCAATCCGGCAAGCACGGCGGTTCCTAAGAAAACTGTACGGATGTTACTTCTTTTCGGTATCAGTCACGTGGACAACGCGGTGAAAGTAACACCTCTCACATGTTGTTGTGACCAGCTCCAGCCAGACGGTGCAGGTAAAACAGCCTCAAACAGCACTGTAGTCTGAGATGATATTCTTAAAACTTTCAAACACTTCTACAATATTTCTATAATGATCGACGGTCAAAAACACATGATATGTAATTTTATTTGTGGAACATGTTTTTGCTGACCTTGTGCGGTACCTTGTGTGTTGCATGCAATTTGTTTTGCCCTTTGTAATATTTTAATATCTACACATTTTTTTTTAGGTTATCCGCACATGGGGTGCGAGTTGTGGGCATAGCCAATTGTTCATTGATGTTTCTTGAAACTAACTCCTCTCACCTGTTGTTGTGGCCAGCTCCAACCAGATGGTGCAAGCAGATTAGCTGTAGCTAGCAGCGCTGCAAAAATGCAGTGGGACTGGAGTAGGGTGAATGACCACTATGCACCAATGTATGCACCAACGTATGCAATGATGTATGGCAGCCTGTGAGGCATTGTTATGGCAGGACTACCAGGGATAGACAGTACAGCATGCATTGCTTGAAGCAATACGACTACCTACTCACCAGCGGCGACTCCAGCATAGGGATCCCCTTGGCATAGTATGCAGGCACGTCAGCTCGGTCATAAGCAAGCACAACATGCCAGCTGTTGCAGGGCAGGTGAGAAAACAGGACTCACCAACAAAGCTTGCCCTTGCGGCAGCCACGTCTTCAACGCCTGCAAGGTGCAGTGCTGGCTGACAATGGCAGTTTGCATGGCAGTTCTTACCGTGGTGTTGAAGGAACTCAGCAGCAACTCACCTTCCCTCAACTGTTGTCACCAGCTCGCCATGCAACAGGAACAGTGGGCATGCTGCCATGACGTCAGAGTGCAGCCGTCAGAGCGGTGCGTGTGTTTTGGAAAGGGCTACAGTTGCAAAATTGGTTGCACAGTCAGGACCTTACAACACTCATTACGACGGGTGATGACACCCAGAGCTGGCTGTTGAAAACTGAAATAACTATGAAAAAACTGTAACAGCTATGCAAAACAACAAGGTGCTTATGCGTGTGACAAATGTTTATTTTCCGGTTTTGTTATAGCTCCCATTCACCAACTGCACCACCCGCCCACGCTTGCACGCACACGTTTGTGCAGGAACGCACGCACGCACACCCAGACGCCAACAACACACCACCCACGGGTCAACGCACACACGGGGCAACGCAGCGCAGCGCAGGCGCAAGGCTTGGAGCCTCGGCTTCACCTCAAGCAGCCAGCCCAATCCCCCACCAGTGCCCCCTTACCCAAAGCTTGGCAGGCTGCCAGCAGCTCCATCTCTGCTCCACGGGTCAACATGGGTCCATCACGGGTCCGTCACCTGCGCTTTCCAGGTAGCCGCAACAGACCCACGGCAGCAGCGCAGCTGCTGAGCTGCAGCAGCTACTGCTGCACTTGGGCTGTGCACTGCGCTCATCCATTTATCCATCCATCCATCCATCCATCCATCCATCCCAGCCTCTGGGTGCAGCAGCAATCAAGCAGTAGGCAGCATCGCTGTGACAGCAAGAAGGACAGCCCCTGATAATGGGGCTGCTGCAGCAGCAGGGTGTGGTCTGCTGCTGCTACTCCTCAGCGCTGCTGCCTACTTCCAGACCGGCTTGTCTGCAAGCTCCGAGCCGTTGCAGGCATCGGCAGGAGTCCTTGCAGGCGTCGGCAGCGATGCCAGCAGCTTCGTGACCGCTGCTGCAGCAGCAGATGCCTTGTGCCTGTTAACGCGGCTGCTGCCTGCTGCCAGAGGCGTGGCGTGCTCTGAGCTGCCAGCCAGTGAAAAGGAGCGCACTGGCGACTGTGCCACGCTGATGCCTCGGCTGCCGGCGCTGCTGCTGGTGGGGCTGCTGCTGCTGCCAGAGGTGCCGCTGCTGCTGCTGCTGGGGGTGCTGAGGGTGCTGCTCTTGCCATTGCGGCAGCTGCTGCTGGGGGTGCTGCTGCTGCTGCTGCTGCTGATGGCGGGCTTGCAGCTGGGCTGGGCTGGTGTGCGGAGGGGCGCTGCAGGGCTGCACTGCTGCTGCTGCTGCTGCTTCTTCTGGCAGGTGCTGTCCCGCGGCAAGATGGCCTTCTGGGGCTGGTCACAGAGCTTGCGCTGCCGAGCTGCAGGTGTGGCATCTGCTGTGCTGCTTGAGGTGGGCGCAATGGTGATGTTGGCGGCGTCCACAGGTGCCAGGACCTGCAGCATCATGTCAAAGAGCAGCAACGGCAATGCTGTGCTTGGTTACGTGGCATGCTTTGTGTGCTCGTTACGCTAGACTGTTGCAACATGCGTGAGGCCAGCCCATATGCACAAAGCAGCATTGATGTGCAGAGCAAGGTGATACTCCGTACACCACTATACAATGCATGCTTGTTTGTCTGGGGGCTGCTGCTGGACCAGGAGAAGGAGCAGCAGGGAACACATGTGTGTATGGTACGTCCACATTGATCTGTGTGGGCCCTTTCCTGTCCCAGTCGTGAGTGCGGTGTTACTTGCAGGTTGCAGCAGCCGCATGCTGCGTGTCCCGTCGCAGCCGTACCAGTGTGAGCACAGATGTGCACACAATGTTAATGATCAACAGGTGTCGTTTTGAACGTGTTGGCAGCGTGTAATGTGCCAATATACTTAGTCATGAGCTTTCGGGTGCCGGATATGTACAGATGTTCGACACAGCCCGTGTGGTCCATTTGCTGCAGCAAAGTACTTGCAGCAGCAGGCAGTGGGGGAATTGTTGTGCAGCAGACGTTGAGCAGCAGAGTCGTCTGCATTATATATTTATTTGTGTGTTCATGTATGTTACCGTGTTCATGGTGGCCTCAGCCTGCCTTGAGGTGGGGGAGGGGGGTGGGGGGGGGGGGGAGCGTGCCAGCCCCTGGCACAGTTCATGCTGCCGTACTGCTCAGGCTGAGTCCTGGTTGGAGGTGTCGCTAGACGCTGTGAGTGAGTGTTTGGCAGTGATTTTCACACAAAAAGAAGAAATGATGCACAACTTCTGCCATGGTGCTTGTGTTTGTGACGCCATGATGTGGCGATGGGACCAACACACAAGTAAGGGTACCCGACGCATTGGGTGCATGTGCAGGCCACTGTGACATGTGTATGATTATCCACTGATGCCTTGGGCTGTTGATGGCAGAGTGGTTGCATAGAGTGATTTGTGCAGTGTGGGTGTCTGGCAAGGCACCGGTTGATTGGAAGCGTGCTTTACTTGTGCCGCTCTACAAGGGCAAGGGCAGTGCTAAGCTAACAGGCAATCACAGGCGAATCAGCTGACTCAGCATTCCTGGCAAGGTGTATGCACTGCTGCTGCTCAGCAAGGTGAACGCCCAGATTGAGTCACAGTTGCTGGGTTGCCAGAGTGCTTTTAGGAGAAACAGAGGTCTGTCAGATGCTGCATTCACCTTGCGAACGCTTATGTCTAAGTGTCGTGAGCACAAGCAGCCGCTGTACATGGCTTTTGATGACCTGACAAAAGCATATTACTCCATACCAAGGCATGCACTGTGGTGTGTGCTACGAGCATATGGAGTTCATGACAAACTAGTACAGTTGCTCACTGATCTGCACACAGGCACACAAGCAGCAATCAAACTGGCAGGTAGAGTAGGTTGGTGGTTTGATGTCAGCACTGGGGTGCGGCGGGGGTGCGTGATTGCTCCTTTGCTGTTCAACGTGTTCTTTGATTGTGTAGTTAGGCAGGCGCAGGCAGCAATGCCAGAGGGCTGTGGTGTGCAGCTGTCTTACCATGCAAATGGTGAGCTGTTCCAACGGTCAACCGGTGCTGGTTCCTGATTGTTTACCCTTTCCACTTTGTTGTATGCAGATGATATGGTGCTCATGAAGTGCTGTCAGGAGGAGCTTGAATGCATGCTCAGGATTGTGGATGACATTTGCAACTAAATGGGCATGCATATCAATGCCAGCAAAACAGAGTTGTTAGCTCTGGCACCCTCTTCTACCGGTCCTCCGCCGCAAGGTGTGCTGTCAGGAGGGGAGGCAAACTACGTGTCTAGCTTCAAGTATCTCGGTGGCATTGTTGATACAACTGCCACTTGTGATGCAGAAGTATGTGCCCGCATAAGCAAGGCCAAAGGCAGGTTTGCTCAGATGCAGAGACTCTGGGGCATGAAGAACATGTCTGTGAGTGTGAAGATGCGATGCTACAATGCGTATGTTTTGCCTGTTATCATGTTTGCCAGTGAGACATGGGCTTTGACTAAGCAACAGACGGAGCGCCTGGAGTGTGTACATTCTAGCTGCTTGCGGCAGCTGTTACACGTGAGGCTCTCTGATAGACACCGTCTGGTGACTATCAGGAAGCAGTGTGGCACAGTTAGCCTTGCAGAACACCTTGCGGCGGCTCGCCTGAGGTGGCTGGGGCATGCTGTGCGCATGGAGGCAGGATACCCCAAGTTGCTTTGTTTTCTTCATTGCATAGAGTTACTAAGCGGCCTAGGGGCCGGCCTCCAGTTCGGTGGCAGGATTGTGTACACAGCGACTTGCAGCGGCTGGGACTCCCTCATCAGACGGATGACCTGCGTGGTTACTGTCTTACGAGGGGCGCATGGCGGTCTATGGTCTACAGGGTTACACACCCTGAGGCCGTGGGGGCTCCCCTGCGGTTCTCCCGTTCCTCCTCCCACTACAGGCAGCAGCAGTCACTCATGAGACAGCAGCGCCTACAGCAGATGTATCCGGTTTCTAGTGAGCCGTTTATGATTGCTGGTGGGGGCTGGCAGTGCCCTTGTGGGAGGATTCATCCCACGCGGGAGTGCACTGACGCTGTGGTCCAGCTCAGGGCCATTAGTAATTAGGGTTTGGGTATGATCATTGCATGAGAGATCTGTCAAGCGAGCGCTCTTGCGTTCAAGGTTTTAGCCGTATCTGGCCCTAGCTTGTGGGCCTGCGCCCACCGGTTAGGAACCACTGAAGGTGGTTTGGGAGCGGCTCCCCTTTTTGTGTGGGTTTTCACTCTTGCTAGAAAAACGTGTAATTGATTGATTGATTGATGCCTTGTGACAGAAGTTGAAGTCAACACCAGCCCTAGTCACTGGACTTGCTACGGAAGTGCCTCACCTGGTACAGCAACATACACACGCTGTTGTTTGAGTACAGGACTTTCAAGCTGGGTATCAGTGAGTGTATGTCGGGGTCAGGAGCTAGTCTGCCCGTGCTGTGTGGAAATTCACGCCACACGATTTGCAGGAGCACACGGCATGCCAGCTGATGAACAGCGGGTTTGAACCGCTGCCAGCTGGCATCATAGGAAAGGTGTTAGGTACTTCACTGCAGCAGGCCATGCCTGGTTGCTGCTGATAAGTGCAGTTGTAGCTGCGAGGGGGTGGCTGTGTGGCGGTCTCACGCTTCGAAGGTCAAAACCCTACGGTCTAGTTTGCTGCTGAGCCTGGGCTTCTGACACAGCTTGGCTGCTGTGCATGTCTGGCTCACCCCACTTGAGTTTGCTGACCAAGCTGAGGTTTCCTTCGATGTCGTATTAAGTACTGTACGCACGATCTTATGGTGTGTTGAGGCTGCAGCTATAGCTAAAACATAAACTTCCGGACGGTTGAGCACAGAGTGCCAGGAATGCTCCAACCCAGGTTGCTGACAGGCATGCCCGCAGCATTTCCAGGTACTGACTGAAGTTACAAGGAGAGCGCAGAAGCATCTGCTTATTTCTGGGCAGTCTGCCTGTAAAGCGTTGGATGTCACACTCAGCTGCATGCCCCTGGCTGGGGCCCAGGCTGCCTATAGTGTGGTGCGGGATGCTTTGATGTCGACTGTATGTGTGTTTGCAACTGTAGTGTCTGGCTTTCAAGGCAGTTGCAGCAGGGTCAAGGGTCAAGGGACCAGGCTGGATTGCCCTGTACACTTTTTTGTCAGCATGCTCCCCCCCCCTCCTGGAACTACAGAGCACGCACAGGCTGCAGTCACCTTGCAGCCGCTGACACCAACACGCTGAGGCTTCTGCATCACACACCTGCCAGACGCCACACTAAGTCTGTGCTGGTGACAATCCGCACTGCCCCCTCACCGATTGGTTGCTGTCCTGGCCGCACAGAATGGGCTGGGTCGCGGGAGCTTCGGATGGGCCAAGGGAGTCGCATGATGATTTCAAGAGGAGGAGCTCCAGCTCGGACAGCTTGGCGCTCTTGTCGTTGTAGCGTCCCTCCAGTGCGGTGTACTTGCTTTCCAGTTCCTGCAACGTGGGGACAGCAGGGATGACTCAGGTTATTGCCTTGGCAGCCAAACCCCAGCAGTGTCGGTGGCAGCAGGGTCAACATGCACAAGGACACACCTTGACCACAATGGCAGACGACAGCATCACACTGATGATCTATTACTAGTAAACTGCGTCATTGTGTATGTATGCAGATTACCACTGGTATGGCAGCACATGTTTTCACATTGCAGAGTGACAACACTGGAAGCAGGACGCGGCACCGCAGCAGGTCTGCCGCCTGCCACAGCGCATGTCCATGCTGTCCATCAGGCAGCAACTGCAGGCACAGTCTGTTGCACCACCTTGCATGTGCAGCAGCATCATCCTGGCAGCTTGCTGTCTAGCTGCCTCGGCATGCACTGCATGCCGCCAGCACCAGCCGTCTTACACGCCACCTGGCAGATGAGCTGGTGCATCACACTGTGCTGCACGGTCTTGCGCAATGCCTGGTGCATGACCGCACTGGGAGTGATGCAGCTGGAACTCTGCAGCCAAGCCGTGCGGTGCTGCTGCTCACCGTGAAGCTGTCCTGCAGCTGCAGCAGTGCGGTCTCCCTGTCCTCCAGGGTCTCTTTCAGGGCTTGGTGCAGGAGCACTGGGTGGCCGTCAGCGCCGCCTGCCAGGACGTGTACCAACAGGCCCACCAGGTAAGCCGCCGTGCGGATGCGAAGGCGCATAGCCTGCAAGCAACAAATGCAGGGTGCAGAAGCAGTGCAACACAACGTCAGGCCATTGAAGCTGTGCAAGCAGCAGCAGTGAAGCACACTGTCCACCAATGGGTCATGTGCATGCGGCAGCAGCGCAACCAGAGAACACTGGCTTGGGGTGCAGTGCAGTGGCAGCAGTCCCTTGGCGATGTCACTTGCTATCGACACGCTGGCGTCTGCTGCGGTGTTGTGACGTGTCAGGTGTGATGCAGATGGTGCAAAGCACTGAGCAGACAGAGCACATGCTGTGGGTGTCATCCCAACTCGCCTGAGTGTAGCACTGCTGGGTGACCCACAGAGTGTACACATGTGCTTTCCTTCCGCTTATGAAAGCCCACCAGACATGTGCACCACTGCAGATGCTTTGATGCCTCACCTTGCTTGTCAGGAAAGGCAGCAGCCACTTGAACACGATGTACAACGTGCATGCTGCTCCAAGGAAGACCAGGACCCAGGTCCCTGCAAGCAGCAACAGCAGCAGCAGCAGCAGCAGCAGTGGCGGCGTAAGCAGCAGCATGGCGCAATAAAATGGCAGGCTGTTGTAACACAAATTACATAGGAATCAGGCAGCAGTATTCCACATGCAAGGACAGACACACAACGTTTGAGGTGTGCAGCAGCTGCAGCGTGCAATGTGCTGGACTCCAGGAAATATATTGTTCAGCTCCCACTTTGTTTCAGCACGCAGCTCAGCAGTGCTACGGCACCAGCAAAGCTACACAACCTGCGCTGCCACCCACCATGCGCATTCAGCTGCTGAGCCATGTGTGGGTCCAGGTTCAGGCCTTGCCAGCAGGTGTGCTGCAGGAATGACGCTGCTGACTCTGATGCGATTGACAGTTGCTGCAGCAGCGTGCACAGCGATGCTGCTGCGGTGCTGTCAGTCCTTGTGCAAAAGGGAAGGAAGTCCTCCAGCCAGCTGTGTGTGGGTGGCTTGGCGGCATTGGCTAAGCTTAGCAGCAGGAGGCGCTGCGCATGGCTGCTGTAGTCCAGGGCCACAGTTGAGCCGTCGTTCACAGCGCAGGTGTCGCACAGCAGGGAGCGACAGGTGCTGCTTGGCTGCTCAGGCGCCAATACATCTGCCCATGGCCGAGGCAGGTAGTAGCAGGATGACCTTACTGGCGCCTGCAGGTGCAGCTGAGCCGAGTTGTAGATGGGGGTGGGTGGTGTGGTACTGGTGCAGGTATACACCACACGGGGAGGAGCGGCGATAGGTTCCTGCACGACGGTTAAAAAGACACAAGCTTCAGCATTTGCTTCTACAAGAGCGCTACACCTGAGGCGGAAAGGGGCGGGTGCGAAAGTCTACTCTCGGGTGCCACCTCCAGCCGGGCGATACCTGCCAGCGGTTGCGCTGCTGCAACATGGAAGAAATCCTTGAAAAAACTCTATATGCAATCATCTGCTTTTTTTCGTTGAAGCTGGCACCGTTGGCAACACACCCCGCGCTGTTCGTTGAGTGCATTTCTTGCTACATAGCGCCTGCGATAGCATACTCACCGCAAAATGATTCAGCGGCACGATTGAAGTATGCAGAATGGCCAGAATGACCGTGTGGACCACGGTCAGAAGAAAGGTTAGCATCTTGATGGGCTGGGCTGTTCCAGCCACCTCTTTGAAGCTCTGAGTATACCGCTAGGAGCATTCAAAGACCTTTGCGTAATAAAGAAAGCAGACGGCTTGCTGTGTCGCGCTTTGCTTGTGCTTCTTTGCAGTGCAATAGATATGTTCGCACCGAAGAGTCTGCTTTTGCAAAGCCAAACTGTAAAGTGAATCAAGCATCCAGTGTGCAGGTCCTGAAGCATATAATGTGCTTTGGCACCTCGGCGACGGCTGTTCAAATACCTGTCATGGGATCGTGTCAGTAACTGGCAATGGTGGTACAGCACCAGCAGATGCGTTTGACTTCGTTCAAAACATTTTTTTTGTGTGTTGCATATAACTTGACCACTGCCATCCCTGCGCCACTCAACCGCGCAATCAAAGTGCTGAAGCATTGAACCTTTGACTTGCGCCAATTGTCGGTGGGCTCCTGGCCTTGTATTCAACAGTGAACAGCTGTGCACAAAGCGGCGTGTGCAGCTTCACACTGTGGCCATTGGAAAAAGCAGCAACCAGCAGGTGGTCTGCCCGACCCTGCGCTGGCAGCGTGTTGTCTGCAGCCGCACACTGCTGCTGCCTGCTGTGCAATTGCAAGCGCTGCAAGCGCTGCAACCCTGCAAACTCCTCATCCCGCTGCTGCAGCAGCAGCAGCTGCTGCTGCTGCTGACTGATCTTCAACTCTCGTCTTTGCCACCTTCTGCACCGCTAGTCTGCCAGCTGCGTATTCACCTGCTGCACATATCTTATCTTGCCAGCCATATCACGACGCCAGTGCAGCAGCTGATGATCTGCATGACTGCCACTGCCGCTGACACATTGCTGGGGAGGCTGACGTAGTACTTGTGCTGCTGACTCAATGTCTTGGACGCTGGCGCTGCTCCTGCTGCAATGGCAGCAGCTGCTTCTACTGTTGCAAATAGTCCAGCAACAGCGGCACGATGTCGCTGCCCTGAAGGCAGCGCTGCCTTCCACCCAGCGACTTTCCAGCCACCTTGGTCACGCACAGTGCTGTCCTGCACCAACTGCTGCCGTTGCCGCTGCTGCTGTAGCTGCTGCTGTGTTACAGAGCGCTTGAGGGGCCTTGGGTTGGGGCTGATGACTGAACCTGAACTTTAACACTGCTTCTGCCCCTGCTTCTGCTCTTGATCCTGCTCCAGATCCAGTTCTTGTCTTCAAAGCTGCTGCTGCTGCTGCTGCTGCTGATGCTGCAGCTGCTGTTGCCCGTCTGAGTCACCCTGATATTGTTGCTGAGCTGCACGTAACATTACTGCTTGCAAGAAGAGGTGGCTGTGCCCGTGTGGCCATCCCTCTCGTGGCCGTGATCCCTGCAGCAGCTGCAGGAGAGCAAGGAGGGCGCAGGCATATCACATGAGGAAAAGAGCATGGATGTAGCAATTCGCGCCCCAGGCGCTGTGACCGCCGTGCATGGGGCCCACGTGCCACGCGACAGTCGTGCCCGTCCCAGGCACCCCAACCCACACAGGGAGCGCCCTGTGGCACACCTCCACGCCGCCCACCTGCTGCCTGAGCCTGGCACACTGATGCATGTATGCATGTGACTGTAGCGTTGTCGCAGTTGCACTTCAGCAACTCGTCAACAGTGCAGCTCAGTACACGCGCGGGCACCAGCATATTTGCACCCCTGCCAGCAGTCAAGCTGCCAGCATGCACTGTTGCGGCAGCATATTGGGGTGGCGGCCTCTTCTGTGAGGAGCAGAGCAAAGCGCTGCAGGCAGCGCTGCCTTACCTCCAACACATGTGTCGTGCCTACACGCACACACACTCTGCTGCATGCACACCAGGCAGCGTGCTGACCTGGGCCCCCGCCGCTGCGCACCTGTCAGATCAGCTGTGATGGCCTGCTGTGCGTGCTGCGGCTGTGTCGCCAGCTGCTGCTTCCTCCCGCCCTGCTGCTCCAGCTGCTCTGCGGTCATGCACAGCCTTGGCAGCGCGTCATCCAGCGCTGCCTTGCTGCTGGCCACTGGCAGGCTGCTTGCTGTGAGTGCGGCGGTGGTGAGGCGTGCCAGCTCCTGCAGATGTGGCGGCAGCAGGGATGTGTGCGCGGCAGGTGGGGTGTGCAACCATTGCGCCGAATGCGGTGATGGCGAGTGGATGGTGGTGCGCATGTTGGAGTTTGCACTGGAAGCTTCCAGATCCGCACCGGCCAACGCATGAACGCACCAACAGCACCTGCAGCCTTGAGGCCGTGAACTGCGCTGCACAGTGCAGCACGCACTGCAGCGTCACCCGCCCGGCCCAGCTGCTGCTGGGTGCTACAAAGTATGCCCTTGTGTGATGCTGCTATCAGAGGGATACTTCATCCACAATGCAGCCACATGAACAAGGCTTAGCGGTGCCCCAAAGTATGTGCTGGCCAGGTGACACAGAAGATTACGGTAACGCGCACCCATAGGGCACAGCGGCTGACTCCTTGCCGTACTCAGTGCGGGTGAAAACTAGCACACACATGGAGGCCAGCCAGATCACGCGCATGACCCGCCGCCCTCACCGCTGCTTCTTCCTGCATGTCTTGCGGCTGAGCCTGGCGCTGTGTCGGCAGCTGCCTGCCCTGCATGCGCACACGCAGCTGCTGGCCCTGCGCACCCGCCCGGCCGTGTGGCGATGCCGGCACCTGCACCCACCGGAAATCACAACAGCAACAACACGACACGGCACAGCATAGGTCGGGCCAGCTGAACAGCAGCGCAGCATGTGCACGACATTCAACGCAGCAAGTCAGCAACCGCTCCAGGCAGCACACCGCTGTGCACCGCTGAGCCGCCAAAGGGAGGGCCCTGTGCCAGGCAGCCACACCACGCATGGCACTCTGCACCCGCACATGCACCAGCTGGCTCTTCTGCAAGATGATCACTGCTGCTGTTGCTGACTTCGAAAACGGCATGATTCGCATCCGGCTGTGTCTACACTTACCATGTTCAAAACTCAGGTGGCCATGAAACACCAGACGCCCTGCCTCCACATGGTGGCTGGCAGCAGCCTGCTGCCTTGCCGAAGCTTTAGTGAGGCCCCTGGCCATATGCTGGTGGTGGATGATGCACAATAGCTGCATGTGTCGCAAGATTTCATGGTGGTGCTGCTGCTGCTGCTGTTGTTGTTGTGGCGGCAACAGCAGCTGCTTTAACGGCTGCTATCTCTGCTGTGATGCAAGGCTGCATGTTCTCTCTGTTGCCGCCCAGAAGCTGAGCCAGATGCAAATCCCTCCGCTGCGTCTGATGAGGCTGCTGCTACTGCTGCTGCTACTGCTGCACTGTTGGGTCGCAGGGTCGTAAGCAGCAACTCCTGCACGGGCAGCCGCTGTTGCTGCTGCAATGGTGTGTCTGATGGGTGCTGATGTGACCGCTGTGATTGCCGGTGCTGCTGCTGCTGCTGCTGTTGCTGCTGCTGCTGCTGCTGCTGCAGCATTTGGGACTCTCGTATGTGCGAACAGCTGCAGCAGCCATGGGTGCTGCTGCAGCAGCAGGCCAGAGTGCTGCTGTTGTTTTGGCTCGGCAGCAGGTTGTGTAGTTGCGATGTACTGTGACTGATGTGTCTGCAGTGCAAGCACTTGCGGCTGCTGCTGCTGCTGCCGCTGCTGCTTGTGCTGTGTGAGGACTGCGCGTGTTGAGTGCGCCACCTGGGGCGACGCGGAATCCAGCTGCTGTGCTACCAGTTCCTCCAATGGATTGAACTGCTGCTGCTGATCCTGCTGCTCCTCCTGCTGCATCTCGTCAACATATGCATCCGTTCAGACTCCTGCAACGTGGTTTGAACAGTGCTGCAACAGCTGTGCTTGAGGCAGCACACAACTGTCCTGCAAGCACAGCAGAGCATACCGCAGCACACAGCCGTACATCAGATGGCAAGCAACTGCAAAGCGCAGGCATTTCAAGCATTGCATATTACCTGCAGCAGTGCTTTGTGGCGTTCAGCTGTTGCCAACTTGCTCTGCTTGCTGATCTGCAGCCCACTTCTTGTAGGAGTACTGCTGCTGCTTTCCCGCTTGCCAGCCCGGGCGCATAGCAGCAGCTGATGCTCCAGCCATGCTTCCTTGTTAGATAACAAGTGCTTTTCGCATCAATCGCAGAGCTTGAAACTGTTGGGACACCCTGAGCGATAGCTTTCTGGGTCAACCTCTGCATAAAGTGCGTGCGTATTGCCGGCGTATGTCAAGGGCGCGGTAACCAGAGGCCAGTGGACATGACTTTCAGCTGTATTTCAACACCGAGCGCATACAGCGAGGCATTTCGCGTACGTGGTGTAGTTGCCATCCGCAGCTGACCATGTGGAGTGTTGTAGGCGCTTACACGTCCATGACAAACTTTTGTGTAGCCACTTGAGGCTTGATTGTTGTGCTTGAGGGTTCACAAGACATCGCTTGGGTGCTAGTGCCTTTTCCCACTGTCAAGCTGCAGCCGCTTCGGGGCGTGGGGGGCCTGCCTTGTAGTGCTTTTGAATGATACACAGCCTGGTGATAGGCAGCAAAGCGTAAAAGCATGCCTCGGGTGCCTGCCTTGGGTCATCAGTCGTGTGTGCAACTTCACATGGCATTGCTGACCGGGCTGTCAGGTGAGGTCATAGCTAGTGGAGCAAAGCTGGAAATACCTTGTGCCGCGACTACCGCAATGACTTTTCTGGCTGCTGCAGTGCACATGCTGCTACGAACATCATCCTGCCGGCCCGGGCAGGAAGTAGTAGTAGCAGGTGAAGTAGCCAGGTGTTGCTGTTCTTTGACCAACATTGCAGAAATTCAACCTAGTGATGGTGTCACTGCGAATCTAGCAGCGGCAGCACGGCAGGTGCAGCAGCGGCAGCACAGCAGCAGCAGCAGCAGCACAGCAGCAGCAGCAGCGGCAGCACAGCAGCAGCAGCAGCAGCAGCAGCAGCATGGTGCCGCTACCGCCTCGTGCAATTTCCTGCAAGAGACGTGATGCGTAGTCACCCGTACACCATTTGTACCGCCTGGATCCAGAGAATCTGGCAGCAGCTCGCAGGTGAGTGCTGGTTCCAGCACCTGAACCAACCCTCAGGTGCTGCACGTTCTGCGTTGGTGTGGGGTGTGTGCTGACTGGTTCTCACTGCTCAACTGTACGGTATGCTCGTCTGCCTCTAGTTGATACTGTTGCACGTGCTGCGTTCAGATGTCGTGTGTGCAGAGCGTACGAGTCCAGGGCAAGGGAGTGGGGCTGTATGTTGCCACAGGATAGGCTGTGCTACAGTCTCCTGCAATGCATTGGAGCCGGTGACTATGTTCCCAGTCCGTGCTACTTGCAGTGTTAAACCAGCTGCTACTGCTGATGTTTTTGTTGGGTATGCAACTGGCATTCTTGAGCTGCTGCTGCTGTGGAAATTGCCAGTCAGTCTGCGGGCTGTACCACCTGCTGCCTGGCACACCGCAGTGGTGCCTGGCCAGTGGATTGGCACTGTTGCTGCCCGTGGATGCGCCCCTCCCCAGTGAGCGGGATTATGCTGAGAAGCTGCAGAGCCAGCTCATTCTGCTGTGTGGTGCACTGGCAGCACACAGGCTAGCGCTGGCGCCACATCAGCAGCTGCTGGAGCCACCGGAGCCTGAGCTGCCCAAGGCTGCCGCTGGTGGGCTCCTGTACACGGCCATGCACACACAGGCGCAGCAGCAGCAGCAGCAGCAGCAGCAGGGGGCGGCGGGTGGGCAAGGCACAGTGCAAGGCAGAGCATGAGGCAGCAGAGAAGGCATGTGAGGAGGAGGGCAGTGAGGATGAGGGCAGCGGCAGCAGCAGCAGCAGCAGCAGCAGCGGCAGCAATGGCAACGGCAGCAGCAACGTTGCCGGGGCCCTGCGGCAGCCGCAAGCTTGCAGGAGCAGCAGGGTTGAAGGAGCTGCCGCAGGCTGATAAGCAGCAGCAGGAGTAGGAGGGCAGAGAGGGTGAAGCAACAGGCAGCAGCATGCCAGCAGCTGGCAAGCGTGGCAGGGGCAGACCCGTCCGGCAGCAGCAGCAATGGATGGTGCCGGGGGGGATGAGCAGCCGGAAAGGAGTGGCGCTCATGGCAGGGGTGCATGGGGTGGCCACAGCCGTGCTACATGCAGGAACAGGCAATGGTGCAGTGGCGCTGCCATGTTGTGGTCGGTGGTGCAAATGTATGGTCTGCATTTGCTGCTGGAAGCTTGCATGCCCTGCAGGCAGCAAGCGGGCAGTGTTGACTGTTGTGTGCAGAGAAGTGGAGGCGGAGTGTGCCAGCTGCAGGTGTGGCAGTCAGCTGAACGTTGTACTACGGCTGCAACTGCTTGGCTGTGGAAAGGCTGCTGTCTGGCATGGTGTAGCCCGAAGGACACATGCCCTGGGGTTATGCTGTAACAAGCAGCAGCACTTCACTCCAACCGGAGGAGCGAAGCAGTGAGGAGTTGGGTGGTGAGGTGCCTGATGTACATGACAAAACAGCAGCAGTGTTGAAGGGATGATCACAGTTTGATGTAGAGCAACACCTATGACAGCACCGAGAGGCTGAAGCTGCTGCTGCCTGTGTTGTGATAAGCAGCAGCACTCCTGCCTGTGTGATGCGGGGGCAGCTGGCCGGCGCTGTCTTGGGCTGCTTCTCAGCAAAGGCCATTCTGCTTAGGGCGGGGCCCAGTGACTGCAGCTCTCATCTTACAGTAGCAGCTGTCACACGTGTTATGCCAAAAGGGCACAGCACTCATCGTCATCATCATCAACATATTTCCCAATTCAAGCCATAGCATCAGCACTCAGTGACTGCATGCATGCACATGAGTGTCATGCGTCTCGGTCACTGACGCATGGTGACTCTCCAGTTGCGTCAGAACAAGGAAGCATGAAAGGACTCAGCACCTCAAGTCGTCAGGCTGAAGAGATACAGACAGTGGATGTTGGCAAGGCGTACAGACAGTGGATACTGGCAATGAGCAAATAGCCCTGCATTGCAGCTGTTGACACACTTGAGGTCAATGCTGCAAAATTGCCCGCCTGCTGTTCGCTGGGCACTACCTATGTCAAAACACAAAAACAGCAAATGACAATGCATGCATGGTTGATCCACCTTCAGCGGCCTGGTTTCCAGATTATACCACAAACCAAATCTCAAAGATCAACATGGTCCTACCCAGAAAGGAGCCGAAAAAGGCTCATGGGTACCAGCAACATCTAAGAATTATAATCAACTCAACTAATCTGAAGCCCCAACAAGCTCTGAGTTGCTGTCTGCGCGAAACTTGTGTCACTAGTTCAACGAGTAGTTTCAAAATCTAGCTGAGATCTGGCTAGATCCATGGACTGCTTGGTCACAGACACGCACTATGATCCAGCAGCACAACAAATACCAAGTATCAAAGATACCAAGTATCATCATCATCATCATCATCATCATCATCATCATCATCATCATCATCATCATCATCATCATCATCATCATCATCATCATCATCATCATCATCATCATCATCATCATCATCATCATCATCATCATATTACCTATTCAAGCCATAGCATCAGCGCCATCGGCCCCGCGCCCCACCGGGGCGGAAAGAGGAGGGAGCACTGCTCCAGAATGTTTGCAAAATACCAAGTATCAAAGAAGTAACATTGGCCTACAAATTAAGAAGCTGCACAAGGCTGATATGTAGCATTAATGTGGTCCAACACCTGCCAGTGGAACGTAGAAAAACCCCATTCACTCAGCTAATCTGAAGCCTCAACAAGCTCTGAGCATTCCAAGTTTGAGGCGCTTGTTTCACTCCATTCAATCTAGATGAAGTCTGAACTACTTGGCGACAGACAAGCACTATGCTCCACAACATCCAGGTGTTGGACCTGGAACGTAGAAAAAACCCCATTAACTCAGCTAAACTGAAGCCTCAACAAGCTCTGAGCATTCTAAGTTTGAGGCGCTTGTTTCACTCCATTCAATCTAGGTGAAGTCTGAACTACTTGGCGACAGGCAAGCACTATGCTCCACAACAGAACGGGCCGAAGGCGGGAGGAGCGTCGCCGGCTCTGATAAGCCTTACACACACCACATGTGCAGAGAACACAGCACTGCATGCATGCAGCATATGCACACATATCAAATGTGGGTGTTGTCAACAAAGTCTGATCTTGTATGTCGCCATTGAACTGGGTGACGTCGCTACACCGGCAGTGCTCAAGACATCTCGCGGCCCAGTCAGGCGCTAGCCAGGCAACAACAGACACAAGTCACCTGACACCTGAAGGTCCATCAGGCAGTTCTGGCTGTCTGTGTTTTTTCATTGTGTCTGAGTTCTTCAAGAGAATCTGAAAAGTGGCTTTGGCTGCGTCAGGCAACTCTTTGTTGTCTTCAGGAGCGCAAGGTCTGACACGCTCTGGCTGCACATGTCTTGTAGCGTCTTGTGGCTGTCGTCTGCTGCTGTCACTTCTGCTGTTGTCGAGCACTTCCAGGCTGGCTTCTTCTCAGACTTGATGCGGGCGTCGGCAGCCTTGCCAGCAGCATACAGGCCGCCGCCACCACCACCACCAGCGGCAGCAGCAGCAGACTGTTTGTGCCTGTAGGTGCGGCTGCTGCGGGCTGCCAGCGGCGTGCTCAGCTTTGAGGTGCCGCTCAGGGAGCGCACTGGCGACTGTGATGCGTTGATGCCTCGGCTGCTGCTGCTCTTGCTGCTGCTGCTGCTGCTGCTGCTGCTGCTGCTGCTGCGGGTGATGCTGTTGAAATTGCGGCGGCGGCTGCTGCTGCTGCTCTTGTCGACGTCTGTGCCGCTGCTGCTGTTGCTGCTGCTGCTGCTGCTGCTGCTGCTGCTGTAGACCACGGGCCGGCTGCTGTCCTGGGCTGGTGTGCCGGGGGGCGCCTGAGGGCTGCACCAGCGCGGCAGTGACTGCTGGATGGTGCTGTCGCAGGTGGTCTTCTTGGGCAGGTCCCAGCCCCTGCGCTGCCGGGCAGCGGGGGTGGCAGCTGGTGCGCTGCTTGACGAAGGCATTTTGTTGATGCTGCCGGCGTCGTCACGTGCCAGCACCTGCGACATTTGAACAGACAGCAGCAATGGCAATAAAATTGGTTCAGCTGCAATGTGCGGCGCAAGGCATCAGCATTTACTGCCTACGACTGCATGACGCCCTACAGACCATGTGCACTCAGCAGCACTGACATGCGTAGTTCAGTGACGCTGCGCACACCACTGCGGAGTGCCTGCTGTATGGAGCAAATGCTACATGGCCAGGTACATGCAGCAGCGTGATTATGCAGATGCCTTGCCATGCTCTCACCTGCAGTGTCCAACCCTGTGCAGCACCCAACACACTGTGCGGCCACTCACATCAAGCAGCAGAGTGCCCATCGCAACACACGCCTGACAGGCACATGTGAACTTGTACAAGGCATATGGGCTGGTGGCAACCAGCCCTGGCTCCTCACCGTGGGGTTGCGGTCCTGGTGGCACAGAACTGGCTCGGCCATGGCGGCACCTGACCGGCAGGGGGCTTCACAAGGTTGAAACAAGGGGTTTGAGACCAGCGGGGACACCTGGTCGCCCTTGTGCGTGTCACACACAGTACGGTACTGTCCCTCCCATGCCTTGCCCTTGGCTCCCAGCTCCTGCAGTGTGGCGGCAGCGGTGATGATGCTCGTGTTGATGGCTGGGTAGAACGGGTGATGGATGAAGTGCACAGAAGAGCCAACCTGCTGGCATTTGTGCCCACCGCCTCCAGGTGCCAGTAGTGTAGGTGGCAGCAATGCCGCAACATGCATAGAGACACCGAGCAGCCCAGTGGTTTGTGTGAGCATCCACTGCTGGTGGACTCCACACTTGTCCTGCATGCAGCTGGAGCGGCGTAAATGGCAGCCCCTGCAGAGTGCGCAGAGTGCGCAGCTGTGATGCACCAGCAAGATGCGGGACGGCAGCAAATGCTGTCTCTGGCCTGGCGCATGTCCGTGCGGTGTCACAGGCAGCAACACTTGCACCAATGTATTGCCACTGCATAGACAGCCCTGTCTGCAACTGACTGCCCTGCACGTGCCCATCTTGCCAGGATGCTGTCCAGCTGCCCTTTGCAAGCACCCGCGTGCCACCATGCCTACAGCACCAGCTGTTATTCATGCCACCGTCCATATCATCTGCCAATGAGCCAGACCATGTGCAATCTTGCACAATGCTTGGTGCTTGACTGCAGTTATGGTGCAGAAGCTGCAGCCGAGCCGTGCAGTGCTGCTCACCGTAGCGTTGTCCTGCAGGCCGTAGAACTTGCCCTCGTTGCCGTCCAGGTTCAAGGCCTGGTACAGTGCCAGGGCGTCGTCGTTAGCGGCGCCTGTCAGGACGCACGCCAACAGGCCCAGCAGGTGAGCCGCCACCCGCGCAGATGCAGCCCCTGCACAACAAACAACAAACAACAAACGCACGCGATGCGCAGCAGCAGTGCAACACAGAGTCAGGCCAGCTATGCAGTGCAAGTGGCAGCAGAACAATGCAATGCGTCGTCCACCCATCATCGGTCAAGTGCATGCGGCAGCAGTGCAGCCAGAGGACATTGCCTTGGGTTCGGTGGCAGCAGTCCCTTGTTAATGTCACTTGCAACCAGCAAGCTGGCGTCTGCTGACAGGTTTGGGCAGTGCCAGGAGAATGCAAGCAGTGGACAGACATGACACTGTGCAGGCAGAGCACATGCTGTTGATTCCACCGCAGTCACCAGAGCAAGGCTTGGTTGTGGCACCTGCAGAGACACTCCTTGCCATCCACCGTGTGCGGTGTGGCGACAAGATGCAGCACTGCAGCTGTGTCAGCTGGTGCTTTGCGCTAGGTGCCTCACCTTGCTTGGCAGGAGGGGCAGCAGCCACTTGAGCTCTCTGTACAGCACGCATGCTGCGGCAAGAAAGACAAGGATGCAGACTTTGCCTCTGAGGCCTGCAAGCAGCAGCAACAGCAGCAGCAGCGGCGTTAGCAGCAGCATGACGCTGTGTAGTCACAGCAGTAACTTGTTTCTTGCTGGTACCAAAGGATCTGGGCAGCAGCATTCACATGTAGGCACGAAGCATCACATGTTCCCGCTTGTGCAGCAGTTGCTGCTACACTGCAGTACACAGCACGCTGGACTCCAGGGCAGCATGTTCACTCAGGTTCAAACACGCTAACCAGTCTTGGCGTCAGCAAAACCCAGCAAGCACCAGGCACCGCCAATGCGGCCTGCACCACACCCACCATGCGCATTCAGCTGCTGGCCCACTTCTTTCACTGATGTATATGCGTACTGTGCACTGTTTTCAGTGCACGGCCCACTGATACAGCGGCAGGGCCGCACTGCAGGGGAGTGGGCAGCAATAGGTCCGTGCAAAACGGTAGAGGCACATATGTCAGACATTGCTTTGGCATGGGCATCACTTAGGCATCAACAGGCGGGTCAGCTAAGTCACATGATAATGGCTACCAGTATGTGGTAGGACTTCATAACAGCAGGTGGTAGGACTTCATAACAGCAGGTGGTATGATGAATGCACCCCACAATGGTATGGTTTTACGCATACAGCTTTTGCTTTTGCATGTTGCCACCCTGTTAATGGCTCATTTCAGCAGCAGGTGTGATTTGCACCCCCCCCCCCCCTCGCTGCTGCTCTGCTGTAGAGCCAGGTCACCGCTTTAAACGGTGATGCAGCAGCCGCTACGCATGCCAAGATATGTTGCCTTTGATCAATAGCAACATGTTGTGTTTGCAAGCGGCTTTTTGGCAGGCCTATGCAACACCTTCTGTGACAAGTCACTTGAAGTGGTATTTTTCAAATGCTTGGCATGCACTTCTACAGAACTACATACATGTGCGCGCACTTTCGTGACTTGGCGTGCAATCAGCTGTATCTTGCAACGTTGAAAGCTTGTCACAACAACACGCTGTCCTTGCTGCAGCTGACGCCTGAACATCCACGCCCCGCGTGCGGCCGCTGATACGTCTTGCTTTCGACTCAATGTACCGAGTATGACAAAGTTAATTAGTCAGTCGCAGCAAAGGCGCAACTTTGCTGCAGCAAACCTAAAGCAGCGCAGGTGCAACAGCAGGAGGAGAGAGCAACGACCACCCAACCCATTCTTGAAAGGCCGGCCAAGGCAGCGTGTACAGGACGGTGATGATCTGGAACTTGATGAAAGTACTGTGGCAGACCTGCAGTGTTGCCAGGGTGACAGTGACCACTGTCAGCGAGTGCAGCAGCAGCGCCGCAATTGGGATGAACGCAGGGCAGCAAACACCAACAGCATGCAGCAATATGAAGCTTATCAGGAAGCTGAAGACCAGCTGAGGCAGCAGCAGAGCTGCATGCAGCTGATGAATGAGCGTGTGCTGTCAGCTGTCGCACGGCACTGCTGTCACAGCGTGCCTGATGTGGACAGCTGCACGTCAGTAGCCAGCATGCGGTCAGTTGCCTGCCACATGCTGGGCGCTAGCTTCTGGCTGCCAGTGCCTACAGTAGCATGCCAGGCCTGCGGTGACACATGGGAGGTCAGCCCAGCAGACATTGGCTGCTTTGGCAACACTCCAGTGCTGCCCAACACCTGGTTTGACAAGCAGTTCCTGCGTTGCTACAGGCAGCTTCTCTTAACAGGTGGCGTCAGCAGCAGCACTTTTGCAGGAGCTCTCAGCACTGTTGCTAAGGTCATAGAGGCTGCCGCCGCATCCGCAGCATCACCAGCAGGGCCAGGTGGCCAGGGCGCAGTCCCCACTATTGACCAAAGGTAATCACCAGCAACATGCAGCAGCGCTGTACACACCAAAGTGCTTCTTCTTCTTGACACCGCGGGCTGACCCCTTGACATGCTAATTTGTGGATGCTGATTTGCACTTGCAGACACCTCCAGTCAGCATGGCTGGAGTACAGCCGCGCAGCTGAGTATGCACACGACCCCCATGCACTGCTGCGTGAAGAGCTGAGCTTCCTTGGCCCTGCTGGCCTATGCCCAGCATGCGCTGGGACGCCAGACTCTGCAGGTGTGATCAGAAACAAACCTTTGTCTGAACGCAGCAAGCAAATGTGTCACGCACAATCCACTAAAAGTTATGTTGTGGTGTGCAGGGGCTGCGGAGGTTGCTGCAGCGCTGCCAACACCTGGCCACTCTGCAGAGCATCTCTTTGAGCCGGGTAAGTGGGTTGTGATAAGGCGCAATGAAGGGTGATCTCATTGCGCTGACCAGCAGCTGCGCAGCGCACATCAGCTATGCCTGCTGTTCATCACTTGAAACAGATGTATTCCTGTCAACACAAAAGTGCATATGCTGCAGGTGGTGCTGCTGCTGCTGAAGATGATGCTGTGCCAGCGCAGACAGCGCTGGAGCTGGGCCTGCTGCCAGGTGAGTCAACTCATACTGGGTGCCAGTCATTCACTCACTGTCGCGTGTCATGTGGCTGATGTGTAATGCAGAGTGCATGCAATGCACATGAGCTGGCATGGATGCTCTGCACCACAGGTGCACAACACAAGTGCATTGTAGCAGCAAAGCAGCACCGCAGCTTGGTGCTCTCCACTCATGTCTTGTGCCCTGCTTTTTTTGTGATTCTGCACTGCTAGCTGGTGTGTATGACTTCCTGCCCGTCTTCGGTCATGGCGAGCTGCCAATCATTTCGGCCGCTTGTTTCGACTCTGCTGTGAAGCCCAACCGCTACAACTCAGCAGGCAGGAGTGGCGGCTACATGGGTGCTGCTGCTGTCCTGGGCCGCTTTCTCGGCAAAGCACACGACAAGCTGTGGCACATGACGAGCTCAGGGGAGCTGTGTGTGGCACAAAGTCGGATCGCTGAGCTTGGTGCAGACGAAGTCAGCATCGAGGTGGATGGCGAGTGCCACCCGATCCTGACCTGCTCAAGGCTGACTTCACAGCGCAGTGGCCTCTGTGACGAGTTCGGCCTGACTGGCTCCGTGTGCAGCCATGGCCAGCCGCTGCTGGGCATGTTCTTGGCGATGCCAGCACCTGAGCGCTTCTTGTACTATGACCTAGCGCTGCAGGAGCTGCTGCTGGAAGCACGCGTTAACGTCATGTACCTGGACACAGGCTGCAGCTACTCGCGCCACCTTCAGCTGCATTCACCAGAAGCTGCTGCACCAGGCCACATCCGCGTGCCATGGTGGCACGCCAGGGGCCACGGCGTCAATTGCTGCCTGCGCAACTCCGGCCTATATTTACCAGGTAGGCTGTGTGCTGCAGCAAGTGCGTACATCGTTGCCATGTCATGCGGCCTGTGCTGCTGCATGCAGGGGGCGCTAATGTTAATGCGTGCCTGGTGGACTGCCTGGTCAAGATTTAGACTGCAATACAGTGAATGTACAGCAACAGCATTTCTGGCTGTGAAGCTGCGCAACATGCAGTACACATGCTGCAACAAAACTCTCGCTCTGTTGATGTTGGCAACTGAGCATGTCAAACACTATTCTGCAGGTGCTGGCCGCAGGGTTGGGGAGACCTGCGAGCAGCTGTGGGCTCAGCTCAAGCCTCTCACCTCCATCACGAGGTACATGGCCAAGCCCAATTACCAGGACTGCATTGACGACTTCCTCGGCTTTGTTGCCGCTGCACGTCTGGAGGAGTTTGTGCCATTCATGGTGGGGCAGCACAAGAGCCTTGTGCGCAAGCTGGGTAAGTAGCAGTGCTTGCTGGCGTAAGGGCCCGGTGCCAGCGCTGGCAGCAGTTGGGGGCAGGGCGGCGTGGAATGCATATCATGTGCTGAGGCTGATTAATGCTACAAGCTTGGTGCTAGTGCAGCAAACTGAGCGTATAGATGATGATGTAGCAGTACCAGCTGGCGCGTGACTTCATACTGTGTGCTGTCTTGCAGAGGAGTGCCGCAACCGCTACCTGGACCTGGTGGCTACGGCGGGGCAGCAGGGCCTGACTGAGATGCAGCTGCTGCGTGCAGCACTGGACCGGTGTGGGCGTACTCCTGCTGCAGCTCCTGCTGTTCTGGACGCGGCAGCCGCTAGACTGAAACTGCTGGTGAGCCAGTGCAGCATAATCCTTTCACAGCATAGCACTGCAACTGGGTTTTCGTTGATTTATGCACTCAATGCTGGTCGTCGTGTCGCAGAGCGCAGCAATCCTCAAGCACACACAGCGCTGCGTGCATGTGCTGCGTGCAGAGGCATTGCAGACCAGCCCTCTATGCTGCCGCCTCCTGCATCACCAAATGACCCACGCTGCCGGCCTGCGCGTGCCTTCTTCAGATGGATTACGTCCGCGTGGACCAGCAACGCACGGGTCTGCGGCAGGTGCAGCAGCACGCAACAGCGCTTGCTGTGGCCCTGCCTGGCAGTGAGGGCCGCTCGTTGCACGCGCGCGGCCAGGATTCTGCGCGGCTGCAGAAGCTTGCAGAGAAGCTGGGTGTGCTGATGACCAAGCTGGACATCCAGGAGCCACTGCAGCCCAGCAGCAGCGAGTACAAGAGGGGCTTAGCGGCTCTGCGCGATGAGCAGCTGAGCAGCTTGCAGGCAGAGATAGAGAAGCATGTGTCAGCGCTGTCAGTGTTGACACATGAGCGGCAGCAGCAGGGAGCAGCAAGCAGCATCACACGCTCGCAGCGGAAACAGGCACAAAGCAGGCGCAAACGTGTGCGGCAGCTGGTGGGGATGATGCACAGCTGGCGGGTGGTAGATGCGCCCAGCAGCGTTGCTGTGCAGCAGCTGCCTGCAGCGTGGACAGACAGCAAAGTGACCGAGCTGTTCCAGGGCAAATACCCCTGGCGGCACGGAGCAGCTGACGATTCTGGAGCAGTAGCAGCTGTGCTAGCTGAGCGCTTCAGAGACGCATGCGCAGAAGTGAGTGCACTGTACTATTTCTGGAAATGTGCGACCTATATGTTGCTGTGTTGTGGACTTGGTGTTGATCAGCGCAATGCCTGCAATGCGCATTGAGCCAAATGTTGATTAGGTGCTGTGGGTGTTTGCATATGCGCAGGAAGCGGGCTGAATTTAAGAACCTACTGCCGCAGTAACCTGTTGCTACCGCTACTTGCATGCGTTGTTACACTTGTCCCCTTTTACTTATGCAACACCACGCTATGCATGGTTTTCCCTTGGTATTGCGCTGCCACTGCAGGAAGCGCGGACCATTGAAGAGCTGGTGATGCAGCGTTTTGAGCGGGAGCGCACGCAGCAGCACTTCATGTACGTGAAGAATGTGTGCTTGGAAGCCAGCCGCGCGCAGCAGCAGGCAGCAGATGAACTGCACATGAGCGTGGCAGGCTGCGTGCCGCAAGGCAACCTGGTCGGTTGCACATCAGCGGTGAAGCATGTGCTGCTGGAAGCTGCTCGACATGGGGCGCTGGCAGTGCTGCTTAAGCGCAACGCTGCAAGGCACCAGGCTTGGTATGAAGCAGCAGCGGCTGAGTTCCAGAAACTGGTTCCGCAGTAGCGGCGGCTGATAGCATTGCGTGCTACTGCAGCAGTGTATAGCAGGGTTATGCAGTGTCTGTGGTACAGTATGCTGTTATCAACTGTTCGCAACTCCAGCAGCTGATGTGGAGTGTGTTTTTGCACACACTTATCATCAGCACCTGTGCGGCAGTTGGGTGTCTGCAGCACGTACAGTGATGACGGGACTGTTGGTGCTGGATGCCCAAGTCAGCACACGAGGCATCACTTGTATGATCGGTTCAGCTGGGCAGCAGCTGCAATAGGGTGTGTGCATGTGTGCAGCACCTGGCTACTGAACTCATATGGTAAGGTTGTACACGGAACATGCCGCCTTCCACTCTGATGGTGCGCGGGGGCCGACATTAGTACTGTGGCTTGGGTTGGGGAACATGACGTAGCTGCTGCTAGCACTGATGATGGTGTGTTCCGTCAAACAACCGTGCACCGCGCGTGTAAGCTGCATGACTTGGGGCGATTCCCACCCTCCACGCGGCACTCAACAACATAGCTAGTTGGTTCTGCATTGCAGCACGGATCAGCTCATGTGCATGTGCAGTTGTACTTTGGGGCGCTGTACACTGAGCTGCACAGTGCATGCTCAGCTGCAATCATGCCCGCACATGTGCACATCATGTACTTGATGTCAGTGATACCCTGATATTGAAACTGCAGCTTAGTTGTAACAAGCAACAACACTCTACCCCAAATGCGTGGGGCCGATGGCGCTGATGCTATGGCTTGAATGGGTGATAGGATGATGATGGGTTGCACCACGGATAGGTTCACCTGCGACCTTGGCCTGCATGAGGGTGATGTTATTTCGCCCACACTGTACCTGTTGTTTATCGACGACTTGCTGCGTGACGTGCATGCAAAGCACCCTGGCGTTACCCTCATGGGCCCTCGTGACGAACCTGCAGGCCAAGTTGTGGCAGCCATGCAGGCTGATGACTTTGTTGCTGTCTGCGGGTCTCTGTCTGAAGTTCAGGCTGTGGCTGCAACTGTTTACAATTACAGTTGCCAGTGGCGCTTCAAGCTCCACAGCTTGAAGTCTGCCGTCATGCATGTGCTGCCAGCAAGACAGACCAGCCAGCTGGTCGACTCCGGCATTGTTTGGAACAATGTCCCTGTGCCTGTTGTATCGGAGTACTGCTATCTTGGCCTGTGGTTCAACAATACCTGTACATGGACCACACATTTTGAGAAGATGCTGGCTAAGGTGCAACGTGTGAAGGGTGCGCTCATGCCAATTTGGAAGAGCCGCAGCATCAGTGTGGAGGTTAAACGCATACTGTTGCTGACGTGTGTCCGTCCATTGTCGAATATGGCAGTGAGGTTTGGTTTCCGTCC
>JACERP010000444.1:0-60248 GCA_014080715.1 Scenedesmus sp. NREL 46B-D3 | reverse complement strand
CTGCTGCAGCCAGCAGGGGCAGGTCGGCCGCTGGTGCTCTTGCGCAGCCTGCCATCAGGGTGGGTGTTGTGCCGCCTGTGCGCGTGCTGGTCTGTGCGCAGAGCAATGCAGCAATCGATGAGCTCATGACGCGGCTGGCAGACAGCGGCATATGGGGCAGCAACGGTGCAAAGCGTGCACCTGCAATGGTGAGGCTGGGCCGTTCCGATGCCACAGCTCCATCAGTGCGCTCACTGCACCTGGATGCACTGACGGATGGTTATCTTCAGCATGAGCAGCTGGACCGGCTGGCTAAGGCCAGGCAGCTGCAGGTTGAAGCCGGTGGGGTGGCTGGTGAAGCGGCTGCAGCAGCAGCGGCTGCGGCAAGTGAGCACGAGGATGCAGTGCAGGCTAGGGTGCGGCGCATCCGTGACAAGCTGCAGCAGGTGGAGAGACAGCTGGCAGACTTGGCAGCAGCCAAGGCGAAAGGGGTGAAGCAGGGAGTCAGTGCTGCAGTTGATGGCAGGAGTGAAGCCGCTGCGGCTGAGGAGCAGCAGCAGCCTCCTGACGGCAAACATGGCAGAACTGAAGTTGGTCTGGCAGCAGCTGTGGCTGACGCTAATACTCGCAAGCGGCAGCGCATGTCAGATGGCAGCGCAGCCACCGCGAGTGTGGCACATGTGCCTGGCAGCAGCAGCGGCAGCGACATGGATGTGAGTGACAGTGAGGGTGCTGCTACTGTGCACAGGGGTCAGGGGCAGCAGCAGCATTTTGTGCAGGAGGACATCAGGCAGCAGGCTGTGGGCAGCGGCAGGGGCATAGGCAACGAACATGACGGAAACAGGCACACAGGTAGAGGTGGGGCGGGGATGGGCACAGGGATGACCGCATAGGCAGCACTAGGAGCAGCAGAGATCATGAGCACATACGAATCAGCGGCAGTGACAGACGCCGACGCAGCAGGAGCAGCAGCAGAAGTAGACGCAGGCGCAACAGCAGGAGTAGGAGCAGAGGCAGGCGCAGGCGCAGCAGCAGAAGCAGAAGTAGAGACAGGCGTAAGCGCAGCAGAAGCAGCAGCAGAGACAGACGTAGAAGCAGAAGCAGGCGCCCCGACAGTGGGCAGGCATAACAAACGGGGCTAGCAGCAGCGAGAGATGCAGAGAGCCGGGCAGCATCAACAGCCCTGCCAAAGGCGGGTGAGGCACACAAGCACACCCAGCTGGCGGCGCAGGAGGCTGGCCAGGAGCTCGCAAAGCTCAGCGCAGCAGCAGCAGCAGCAGCAGCAGCAGCAGCAGCAGCAGCAGCACCCGCAGCAGCCAGCACAGGGTGTTGTTGCGAGCGAGTCGCTGCTGCGGGACCAGCACCGTGCGCTGCTGGCGCAGCTGCGCACTGCTGAGCTGGATGTGCAGCATGCGCGCGCGGGGCCCATTGGCGGGGCGGCGCTGCGGGAGCGGGAGCGGGCGCGGCCCAAGATGCGCCAGGCTGTGGTGAAGGCAGCCGAGATAGTGGTGAGCTGGCTGGGGCGGCAATTCAGCAGGCAGCCGGGAGGTCTTGGTGGTTCTGCAGGGATATTGATTTCTGCATTGTATGTGCGTGCGCTGCGCCAGCTCAGGCCCTTTTGCATTATTCTAGTACTGTTGCCAAACTGCTGCTGGTGCTGACGCCAAACGCCCCTGTTGCCGCTGTCCCCGGCTGCTGCAGCTGTGCACGCTGAGCGCTGCTGGTGGCGAGCTGCTGAAGCAGTGCCCGCTGTTTGACGTGCTGGTGGTGGACGAGGCGGCGCAGGCGCTGGAGCCAGCCACGCTCATACCCCTGGGCCTCATCAAGCCAGGTGGGCACGCCCGGCGCTGCTGGTGCGCCTGATGCGTGGTGTGCGGTGATGCGAGGGGCTGTGTGTGTTGGTTTCTGCCGCTCCGAGAGCATGCCTGGACCCAATACAGCTGGGTGAAGACATGCCATACTACTGGCAACTGCCTCATGTGGTCCATTTTTAATGATCTGCTGCTCCATTGCCGTTGCTGATTATTGAGCAGTAGTGTGTACAGCTGCCGGCACCGTGGTGGGCGACCCCTGCCAGCTGGCCCCATGGCACTGTCACTGGCACCAACTCGTGTCCCGCCACTCACGCTGTGCACCCTCTCCCATCTCTGCCCTTGCTGCCTGCTGCCTCACAGCTGGCCTCATGGTGCTGCGTTTGCTGACCCATGCAGCTTTTTTGTTTGCTGCTGACTGGCAATGCAAAGCCGTCAACTACCTTCTATTCAGACGCAATTCCATCCCTCTCACTCAGTGACACGTCACCCTAACGTCCTGCTGCCTGCTGGTGCCTGCTGCAGCGGCCGAGTCGTGCTGGTGGGCGACCCCTGCCAGCTGCCCCCACCGTGCTGTCGCGCGCTGCTGAGGCCGCCATGCTGGCGCAGAGCCTGTTTGAGCGGCTGGCACGTGCCGGCTGGCCTGTGACGATGCTGCGTGAGCAGTACAGGATGCACCCCCACATCAGCGCCTTCCCTTCCAGGTGAGAGGCAGCGGGCTCGCAGAGCAGGCAGCAGGCACTGGCTGGTGGGCGTGTATCAAATGTGAGGGAGCTGGGGCAGCTGGCGACACAGAGCATTATCAATGTGCGGGTGCTAGGTTGCTTGATGTACGTTGCAGTATCGATCTAGCAGCTGTCTGTCAGTAGCCATGTGTGAGAAAGCATCAAGTTTGTCAGCATGTGCGGCAGGGTGCAGTATCGCAGGTTGTTCTTTACCTGGTAGTTCAATCAGGTTGAAGTGCAGCAGCTCAGCTGGCTACTCCTACGGTGCACTGCTGCGGCAATTGTCTGGCTGCCTCACTGCATGCCATCATCTGTGGCACACCATGCTCCTACAGGCCTGTACCAGGGCCAGCAGCTGAGCTGGCTGTGCATACACCTGTGTAGACGTGGCACAGCAGCTGTGCAACTGCCTGTCAACGCCCGCCTGTGCTTTGTATGCCGTCAGGTTCTTCTATGAGGGCCAGCTGCTGAACGGCGCAGGCATTGACGCGGACTCCAAGGGCGCCCCCTTCCACCGCCGCCTGGCCTACAAGCCCTTCGTGAGTGGGCGGGGTGTTGCTGTTGCTCGGCTCATGTGTGTTTGCGGTGCTATCATGGATCTGTATGTCACCCTTCGTTGACGGGCTAGAAGTGCAAAGTTGCTGCCTACTTTGCAAATGTAATTAAGTTGACAGTCGCTACAACTTATAGGTTTAAGTGCCCGTGTTCATATGGTGACTTCATGTTCCACCTGGCCAGACATGCTGCAACAAGGTTCCCTGCACTGTGCACACCAACACGCTGCCATTGCGTTTCGCTTCACCCGGCTGCCGGGCTCAGGTGGTGTGGGACTGCAGGGAGGGCCGTGAGCGCAGCGGCGCGCACGCTGGCGGCTCCCTGCGCAACAGCGCTGAGGCGCGCCTGGCAGCAACACTGGTGCACGGTGCGCGGCGCTGGCTGGCTGGACAGGGCGAACTGGCATGCATTGGTTGTGCTTGTTGACGCTGCTAGCAGTCGACAAAGGGCTGCATGTCTTTAGCAGTCAGAATGTTGTGTTTGTCTTTAGAGAGAAGGAAAGTTACACGTGGGTCCAGTCACCATCTTGGATGGTATGAGCCACCCCAAATGAGCACAGTGTCAAAGCCTGACAGAGACAAGATGAGCGCACAATACACCAGATTGTGTCCATCCAGATACATGCAAAGTCTTTCAGAGTATGCATCAAGTATATCTGCCGCATGTTGAGACACACCCCACTCAATCAGCAGCTCGCGCCATGGAAGCATCACCAACCGAAGCATGTTGTCAAGGTAATCAACCAGAAGGCAAGGGCAGAAAAACTTGGGCGGCATACGGCAGCAGCAAAGCAGATCAACAATCATACAAAGGCGGCAGGACAACCCTCGCAGTATCCACACTACAATCTAAGGGAGTCTTTGCAGGTGTTTCAGGCAATAGCAACATGGCAGATGGCTCACACACCCATCCGCTGCTGGTCTATGTGCGCCGCCTCGTTGCCACGTCTGCTGTCTGCATGTCATGCATCCCACATGGGCCTGCCTCCTGCCTGCCATGATCCCCGCCTGCCTGTCCCTCATGCTGCCTTGTGGCACCTTGTGCATGGGCCTCCCTCCTGCCCCCCATGAAGCCTGCCCCCCCCTGCTGCTGCAGGTGTGCTGCAGTCCCACCCTGGCGAGGTGGGCAGCGTGGCGGTCATCTCGCCCTACAAGGCGCAGGTGATGGCGCTGAGGGACGAGTTCAGGCGCCAGTTTGGGGGCGAGGCGGCGGTGGCTGCAGCAGGCATCGAGTTCGGCACGGTGGATGGCTTCCAGGTGGGCGGCGGGGCATGCCACCCCTGGAGCAGGATACTACAGCAGGGCAGGCACTGCAATCCACCTGCATGCAGGGCCAGCTGTCTCTGAGTGGCATGTGGGTCGGCACCTGCAGAGGTTGCGGTGTGTCATGTGGCGCGACCCGCACAGGTAGTGCTGGCTCTAAGCAATAACGCTGGCCAGCTGGCACAGTGCAGGAAATGTATTGGCTTGCAGCGGTGGCATTCATGAGGTGGTGTAATGTCTCCATGCTGACCATCCCGCTGCTGTTTGGTCTGCTTCACCTGCTGCAGGGGCGTGAGGCAGACCTAGTGGTCTTCAGCTGCGTGCGCGCACAGCCAGAGGCAGCAGCAGCAGCAGCAGCAGGAGCAGCCGCTGCAGCAGGGTGGGCCAGCAGCAGCAGCGCACCCAGCGCCACAGCTGCAGCGGCAGCGGCAGGAGCCGGACAATCCGGGCGCAGCAGCGGCGGCCCCAGGGTTGGCTTCCTGGCTGATGTGCGGCGCATGAACGTGGGCCTGACGCGCGGCCGGCGCGGCGTGTGGGTGGCGTGCCACGCCGACACGCTGGCTGCGTCACCCGCCTGGCTGCCGCTGCTGCAGGAGGCGCGTGCGAGGGGTGTGCTGCTGGAGGCGCGCGCACCATTCAGCAAGCTGTGTGGTGCTGGCGTGAGCGAGCGGCTGCTGAGGGGGGTGTACTGGGTGCCACCGGCGGCTGGAGCACCTCCTGCAGCTGCAGGGCCCGCCGCAGCACCGCCGGCGCCACCCGCTGCAGCAGGGCAGCCTGTGAGGGAATGCACAGCAGAGCTCACTGCGGCAGGCACGACTGCACACGGGCAGGCACCAGCGGCCGGCCGGCAGCAGCGCAGTGCTGCTGGTGGTGGTGTTGCAGGTCCTGTTGGGGCGCGGGCTGCAGGAGAGCCCAGGCACGGCTACCCTGCTGCTGCAGCTGCTGTTGCCGGCCAACACGGCGGCACAGCAGGCAGGCAGAGTGCGGCAGCACCTGGCCAGCACCAGCAGCAGCAGCAGCAGCCCAGCAGCACAGCAGCAGGAAGTGCACGACCAGGCAAAGCACAAGTTGGGGCGACAGCAGCAGACGCAGTTCACCGCCCTGCCCCCAAGCTGCCAGCTGCTGGCAGGACTGCAGCTGGCACGGCCGCTGGCAGGCAGCAGCAGCAGGGTGGTCGGAGCAGCAGTACCTTTGACCGCCAAGGAGCACCTGCAGCGGCAGCGGCAGCGGCAGCAGCCGCAGCCACAGCAGCAGCCAAGGAAGCAAGAGCTGCCGAGCGAAGAGCCAAGATGGAGCGGGGGATTCAGCAGCGCGAACAGCAGCAGCAGCAGCAGCAGCAACACCAGGAGCAGCAGGCTAGGCAACGGCAGCCCATCAGCACCACCACTGCCATCACCGCTGCTGGCAAGGCTGCTGCTGCTGCTGCTGCCAGGCGGCAGCCATTGAACAGTGCAGCAGCCGCTAGGCAGGCGGTTGCAGGCCCTGGCAGCCACCCCGCAGCTGCAGGCCTTGGCAGTAGAGAGAAGGGTGGTGCTGCAGATGGCCGTGGTGGTCGCTTGATGCAGCAGCAAGGTGGCATTGCAACCACAGCAGCTGAAGATGTGCAGAGTAAAGACAAAGAGCTGCTGGCAGCACTGCAGAAGAGGCTTGCGAAGCAGAAGGCAGCCACCAAGGGGCGATGAACCGTTGTGGCAGAGCGTGCCAAGCACACCAGCAAGAGAGCAGCCTGAACTCAGCTGTGCAGCAAGCAGGTTCATGTTGCACCCCCCTGTAACCTCCATCTAGGGTTCTCATGCGGCTGTTGGCCATGGTGCACAGTGTTTCGATACCCTGCGGCTGCATTGATGACTTTGATATAAGCACTTGTGCTCGGGTCAGTGTGTGTGACGCGCTGTGTGCCTCGTAGACAAGCCACCTTCATACCTGGCTCGACACCAGCAGCTCGCCTGAAACCTGCTTTGCTTCTCACGGAATCAAACTGGCCGTCGTTTAGTTGTATGATGATTTGATGCGATCTGGCAGTCTCTAGCAGTGCATGTCCTCGCGGGATAGCACAGCAGACACAAAATGCGCGCCTTGCTGCTTGAGTGTGGGAGCCTCGGTGAGCTGCGTGGGGGCCTTGCGTGTCTGCAAACTGCAGAGATTTACCCTGATGAGTCGTCTGCTGCTGCAGGCTTACAGCTCCTTGGCAGTGCTCTGCGAGCCAGCGATCAAACAGCAGCAACAGCAGCATTGAGCCTCCCATGTATCATGACTTTGGTCAGATACAAGCGCAGAAGCACACGGCCCCAGGGCAAGCAGGAACAGGTAAGCAGTCACTTGGGGATGCATGTGCTGGCTGTGCCAGCAGCAGCGCCTTTGCACAGTGCCCTGCTGGTCACTGCGCTAGTACTGTGTATGCACAGCAAGCAGTACAGATGCGCAGCTGCAGTTTTGCATCTCACAGCATAGCCTCGTACGAGTTTTTTTGGCTTCAGGATGAGAAGAAGCGCCAAATAGACGAGGCGCATGACCTGCTGCAGCCGCTGGCCTGTTCAAGGAAGTTTATAGAGCAGGTAAGCTGCGCCACCTGGCTGTCCGCTGCCTTGTCATCAGCAACAGAACCTCTCCTCCAGGCACCATTGAAAGAGCAGGACCAGGGAACGTGGGCTCAGTGTTCTAGCAAGCAGCGTGAGCTGGCCTAATTTAGAATTGTGCAGCATCTTCAGCAGCATCTTCAGCAGCAGCATCAGCAGCAGGAGCAGCAGCTTCCACTGCATGCCTGCAGGGAGCATGCCTTCTCCCCAGCAAAGTCAGTGCAGCAGTGCGTGATGGACGGTTGCTCACTGCTAGCATTGCTCTGCTGGCCGAGCCTGCAGTCTGACCGCCAGTTGTACTGCCCTGCCGCACGGACGCCCCTGCAACCGCCCCTCCTGCAGGTGTACAGCAAGCGGTTCCGCCTGCCTTCTGCGCCAGCACCGCACGGCTCCTTCCCCCAGGAGCTGCATGCGCGCATCACCGCCTTGCAGGACATCGCACATGCACACACGCAACAGCAGCGGGCAGCTCTCAGCCGCAAGCTGTGGCACTCCACGGAGCTGCTCAACCTGAGGCCTGAGACCCTGCGGCACAAAGCAGCAGCACTGTCACAGCAGCTGCAGCAGCAGGACGGCGTCACAGCAGGCCTCGTGCAGCGGCTGATCACCGCGCAGCCCAGCGTGCTGATGTTCAGGCCGGAGACGCTGGCGCAGAAACTGGCAGGCACGGGGCAGCGGCTGGGCGTGCTGCCGCCTGTGGTGCTGGGCATGTGGCTGCGGCAGCGCTCCTTGATCAACAACAGCATGCACACGCTGGATGCCAAGTTGCTCGAGCTTGCAGGCATGCTTCACTTGCAGGAGCAGGGCCTGCAGAAGCTGGTTGTGGCGGCACCTACACTGCTGGCTTCCTGCATGGACAAGGTCCGTGCACGGTTTGAAAACCTGTTAGACTGCCTGCCAAGTGACACATGGACAGCAGAGATGCTGGGTCGTGCACTTGTGAGCTACCCCGCTGTGCTCACATACAGTGCCGAGACGGTGCGGCATAAGTGGGAGGTTGTGGGCAGGTATGCTGCGATGCATGAGCCCAGCAGTGAACAGCTGCGGAAGCAGCAGCAGGCTGCGGTTGTGCTCAACTTCTTCACACGGTCGGCTGTCCACATTTCTATGCTGGAGTACATCATGCAGCAGCCACCACAGCCGCTGTTGGAGCAGCAGCAGCGGCAACAAACCTCTGGTTGGGACGCCCACAGCAGCGATGGCAGCAGCAGCAGCAGTGACAGCAGCAGCGGTGATGATGAGGCCAGTCTCCAGCTGCAGTTGTCCAGCGGTGCGTCAAGCACGGGTAGGCCTGCCCTTGACCTGCTTGTTGCAGGGCAGGCAGGGCCTATGCCTCGGCTGCTGTGCGTTCTTAGCCCAAACAAAGCCAAGTGGGCAGCGCTGCAGCAGCAGTACCCGGGGTTTGCAGACTGGTACAAGCAGCAGAAGGAGGGGCAACGGAAGCAGCAGCAGCAGCAGCAGCAGCAAGATGATGAGGACGGGTAGCAACAGCAGGTGATGCAGCTGCTGTCAGGTCCTGCACACATAGGGGCTTCTAGCTGGTTGGGAACCTGCGGCAAGCCATTTATTTGTATGTTGATTGGACATACCATGTTTTTACACACTATTTGGGGCACTTGCTGTCTCCTTCCCTTTGTGGTTGAACATTTGGCACGTGCTGCTTACAGCAACTTGCTTTCTTGTCAACTCAATGATGATGTAATGTTCTGCCAGCATAGTTGGCTTTACTAGCATCACTGCTCAGTGTCGTGGTGATGCTGCATGTTTGTACAAGCAATTTTGGCATGTAGGCATGCTGCATAGCGGTCACATGCTAACACTGTGCTTGAACCCCTGATCACGCTGGCCGTGCAGAACTGCAAGGGTGCGTGTTGTTGCTGTGTTGTAACCACAGCAGTGCAGGCAGCAGTGCATGGCCTGTGTATCTGGACACCACAGACAATGTGATGTCATCCATCATATTGCGAGTGGTTGCTTCCATCTATCACCTCTGTGGCAGCTGCGGTTGCTGTTCACTCAGCACCTTGCCAAGTTGGGGGAGAGGGGCAGCATGGGTGGCGGAGGGAGCGAGGAGAGGGGGGTGCCGCAATATGAGTGCTTCATGCTGCATTGTGTATCTTGCATTGTGCGCCTTCCTGCCCTCTTCATTTCACAGCGAGGAGCTGCAGTTTTGCATGCAGTGATTAGGGTTCTCAGTCCTTGGCTGAGAGCGATTCAATCGCTGCCAGGGAGGCATGTGGACTATGAAACCTTCACGATGATGAATTTCATGTCCAGGTTGAGGCTGGTGAATCTTGAACGGCCTTTAAGTATGCAGACGAACACAGCGCGGTGACCGAGGCACTCCAATGACGTTGTGGCTGCTGCTCCTGCTGCTTAGTGTGACTGATCCGATGGTGCTATGGCAAAGATCGTTGGGCATACATGCAGCTGCAGTACCGCGCAGATGGCCGCAAGCAGCAGCAGGAGCAGCAGCATCTGCATCACCGGCCCAAGCGCCTAGACTGAAGAGGTCAAAGACTGGCGCAGCTTGCAGTGCCAGGCAAGAATTCGCACAGACGGTTTTAGACGCTGTAGCACGCCCAGCGGTAAGTGCAGTGCGTATGATCAGCAGTAGCTTGATGCCATGAGACAGCAACGTTGCTGTTAACAGCAAGGGGTGTACATTTAGTTGATGTCGTGCTGCTCCCATACCTCCAATACTATATTCTTACCCCTCGGTTACAGATATCGCAGCTGCCTCTGGCACAGCAACTACAGCTAGCTCTGCCTAGCTAGCTCTGCCTCGGCGTGTACTCTGTGCAGGTATCCACCAAGGGACCTACTGGCAGCCCATGCCGCCTGCTGCTCCCCAGTACGCCTGGCAGCATCACCTCTACCAGTACAGCATACAGGCAACAGGCACAGCGCAGCGTCACAAACAGCAACAGCAGCAGCAGCAGCAGCAACACAGCGGCCCAACCGGTTGAGGGCTTCATACATCACCTGCCCTCGCCTGCTGTGCCGGCGGCTTGGTGGCAGCTGTGTGATGCGCTTGCTGCCTCCCAGCTGGCGGGCCTGCAGGCGCACCTGGCTGCAGGCAGCTGCAGGCTGCCTGACACACACAGTGCAGCAGGTGCGGTGCAGCAGAGTTACGCACTGGTTATGCATGTAGTGTTTCTATTGGCATATGCAAGCAAGCCCAGGCATAGTGTGAATGCCGGGATGGTGAGGAGTTCTGTGGTATGCAGTTATGAAACATGTGCTGCGGTGCTGCGGTTCTGCTGTGTGCAGGGGCGCGCTGCCAGCTGGGGCGTCAGCCGTGGGTGTACACCTTCGCTGATGCGGGGCTGTCCGCCTTCAGTGCAGCGCTGTTTGCCTCCATCGCGCAGGGCTGGGCCGGCGCAGCCAAGCAGCTGGGGGCACCACCCCCACAACTCAACAGGTGCAGCCGCACCTTGATTTATTGTGTGATCCACAGCACAGACCATAGTGCGACATTGTGAGCATCAGACTGATTTGCATAAGCTGTCGTAACGCACCGTATTTTTTACAATGTTTCTGATGTGACATTGCTGCTCTTGGCAGCTAGGCGGCAAGCCATAAACACCTTTAGTTACTCCGCCACTGACAGCTGCTGTTCTGGTCCTTGCTAACTGCGTGTGCTTGTGCTGCCATGACTTGCAGGTTTGACCTCTTCCACGGCCACATATTTATCGCAAACAACTGCGGCATTGACAAACCGAACACGCAAGACAGCAAGCATCAAGCAAAAAGGCAGGCACACAACACACGCAGTAGCTCGGGACAGGATCCCTCAGGCACTCACAGCAGCAGCCAACGCCATGGCAGAGGGACCCCACAACCACACTTGCAGCAACACCAGCACAACCACAGCAGCAGCAGCAGCAGCAGTTGCCGTGTAGGGGTGCTGTTCCATGCATCAGAGTACCCTGCATACAACAACATGTCCTTCCCCATCATGCTGGGGCATTGCCAGGCTGGCAGCAGCTGCCGCTACAACCCAAGAGCCATGGACCTGCGCAACATCCTGTGGTGGCAGGTGAGCTGGGCTGTGCAAACTCTGCAGTTGGTGCTGGCTGTGGAGGCCTTGCTGCTGCTGAGCAGCTGCAGGAGTCGCCGCCACGCCCCTGAAGTGCGCGTGACACCAAGGCGTGTGCCCCAGCTCAACCAGCACACGTTGGCACTATCACAGCGTGTGACCTGTCCATGCTCACCTTGCTGCTCTCTCCTGGTGCTGCCGCTTCACCCTGCAGGGCCAGCTGGCAGTGCTGGATGTGGGTGAGGTGCGAACAGGTTGAACACGGCTGGGGCAGTGGACAGATGCAGTGCAGCAGCTGTGTCATGTTAATGCTGTGCACCATGGCTGTGTCCACAGCGGAAGAGGCAGTGGACAAATGCAGTGCAACAGCTGTGCTCCTCCTGCTGTAGACAGGCCATGGTGCAACAGCAATGATTTGACTCTCCCGGGGCCTGCCGCTAGCACTTGCAGCAGCACGCGCAATTCTGGGCAGCATCATGTTCTAGTTTCCACACACCATGTTAGCATATATTACTCGGGAATGCCATACCAGCAGTTGTGCTGACGCACCGTGTGTGCTGGCTTTTGCTGCTGACTCTGCAGGCCTCGTCTCTGCACGCCCTGCTGCTGCATGAAGGCACCCGACCCCTCAGGACTGTGTACGAAGAAGACTTTGGTCAGCCGCTGGCAGAGCTACTGCTGCTGAGGCAGCCACACCACCGCCGGCAGCGCCGCACGTCAGCAGAGGTGCAGCGCTGGAGCAGGGCCCTGGCAGCAGAGGCTGGCAGCGCGCAGTGCAGCAGGAGCGCGCGGCACCATGGCGTGTATGTCAGCTACTAGCCTGGTGCAGTGGACGTGTCAAGTGGACGCCATTGCAGGCGCCAAGGGTCACACGGCAAGCAGCTGTGTGTGGTCGCGGTGATGCATGCCCTTGCATCCCCTGGATGCATGCTGCCTGTGAGTGGGTTCCACAGCCTGTGTTCCATGGCGCGCACCCGCATTGCTGGCCCACATGTTGGTGGATGTGTGACGCTGGAGCAGGGCACTGGCGGTGGAGGCTGTAGGCATGCAGTGCAGTGCGGCAGGCTGCTGTGGCAGTAGGCCGTCTTGGGGTCTTGATATCTGTCTCTAGAGTGTGGCATTTCGAATAGATTATGTGCTTCATTCTTTTCTGTGTCTGTGTCTAGAGTGTGGTCGTCAAAGCAGGGCACGGTACGTACCGTCATGTACGCCAGTATACTGGCATACTCAATGCAACTTGCAGTGCACAACGACTTGAATGTGTCTTCTTCTTGAACCTTGGTGGTCACTGCAAGTACTGCTTATGGTCTTACCCTGCATGCTGCCTGTGACCAAGTGGCAGGAGCAGGCTTCAGCTGATATGATCACCAGTATCACCAGCTGGCAGGACACAGTGAAGGACATTCTGGTTGACGTCAGCAGTGTGGCAGGCAACCACCATGCGTCAACGTGCTGTGCATATTATAATGTGACCATTGCAAGCTTCGAACTAGCCTTGCTGCCTGCTGGTTTACATAAGTTACCAACTGGCTGGACCAGCCGGCACCCTGACTTGACACCTGACATCAGACACAGACTAACGTACGTACAGCTACCAACATAAACGGGGACATAATGCCAGCCTAACCCTCAGCACTAGTGGAGGCTCCATTGCTCAGCCCTGCAAGCCAGTGTAAGCCCTGCAGTGAGGGTGCTCTGCAGGCATGGTACTAGGCTCTGCAGCCACACCACTGTGTTGCAGTCACAGCAGGACAGACTTGATTCCAATACCAAATACCAGATACCAAAGTAGGGCTACAGGCCCACCCACTAAGGAGCCAACAAGGCTCATGGGGTCCCACAACAGCCAAGGAGTACCAATCCAACTAACTAATCCGAGGCCTCAACAAGTTCCGAGGATTCTCTGAGGCGCTAGGCTCACAAATCAGAACCAACCGCATAACACCGCTGCGACTCTGCTTGTGCAATGACAAACCGTCCTGCGCTGCTAGCATTGCCATCCCTATGCCAACTCAACAACTTGAACCACTGGTGATCAAGCCCATTCAAGCACTGCAGTGCACGCCAACTTAACTCACTGCATGCCAACTCAACAACTTGAACAACTTGAAACCTCCACTGGCAAGTGCATTACACCAACATGCGTCAAGCAGATCTGTTTGTCTAGACAATAACGTATATACCATGATATATCATGGAGAAACAACAGTGTGCATTACTCAGGCTGCCAAACGCTTGGCACAGTGTGCCCCATGACACCCTCACGCTGCTAATAGCAACGTTGCTAACATATTCACATGGCATGTCCAGCTATGCTGGCAATGTTGCGTAAATCGTGATGCTTTCACATGCATGCATTGCACCGCATTATGCGATGCCCGATTTGTCTCAGGCTCCTGTGCACAACAAGCACACTGGGAACGCGTTCTTATACTAGAATAAGCATGGCCCATATCAACATGTTGACAGCACTACAAATGTTTTCAACCAATTCAGCGTTGCTGCCGCAGCAGCATCAGTGTGGCTTGGTACAATGAACCTCTTGCTTGCCAAATGAGGTTTGTGCTGAGTCCTAAGTTTAACAACAGTGCCAACAATGCGTGCAAAGTAACAACCATACGCCCAACATCTCCAGTGATGTACTACATTCATTGCATAAATCATGATATAGTGCAATTGCTTCAAGCATGATCATAAAGCATGCTGGAATAACAATCATCTTACTTGATGCAATTGTGCAGCGAACACTCCCCGCCTGCAAGCAGGTTTAGCACAATACAAACAGTATTTGCCGCCACAAAGTGAACAGGTCAACGCATGAAACCTGCAAAACCATTGAACAGCATGACTGGCAAGCACAGCTAACCTGCGCAATGCAGATGGGTTCTGCATGCTCAACTATGCTGCACCGGTAGGCACTGGAGCCAAGTCCTTGTGCCCACCATGAGTACAGACTGGACCCATCGCCGCCATGCTGACAGCTGGTGCATCAGCACGCTTGACCCGCAGGCGCTGCAGCAGCACCACCACGCGGCGCATGAGCCTCCCAAGTGCACTTGAGCGCTTCTCAACAGCATCACACATGCCAAGCCAGTCGACCAGGCTCAGCAGCTGTCACACCACGCTGCACGCGTACACGAGGTTTACCAGCAGCAACACTGCCCCCAATGCCAACCCATATGCAATGCCAGGCTGGACGGGACCATACGCAAGAAATGAGAGGCCAGCCAGGGCAGTCAGCAGCAGGCAGTGCATGCCTTGAACCATCCCTCGCCCAGTCTGTGCACGCAGGTATGGCCTGAACCCCAGCTGCAACTGCGACATGAGCAGCAGTGCTGCAACCATCAGCAGGCGTTGGTAAAATGGTCCCAGGTTGACTCCAAACACACTGATCGCTACCAGAACTGCAGTTTCACAAACCACCACTGCCTCCCACCAGCAAGTTTTGGGATGGTACGCATGTGTGAGGAAACCCCAGCTGCGCCCAAAGCTTGCATCTCCCAGCCGCTTGGTTTGCGATAGAGTGGTATATATGATCACTGCTGGTAGCACCACGCATAACAGTGCAATCATTAGCACACCAAGTCCCAACGCCAGAGACTTGTGCCAGCCCTCTCCCAAACAGAGGGTGCTTGTGTCAAACACCCAGAAAGAGCCAACAGCGGTGGCTACATAAGGCGGCGAAGCAGGCTGATCAAGCGGTATGCATGCAAACAGCCCAAACACGGTGCGCTGCAGCGAAGGCAGGAAGAAGAACAACACAACCATGGCTGTGCTGCCTAGGCGGTGTACCAGCCTGATGGCAGTGCAAGGCCGCCGCCTCCTGCGCACAAAGCACCTCTTGAGTGACAGCATCTCAATTGTCAGAAGTGCCACAAGCATGACAACCGGCATTCCAAAGTAAAAGAGAACACGCTGCACAGCCAGCGGCAGACGGCTATCAACAGGCAAAATGCAGTCTACACTGAGCGTTTCTGGCGATGATGTGGCCCATACCCAAGCTAGCACGCGCAGGGGGTACTCCATTGTCGCAGGCCAGTCAAGGCCTAGTGATGCAACAATGAGCATGCGCTGGCTGTACAACACCAGGCAGCGCATCAGCTCAGCCGGCGGCTGCGTCTCACCATGCTGTGCCGCAAAGTTGTCTGCCAGTGTGAGATGCACCAGCAGCTTGATGCATCCAAGCAGCACAATGCCTGACACCACATACAGGGTGATGATGGCAGCTGGCTTCATGCAGTGCCTGCACTTGAAAGGCCCTGTAGACCCAAAACCTGCAGCACACTTGCCACACACGTTGCTGGTGTATGCTACATTACACTGCAACTGGTTGTAGCTGCTGTTATCCCTGCAGGTTGCATCCTCTCCACAGATGCGCAATGCCGTCCTGTCACCTGAGCAAGCATCTGGATTAGGGCACCTACATGCAGGAGCATCAGATGGATGTCAGCAATAAGAAACGCACCATGCAAGCAGACAGCACGGCACAGTATCTAGCCCACTCTGCGTTCTCTGCACTTCACAAGCATGCGGTGGGCAGCATGACTCAAACGTGTGTCTCATAAGCAGATGCATGCATGCAACTCTGCAACCATGGTACGTCATGCATTGCAACACCCCATCCCACAAGTCATGTGTTGAATCCTTGAACCGTCATGCTATACCTGCTCACGACACCCATGGGACATGTGTAGGTTCCCTACCTGTGCATCTGTGCCGAGTCTGCCGCGCTGTGCCACCAGCCGGGCTCTGGCACAATGGCGGCGCCACCAGGGCAGGAGGCTCCTGGGGCAGGGCAGGGCTGGCAGGACTGCTGGCTGGGGTCAATGCTGTAGGTGCCCGGCAGGCACACCAGGCACGTGTCAGGGCTGGGGGCGACCTCACCCCTGATGCAGTGACGCACACGCAGGCTGAGGGTGGCTGGGGGACTTCAAGGTATTGTGGCACCCAGAAGGATATGTTGTAAAGCCCTGGAGGCTGCTGCACTCGCAGCAGCAGGTCTGTGAGGCCACCTGCACCAGTTGTACTGCTACCCATGAGGTACGCACCAGCAAAGTAAGCATTCACGCTGAGGCCCTCGCAGGGAAAGCCGTAATGCCCGGTCACAACCACCTTGACCGGCAACACATCCTGCTGAGCCCCGGGCCTACTGACAAAGTCGGCTACAGAGGCATTTCCCAAGACAGTGACCGTTGTGGCAGCCACAGACACATCGTCATCATACTCAGCTGTGTTGTTGGCAACAACAGCCGTCACATGGTCTATGTTGAACTCCTTGCTGCCGGCAGCCACCCCGCCACCGTACCCCCCGGCAACATTGTTACGTATGGCCACACTCATGGGATCAATGTACATGACCGCAGCTTCCAGCAATCAAAGACCACCTCCATTGCCTGCAGCGCTGTTGAACTCAACAGTAGTGCTGCTCAGGTTGAGGTATGACGAACCGTCCATGACAATACCAGCACCTGTAAGAGCGCTGTTATTGGCTATGAGCATGTGTGTCAATGTGACACTGCTGTTGCCTGCACACCATAGGCCCCCTCCAGTGGTCGACACACTATTCTGAAACACCAGACTGGCATTCATGGCAACAGTGGCATTTCCTGCAGCTGCAACTGCTCCTCCTGATTCTGCGCTGCCATTGACGACGCTGCAGTTGTTGAGCAACACCTGCAGAGCGGTCAGTGTGGGTACAAGCACAGAGCAAGTCAGCACCTTACCCAAAGGTCCACCCTAAACTGTACAGTTGGCTGCCGCATTGTGCCTTTTCTTTCACCTCATGCATGCAATTGGGCATGTGAGCTGTAGCACAGCCAGCTAGGCCATGGTACTCTTTACTGGTTCAATTAAATTTGTGCACCCAGACCTTACAGACCTTACTGGCAGTGCCAGCATGCAGTGCATGCGGTCAGTGTTTTATCAGTGATTGCGATTTGCAAGCAGGTTGTATCATGTCCAGGTGCCGGGTACTGGAGTGCACGCATGTCACTGCCATACACGTCATCGCAAATCTCTAGCCTGAATGTGCGCGGGCGCCGACTGTTGTCCCATCATATGTAGCTGAGGATGATGTTTCGTCTGCTGCGCTCATGGCACCACCGCAAGGCACTGCAGCCTGCTCCAGCAGCAGTCCGCTCTCACAGCTTGTGAGGCGAGGCAATTTTATTGTTGCTGGTGACAGTAATCAGGTGTATCAGATCCTTACCTTTGCTGCACCACCTGCATGCATAGCTCCACCTTGTCTCGCGGCTGTGTTTGCGTTGAACGCACACGACCTCAGCGCCACAGAGGCCTCAACATGCAGTGCGCATGCGCCCCCCCAGCTTGCGCTGTTGGCAATGAACTGGCTGCTGACGGCCTCAAGGGCGGCGGAGCCGCCCACACGCAGTGCTCCACCACCATCAGTACCGGCTTGGTTGCCAGTGAACATGTTGCCTGCCAATTTCACCTGCGCACAGCAGCACCCACGCATGGCAATGATTGTAGCTCAATGGGTGCTGTACTACGTCCCAAAAGTTGGCATGCGGTACAGTACTGATATTTCCCGATGTGGTCACATGGGCCCACGGCGTGGGGCCTGACCACGCCAGTCAGACACGGGCACATACATGCCGGTGTAGCCCTTCGTTTTGCAATACAGCCTTGCTCACATCCCTATTTCCAGAGGAAGATGTGCACAATGGAACCTTTGGTCACAGCGCCGTTGCATGGCACTGGACGGCTTGCATGCCACCGTGTGTTACGTTGCAGCCGTAACTGAAGGGCAGTGCAAACTTCCACCCGAGCGAGCTATCATGCTCTGCCAACAAAGGCCATGTGCTCAATCAGAGAGCTGGGCTAGTTTGCAAGTCGTATAAAAAAACACAAGATGATTGTGGCTGGCCAGCCATACAGAGCAAGCCGGTGTCACCTGGGTGGTTTGACCAGGCCTAAGCTACTGAAAGGACACATGTGGTGCCCTGGTGGCTGTTGCATACATGTGAGTGGCCTTGAGTATATGTTTGAGAGGCTGAACATCAGCCGCAGCACTGACACCCACATATTGAAACCCATAACTTGCTGTTGTGACATTCAACTAGATGCTCCTCTAAGGCAGGAACACACTTCTATACACATACTAGCAATGTTGTTTGACCATGCAGTATGTTTGAACAATAAACCCTGACAGCTGGACCCAAGCATGTCGACTTTCTGTGTTATGCATGCATGTGCAGCTATGGCAGTCAATCAAGGACATGTACAGGGATGCCCTCCTGCCCACTGGCATGAATCACCAAAGTGTGTATGCAGTCAGTTGCAGTACAGCAGGTACACAGGGACCATCAGCACCAGCAGCAGCAGCAGCAGTAGCAGCAGCAGCAGCAGCAGCAGCAGCAGCAGCAACAGCAGCAACAGCAGCTGGGGCAGTGCAGCGACATCTGCAGCATCACAGAGGCTGCAGCATGCTGCTGCCTCCATTAGGTGGGCAGGTTGCTGCTGTCAGCTGCACAGAGCATGGGTGGTCAGCAGAAGCCGCAGCAGCAACAGCAATATGCAGAACGCACCCTGCAGAAATTAATAAGCAGCTCAGCAAGCTAGTGCCGTGCACATGCCAGCAGAGGTTCAGTGTTGAAGTAGGCACGGGCAGTGGTCACTGCCATTTGCTTTGTTGCAACATTCTGGCATTCATGCATACACCTAAGAGTATGGATGCCGTTGACACACCATGTGTGGCATGGGAGGATGACTATGGTTTGGCATGATGGTGGTAGAACTTGTACATTGCCAGCTGCAGCGTTTTGGCACTTGTTCAAGTTTGAAGTCTGAACGCAACACCAACCAACGAAAAACTTCAGTCTTTCCATACCCCATAACTTGGGTCCTCTGACCTTGCACATGTGTTTTGCAAAACCCCAGAACATGTCATGTCGTTCTGAGGGGTGCCCTGCAGCCTGCGTCCTTCAGCTTACAACTCCCCTGGTTCAAAAAGGTCACAGTTATGCAAAGAGTGTGTCAAGGCCTTGACATAGGTCTGCAGCAACCCCTAAGCGGCAGACTAGTAGTTGGGCGCAATCATGGGCAGAAATGGCAGATGCACGAGCATATGCTGCACGGCACCTAACAGCACATGCTACTCACCTGTGCTGCATGGTAAACGGCCAAAGCTCCGCCTCGATGTCAGCGCGGTTGTCAGTGAATGCCGTCAAGTGCAGCTCTGCAGTGCTGTTGTTGGTGCACGCCATGCCTCCACCATACTCGGCTGTGTTGGAGCTGACAGTGCTGGCTCTGCAGCGTGGGTGTGCGAGTGTGCAACATGATCATCAGCAGCGAGTGTTGGTGTTGTACATTACATTACATTTACATTACATTGTAGCTGTACGTATTAGGATCAGCTTGGCTGGTTGGCAATGAGGTGCAGCAACATTTCCTATCACTTATGCACCTTGCCACCAGCGGCTCACTTGCAGATGTTTGTGTCAGCCTCTCATTGTTGATGTCACCTACCAAACATCACCTTTAGGATTTGGGGGCTAAACCCTAACAACAGTGTGCACCAACAACAGCACTCTTGCCCAGAACGGTGTGTGTGTGCATGCAAACCTTAAGCCCTGAGTCCGTCCTACATCGCTGCTCGCCATGTACTGCCAGTGGCACGACATGCACAACAGCTGGGCCATGTCGGCACTGGGCTTGCAGCAGCATATGGACAAACGCACTCCACATCACTAGCTGCCCTGTCACACCTGATGATCGCCCGGCTGGTGCCCGCCATTCTCATGGCGCCCCCAAATTCATCAGCACTGTTAGCACGGAAGCTGCAGTTGTGCACTGCCACCTGCACATGGTGGTTGGCCGCAGCAGACATGACCAGCTTCATCAGGCCAGGGCCCACTGCTGTGCTGACAGAAGATGACCCGAGAATTCAGACTAAACATAGATTCATGCCAGGCACGCAGCACACAGCACCCTACAACAACGCAACCTACGGTGGTGTAAATGCCAGGAGCGGTTGATGCCCATTGCACAGTGACTTTGATCTGGCATGTGATCGTAAAGCAGGTTAAGGGCGCCACCGTCGGTAGCCCCCCAGCACAGAGAGTGCTTTTTCAAGCGTCAACCTCGTCCATGTTGGGTACAATCTTAAACAATACAGCATGTACTGCTCACCTGCGCTGCACGCCAGAGTATTAGGCCCCCTCCAGTGAAGCCGGCACGGTTGTTGACAAAAATGGTGGAGTGCAGCTCAGCAGTGCTGTTGTTGTCACACAGCATGCCTCCCCCGGATTTGGCTGTGTTGTTTAGAATAATACTTGCCCTGCAATACAGGTGAGCAAGCCTTGTAGAGTGCCATGTGCCACGGGTCAACAGTGTGAGCTTGCAACGTTACGCACAGCTAGCGGATGTGTTCCTGCCTACACTACCAAGGTTCTGTTATACAGGGTATTACCAGTGATACTTCTTGGATCAGGGGACTGGTAGTTTATTATTTTATATTATCCTTATATCCAATCGACGATATGAGCGAGGATCAGGTCCTTCCAGGATAGTTTTGAGCACTTCACGGCTGCAGTCAGCTGGTGACGGGCTGTGGCACTTGTGTGCTAACCTGGGCATATTGTTGCTCAAGGTGTTTGCTAAAGGTGTTGGCTAAGCTCGGCAATGGTCAAACAAAGTGCGCAGCACACAGGCAACAACTCACTTCCTAGCACTAGCAGTAGTTGTACCACCTGCCTAACGGCAGTGCTGCACACCCTACTTCACAGGTAGGTGCTCAAGCCATCATAGAATCAATTGTGCGTGGCACTGCCAGTAGACAGGGTGCAGCAAATGCATGCGAGGTCAGGGTGTTCAGCAAGAAACATAGGGATGTTATGTTGCTGTAACGGTCAAGGATGTTGTGTTTTTACAACAGTGGCATGGCGGCCCGCTGTGCTGGCAATGGATTCCAAGTTGCAAGTTGCAGCTCACCTCACTACTGCCCTGCTATCGCCAGCCAGGCTGAGAGCACCCCCAACACTTGTAGCCGTGTTGGTGCGGAAGCTGCAGTTCAACACTGCCACCTGGAAAGCAGCAAGACGTCAGCGGCAAGACTGTGGCTTATACCCTGACAGGGGTCCAATCCATGTAAGAGCAAGAGCCAATCAGACCCAAGCTTTTCACCTGTGTTGCGTTTCTCACCTGTGTTGCTTCTCACCTGTTGTTGCACGCAGCACACAGCACCCTACAACAACGCAACCTACGGTGGTGTAAATGCCAGGAGCGGTTGATGCCCATTGCACAGTGATTTTGATCTGGCATGTGATCGTAAAGCAGGTTAAGGGCGCCCCCCCCGGTAGCCCCCCAGCACAGATGTGCTTTTTCAAGCGTCAAACTCGTCCATGTTGGGTACAATCTCAAACAATACAGCATGCACTGCTCACCTGCGCTGCACGCCAGAGTACTAGGCCCCCTCCAGTGAAGCCGGCACGGTTGTTGACAAAAGCGGTGGAATGCAGCTCAGCAGTGCTGTTGTTGTCACACAGCATGCCTCCCCCAGATTCGGCTGTGTTGTTTAGGATGGTACTTGCCCTGCAACACAGGTGAGCAAGCCTTGTAGAGTGCCGTGTGCCACACGGGTCAACAGTGTGAGCTTGCAACGTTACGCACAGCTAGCGGATGTGTTCCTGCCTACTCTACCGAGGTTCTGTTATACAGGGTATTACCAGTGATACTTCTTGGATCAGGGGACTGGTAGTTTGAAATGTAATATTATTCTTGTATGCAACGATATGAGCGAGAGTCAGGTCCTTCCAGGATGGTTTTGAGCACTTCACGGCTGCAGTAAGCTGGTGACGGGCTGTGGCACTTGTGTGCTAACCTGGGCATGTTGTTGCTCAAGGTGTTTGCTAAAGGTGTTGGCTAAGCTCGGCAATGGTCAACTAAAGTGCGCAGCACACAGGCAACAACTCACTTCCTAGCACTAGCAGTAGTTGTACCATCTGTCTAACGGCAGTGCTGCACACCCTACTTCACAGGTAGGTGCTCAAGCCATCATAGAATCAATTGTGTGTGGCACTGCCAGTAGACAGGGTGCAGCAAATGCATGCGAGGTCAGGGTGTTCAGCAAGAAACATAGGGATGTTGTGTTGCTGTAACGGTCAAGGATGTTGTGTTTGTACAACAGTGGCATGGCGGCCCGCTGTGCTGGCAATGGATTCCAAGTTGCAAGTTGCAGCTCACCTCACTACTGCCCTGCTATCGCCAGCCAGGCTGAGAGCACCCCCATCACTTGTAGCCGTGTTGGCGCAGAAGCTGCAGTTCAACACTGCCACCTGGAAAGCAGCAAGACGTCAGCGGCAAGACTGTGGCTAATACCCTGACAGGGGTCCAATCCATGTATGAGCAAGAGCCAATCAGACGCAAGCTTCTCACCTGTGTTGCGCCCGCGAAATGTAATCCTCCGCCCCAACCCCCAGCACGGTTGGCAGCAAACGTGGTGGACTGAACACCTGCGGTGCTGTTTCCATCAGCATAGGCCCCCGCACCCGCGGCTGCGTGGTTTGCAACAAACAAACATGCCCTGCAATGCAGTAAGGAATTAGACAACATGAATTGAAAAGAATAACTCTACTTTGTTGTGCATGTACCTGTAAGCAGGTCTGCAACGTTTCAACGGCTCTCTGCAAACACCAATTCTTTCAGGAACAACCATTCACTGACAGGCACGACATGCACAACGACACGGCCTTCACGTCATTTGCATGCCCTCAGTGATTGCAAATCATCTTAGCAACCTCTAATTATGTGCATTTTGTCTCTGCCTGCAAGCTTTGGCACACCTGATGACTGCCCTGCTGGTGTCTGCAAGAGACACCCCGCCTCCCGCAGTCACGGCCATGTTTGCATTGAAGGTGCAGTTGTGCACCGCCACCTGCGCAGAAGTGGTTGCAGCAGTAGAACCCAACCTCTTTCACAAATGGCATGTCAACTGCTGTGTCAACTCTGACAACTCAGGCATGGCTAATAATGCTCGCGTCTTGTACGACACTGCACTAAGTAACACCACTGCGTACTAGTCAACAACAGGTCTTGCTCAATGACTCAGCACTCTTGCTTTATTACTAACATCCAGCAGGTTCAGTACATGGCCACTGCACCCTCTGCACTTCCTCCCAGCACATGAGGGCCACATGCAGATGCGTCAACACGCGAGGAGGGTGGATTGACCACCTCAGGCACCGCCAGCACATGTACTGCCCACCTGTGCTGCATCCCACAGTAGCAGACCACCTCCATTGTTGCTGGCATGATTGTCAATGACAGCGGTGGAGTGCAGCTCAGCAGTGCTGTTGTCGGCACATATCATGCCTCCCCCAGATTCGGCTGTGTTGTTTGACAAGGCGCTGTCCCTGCAGCACAGGTACATGCGTTTGCAGAGCTTGCTGTTGCATCAGCAGGCAAGATCTGCCGTGTGGCTGTTCACACCAAATTTGGGGCCCATCATTAGGCCGGCCACACCTGATGGCTGCATGGCTGTCACCCCCAACACACACTGCGCCTCCAACATCCACGATATTTAACAGGCTGCGGCTCACCGGATTACTGCCGTGCTATCATGCTGGAGACTCACAGCACCCCCACCAGTTGTAGCCACATTGGAGTGGAAGCTGCAGTTCAGCACTGCCACCTGCAAAACGAAAGTAAAGCTGCAGTTCAGCACTGCCACCTGCAAGATGAAGGTTTTCAGCAGCGAGGCTCAAGGCCCACCTTCTGAGTGAGCACACTGCAGTTGCATGTGCTCAGCTGGTGTGGCCCAGGTCGCACCTGCGCTTGGCCAGCACAACGCAAGCCTCCGCCCCGCTCGCTGGCACGGTTGCCAAAGAACATGGTGGACTGCAGCTCGGCAGTGCAGTTCTCGTGCCCGGAAACGCCTCCACCCCACATTGCGATGTTGCCGTCAAAGTGACTCGCCCTGCACCACATGCAGCGGTGAACACTATGCATTATTGTGTAGTGCCGGGTTGTGCTGCTGTCACATAGCACCTGCTGTGCCGTAATCCTGACATGCCTGTTGGGTGCTCATAGGCAATGTGAGTGGGTGTGTCTTCGAAAATGTGTGCGTGGGTGTTCTCGTGCAGACCCATCATGGTCACAAGTGTCGTTTGGCTGAGCAGCGCTTACCACAAGCCGTGTTTATGCCTGCACAGCAGGTTGCATGGTTTGTACATGGCCTGGATGCCTTGCTGGCTGGGACCGTCTCAGGTGACCTGGCGTGCGTGTTGCTTAGTGTAGGTGGTGTGGTAACCACCTGCAGATTTGTCACAGCCTGCTAATGGGGGAGGGGCTCTAGCGCATGCTGTGACTTTTGTGTGTGCAAAAGCACAGCGCGCCTTTGCGCCTTAGCGACTTGTGGTATAGTGAACTGCCTGGTGGCATGTAAAAGCTGCATGAGTATACGATATATCGTTTGGACTGAGTCAAACTATACAATGCAGCAGCAAAGTGCTTTAGGATAGCAAACTGCGAGTAACGTTTTTGATGGGTCCAGAACATTGGGTTGTGTTTTCATAACTGGCAGTTGTTATGTCAGCAGCAGTACTATGTAGCAGTAAGGATGCAGCAGATTGCATCGCTGAGCACTTGTGGGTCTACTAAGCTAAGGGTTGAAAGTGCTGCTCATGGACGTTGTGACCAGGTGATCAGAAGGAAACATGAGCTTTAGGTGATATACAATGAAAACAACTGTGCACATGTATGTAAATGCGTGTGCGGCGGCACAATTGCATTGTGGTGGCCCCCACATGCATTCTAGTGAAGTCTTATATACTGCACGGCTTGTGACTGGCCGATCTTGACTTGGCCAATCGCGACATGGCACAAGCACGACAACATTGTCATGTGACATCAGCCATCCTCTGTATGTGAGCTTGCACTGAGCGGTGTCAGATGACCGCTTACAATAGTGCATGCTGTCGCAACCTGTCACACCTGATGACTGCCGCACTCTTTCCTCCTAGGTTCACAGCACCCCCGGTATCGGCAGCGTCGTTCGCGTGGAAGCTGCAGTTGTGCACCGCCAACTGCACAGCATGGTCAGCAGCAGCAGACGCAACCAAGTCCATGAGCTCACCAGCCAGCTGGTGGTTTGTTTCACGACCTGAAGAATGACGATGAGCATGCTCGGCAGCCCAAAATGTAAGCCTTGCCACAGTGTAACAATGCCAGCAGGAGCCTATGCCAAATGTGAACAGGTGTTGCTGACAGAGGGGCATTGACACCTTGCATAGCTTTTCTTGCAAAGAGGCCACTGCACGAACATCTTCACAGCTCAAGCAATGCTGTGATGCCTACAGAGACTGCTGTGCATATGCTCCGAGAGTAGTGCCTACTACCTGTCTACACCCCTCCAGTCTGGCCAACACATATGGTGGTTGTCACTGCCATCATTGGACTGCAGCTCGGCATTGTTGTTTGTGTATACATGTTGGCCTCAGATTGGGCTGTGTTGTTTGTGCGCTGTGGGAGGGACTGCAGACTCTGTCAATGAACCCTTAATCCCTTGCATTGCGCGATAGGCAACAGACATCACAAATCCTCATTCTTCTACTTGCACATTGCATTATACTGTTTCAACACGAAGCATTGCACATATGGAAGTACAGATGCTTTGACAAAGCACATAAGCAGCACATCCCAACCGCTATGAACCTCTCGACCTACCCTGCAACTATCAAAAACTGAAATGCCTCCGCCACAGGTTGCATTGTTGCCTTGAAGCAGTGAGGTGCTCATAGTCACAGAGCTGTTGCCTTCACATGATAAGCCACCTCCTGCGTAGCCTGCTGTGTTGCCCAGTACAATGCTGTCCGCCAGGCTCAGGCTGCTGTTGTGAAGCACCTCTGCTGCAGCGCCATATTGTGCTCCCCCACCCTCAAAGCTGCTGCCAGCGACAGCAGCTCTGGACTGGTCGGAAGCAAGCAGCGCACCTGCAAAAATGCGGATTAATATGTCAGTAACATGGCAAACCCAGACGCTTGTAAGTCGACTGTCATAACATCTGCAGCTGACATGGGGCTGCTATGTGCAAAACATACAGCCGTTGGTGGTGGTGTTATGTGCTGCTGCTTGCCTCGCAGGTGCCTGCACAACTTGGCAGATCTGCTCCCACTTTGGAGTCTGCACAAATGTGACAGTGCTGATTGAATGGAGGCTAATGTACTGCCAGTGTGCTGGCTGCGGGCTTGGGTATGATGAGCTCACCTGCGTATGTTGAGTTGTTGCTTATGAAGCTGCTGTTCACAGACAACACAGCCTGCTGCATCAAGAACAATGTGGTCCCAAGGTTTGCTGCAAACCTTCCACTGCTGATGCTGGCACTGATGCTGCCGCCAAAAGCTAGGATGGCTTGATTGTGTGCAGTGCTGTTGTTGGTGTCATCGCTGCCGCTGCCTGGCATGACATATGGCAGCAGACGCCCTTGCACAACTGGCTGTAGCAGTGTGAGCCTGGTGGTTGCTGCAGAAATACAGCAGTGCATGCACTGGTCTGAACATAGCTGGTACGGCACCGGCAACCTGGTGTGCAGCATACCCCTTGCAATATGAGTTGCTGACAATAGGAACGCCAGTGAATCTGCTGGCATGCTGCTGCAGGTAGGTGCTGTTGATGGCAATTGGAACTGGGGCCCCATCTGAGCTGCTGCAGTCCAAGGAGGCCATTGCTACACCCAACTGGCCACTGTTACTGCTGATGCCAGCAGCGCTGCTGCTGCCGTGGCCAATCAGGGTAAGCCTACACACTGCATGAGGCTCAGAAGCCGTTAAATGTACGATAAAAGCCAATAAAGAAGCTACCAAAAGCTTGCTGCGGCCACGTGTTGGTTGGGGTGCCTGCGAGACAGTTACCAGGCCTGGACGTTCAGCTGCATGCAGACGCTTGACCGTGGCGCAAGGGTTGACTTATTCATCTATCAGGCACCGCCACCGTTCAGCGACAGCTAATAAGCGCCTCACCATTGAACTCTGTTTGCGAACCCTAGCGCATTGTGGAATCAAGACACGAACCTGCTGCGGCAGCCGATGTGTGTAAACAGGTAACGCAACAGCACTGCATGTGAGAAGCAGAGACAATCTGGTAGTTTAAGTTAAAGCTCCCGCGGTGGAGCTGCCGTCGTCGGCGGGATGCTGCAGTGCAGGCTGGTGCAGCACTGGACACCATGCATGTAGGGGGAGGGGAGGGGGGGGGGGGGGTTACATCGTCACGGCCCTGCCCTTTGCTCTTCATTAATCCGCTCCCTGACAAGAGCGCAGATACCTGTAACTTGTAACAGCATTGGACACCAAGCTCGGGTTTGACTCAAACTTGGGAGCGGCGCTTCGGAAGCGCCCTGTATGTCATGAATGGCGCACTGCGCCATGGCAGGTGCACACGCCTTGTGCACGGCCCAAGATTCGCCTTCGCTACAGAACTCACAACTCAGCTGAACAATTTTGCTTGCATGCCGTGGATACCAATGGCTGGAGGCGTGCTTTGTATGCATAGGGTTTCCCTCTGGCCAAAAGTGGCCAGCGCAGTAGTGCAACTCGGTTGCAATTTGCATGCAATCGCTAAACGGTATCTTGAGGAATCTAGGGGTCTGCACCCTCTGCGAGCTTCAAAAAACCAGATTCGGGTTTGCATGTCCGAAAACCTTTGCTCCCCGAGTTTCGTGGCCTGGTGCTCAAACGTCTGCGAAAAATTCCCGAAAGAATCTTTTGCAAAATGCAACCGGAATGCATCTCGGTTGCATTTCGACTCAGTGGCCATGGCCACTTTTGGCCAGAGGGAAACCCTATGTGTGTGTGTGTGTGGTGTTCAAACTGCTGGCGAGTATGAGTCGGTGTCCAGATTATGTGCACAACACAGCTGGCTTAAACAGATGCACATGTCATCTCTGATGCGTTTTCGTCTGGGTGCGCATGACTTGCGTGTGGCTATGACGTAACCGATTGGCTCTTTGCCCGATTAGCTCAATTGTGTGAGCTGAGCACTGTGTGCTCAGTGAGTCATCAGTGTGTCGGACCTGAATGAGTCACCCTAAGGGTTGATCGTGGGTATATCAGGGCAAGAGTACCCTTGCATGTGTTACCACATAGTGTTGTGGTAATTTTCTTGGGCCGTGAGCTGGTCATTGTTGGCAATGGGAACAGGGCCGAACCTGTTATACCGGAATATTATTCCGGGGTTGTGACAATGGATGGCGGCTTACTTAGGAGATGGCGTGCCTTTGGTGAGGCACGCCGAGAATTGTGTGGAGTAGACTACTACCTTTGTAACCGAATACTTTGACCACGACTGCAGGACAGCACAGTGCATTCCAAGCAGCGGGCATGGACGGCGGAGGGGTGTCTACAGCATAATCTTGGGCGCAACTAGGTAGTGTAAGTGGTCAGTAGCAAGCAGAACTGTCAGGCATGCAGCGTGTTGGGCCAGCCTAGCTGTCCGCGAACACACCCATTGCTGCAGGGCAGCATTATCAACCTTCTTCGCGTCAACCTGTTTGTGTGATTGCAGCCACGGCTTGGCAGCACAATGAATGTTGTTACAACTATTGTATCGATCTTTTGCAGCTGTACTGCCTTTCAGCTGTACTGCCTTTCGCCCGATACAGCTGCTGAACTACGATTATAGAGTGCTGGCCAACATCCTTGCCAACCGTTTGCTTGCAGCTGCTGGGGAGGTTGTGCATCCAGCGCAGTCTGCATTCTTACAACATCGGCACATAGGGGATAGCATCAGGCTGTTGCAGTTGCTACCTGCGCTGATGCATGAACAGCAGCAAACGGCTGTGGTTGTTTTCACGAATTTTACCAAGGCATACGACACTGTGGGAAGATCTTTGTTGTATGATGTGGCAGCAGCACTTGGTTTGTAGGATGGATGCGTGTGCTGCTGTCTGATACACATACCTGTGCTACGGTGAACGGATTTTGCAGCCCGTTTTACCGTTGTGATGCTGGGGTGCGCCAAGGCTGCCCCTTGGCCCCCTTGTTGTACTTATTTGTGGGGCAAGCGCTACTATGCTTCCTCAAGCAGCGGAGCATTGATATCGTGGCAGCAAGTCAGCAGCTTGCAGCTGTGCAGTACGCTGACGACGCTGAAGTGTTTTTGCTGTCGTTGCACGATGTCCCCACATTTCTCTCATGCATGTCCGACTTTGCAAAAGCCTCTGGCCAGTGTTTGAACCCCACCAAGACACGTTTGCTGCACATAGGACAGCAGCCGACTCGGACTGCTGCGCCAGGTGAGGCTGCACACGGCTTGGGGGCTATGCAAGTTGTTGCAAAAGCAAAATCCTTGGGTGTGCTTTTTGATCAATGTGGCAAGAGCAGTGTAGATTGGGGTGGCAGTTTGGAGATTGTGCGACACCGCATGCAGAACATCAGCCGCATCTCCAAACTGTCAGCTTTTGATCAAGCATTTGCTACCAAAGCTTACGCTGTCAACATTGTTATATGCGGCCCAATTTGCTGGCCACCTGCCTTCTGACGTGACGGACAAGCTTAGTAAGTGGTCAGCAGCGCTGGTTGATGCTGGTTTGGGCCCGGGTGATGACCTAAGACGGGCCCCAGGTATCCCAGGTGACTGCATGGCAGCACACCCAAAGTGTGGGAGTTTTGAATTGATGCCAGTCCACCACCACCTGTTGTTGCGGTGGGCTTGTGAAGCGCTGCCTTTGATGCAAGGCGGCACTGCTCCTTGGTGGCACGGGAGCTGTGGCCCCGTTGGGCCGCTGCAACAGAACCATGCACGTGTGCTGCCAGCAGCAGCCCTTAGGGGCTGTTGCTATGTGGCCGTGAACATCTGTTTCCGTCTGCCTATGCAGATGAGCGTTTGCCGTCAGCTTTGCATGCGTTGGCACTGGGAATGCAGGCTCTGCCGCCACTCCGCCACGTTGGCACAGAAGCATTGGATGCTGAAGAGCTGTGTTGGCACGCACCGCTGTGGGCCAACCCCATGTTTACTGCACCACAGGACTGGGAGTGGTTTGGTCAGCAACGCAGGGTTGCTGTTGGCCTGGAACAAGTGGTTGCATCCGGGCTACTGCAGCTGCCCAAGCTGCAGTCTCTCAGCCAGGCTGTGGTGATCTCTTCTGAGCTGGACAGAGTATGTGCCTTGCCTGGGCTGTTAGCTCAGCGCACAGCATACCAGCGTGACATCTGGGGCCCTTGGTTGTGCAACACGCCGACAGGCAACTGACAGGCAGCTAGCCCGTCAGCATCTGCAAGCCTTGCTAGCTCTGGTTCCCCAAGTGTGGGTTGCAGCTGCGCGTGCTCACCTAGCAGCAGCTTATGCTGCTGGTGACAGCGCAGCACAACTTTCTATTGTCACCCCTGATGACCTCCTTTTGGCGCGTGAAACGTTGTGTGCTGATTTAGGCTGGCAGCGACCGGGCGGCATTGCAGAAAATGTCATTCAAATACCAAATACCAAATACCAAAGTAGGGCCACAGGCCCACCCACTAAGGAGCCAAACAAGGCTCATGGGGTCCCACAACAGCCAAGGAGTACCAATCCAACCAAAAATTCGATTGGCCGACCTCACCGTCACCACTGCCACTAAGCTTCAACGTCTCTCTGCGCTTGATGCTATTGCTCCCCGTCATGCTGCTTTTCTGAACAGTGTCAGAATGTTGGATGGCACTCCTGCCGGGGCCCAGCTGCCTGTTGTGCAACTGGTGTTATCCCACTGGTGGGGCGTTAGAGTGGCTAACACCTACAAAGAAGCAGCCTGGCGCCTGACTTGAATGCCTTCCCCACTGCGCAGCGTATGCAGCTGACAACGGGGTGTGCAGCTTGCTCAGTTGCTGGGCCAGGTGTGGAGCATCATTTCTGGCTATGTCCGGTGGCTCTTGCCGTGCGAGAAGAGGTGGAGCGTCAACTTAGAGCTTTTAACTTGCTCACGGCGGGTGAAAACCTGCCCTGCAGGGCTTTGTGGTTGGATGTGCCCCTCACCGTGATGTGCACCGCCTTGTATGGGACATGGTAAGTTTGGCAGCAATACATGCATGTGAACATGGCCGCAGGGTAGCCTGGGCGGTCTCTTGTCGGCTTGGTGTACCTGTGCTTGTTGAGCAAGTGGCGATACGAGCGGCAGTTGGCGGCTTTAGGGATGCGCTTGCTGACTTTGCTGCTACAGCTAGGGTGCCTGGTCGTCACAGAGTTCAGCTGATTACGTGGCAGCCGTTCCTTGCGTGGCACACTGTGCAGCGCGGCAATGGCTTACGTGTAGTCCGCAGGTGATTTGCACGGGCATGCATATGTGTGTTCCTGCTGCGTTCTCCCTGCCTATATCTTGGAAGCCACCAGACCCACTCTAAAGTGGGTGTATGTGGGGTCACTGCATGCCTGTTAAGATATGCAGCCATGACAAACCCTCAGCAGCTGGCCAGCTTTCAGCCTTTTCTTTCCTCACTGCTGCCTTGAGTCTAATCTGCCCTTGAGTCAGCATCATGCTCATCAGCTCAGCCCGCTTCCTGTACTGCAACATGTATAATTGCTGTCACTGACACTGCTTAGACTACCGCTTGCATGCTCATATACTTCCAAGCAAACAACATTTGCGTGTGACGGGGACGACGGGTCGTGCTGAGCACGGCTGATGTTTGGCCCCACACACAGAGGCTTTCCTGGGGGTTGAGCCTCCTTGAGTGACAGCCTGCGTTGATATGAGCTGCACACAGCTTTCTTTTCTTCCAGGTGTCCGTTGTGGCGTAGCCGCTTGAGCACACCGTGTAACCCCTCAAATTCCATATAATCCAACCAAACTTACACACTGAGGCTTTTTCTAGGGGTGGGCCTCCTTTCGAGCGACGGCCCGTGCTGAGCTTTTAGCAATATTTTTAACTCTCGTGCCCGTTGCGGCGTAGCTGCTTGAACGCACCTTGTAACCCCTTCTTCGTATAATCCAACCATAGCACGGCTGATGTCTGGCCCCACACACAGAGGCTTTCCTGGGGGTTGAGCCTCCTTGAGTGACAGCCTGCGTTGAGGTGCACGCAACTTCCTTTTCTTCCAGGTGTCCGTTGTGACGTAGCCGCTTGAGCACACCGTGTAACCCCTCAAATGCTGATGCTATAATACAACCAACTTATACCACTCTCAACGTAATTTAGGTCTATTTCCTCCTTGAGTGACAGCCTGCGTTGAGCTGCACGCAGCTTCCTTTTCTTCCAGGTGTCCGTTGTGGCGTAGCCGCTTGAGTACACCTTGTAACCCCTCAAATGCTAATGCTTAGGTCAATTTCTGGATTATAGGGGGTAGATTACAAGAGGGAAAAACACTATGAACAACCGGGCAGCAAGGACCTTATATGCTCATGTCCCTCATTTCCTTCATACTGCTCATAAGCATCATATCCTCCACTTTACACAATTCCCTCATTCTGCTCATTTCCCTCATTCTGCTCACTTCACTCATTCAGCTCACTTCACTCACATTGCTCACTTCCCTCAATCTGCTCACTTCACTCACTTCACTCATTCCGCTCACTTCACTCATTACACTCGTTGTACTCACTTCCCTCAATGTGCTCACTTCCCTCATTCTGCTCACTTCCCTCATTCTGCTCACTTCCCTCAATCTGCTCATTATGCTCACTTCAATACAATACAATACAATACATCTTCAGGATTGAAACCTGACTTCAGGCACTAGCCCAGCGAGCCGCTACTCCGCTCATGAGGTTATCGTAGTTGCACCCAGTCTTGCCTTCGTTGTTTGGGCGATCAAAAACACCCGCGCAAGTCCGTCAATTCCAGTTGCTTTCTATGCCCAGCCACTTCACTTATTTTGCTCACTTCCCTCATTCTGCCCACTTCCCTCATTTCACTCATTGTGCTCACTTCACTCATTGTGCTCACTTCACTCATTCTGCTCACTTCACTCATTTAACTCAATTTCCTCATTGTGCTCACTTCACTCATTCTGCTCACTTCACTCATTTCACTCATTGTGCTCACTTCCCTCCTTTTGCTCACTTCCCTCATCCTGCTCACTTCACTCATTTCACTCATTGTGCTCACTTCCCTCATCCTGCTCACTTCACTCATTTCACTCATTCATGAATGAGTGAAGTGAGCAGAGTGAATGAAGTGAGCACAATGAGGGAAATGAGCAGAATGAGTGAAGTGAGGAAAGTGAGCAAAGTGAGTGAAGATGCAGCTTTCACATAAGCCCTATACCCACAGGGCTGTGGTGAAAGCGTGGTTGTCGCTCGGCTGCGTGTTACATTGCACAAATCCTGCAGGATTTTATGCATGTGTTATGTGACATTGTCACATAACACATTGGTTGCACCTATACAGGCTGCTGGCCTGTGCATGCAAGCAGGGGCAGTATGCCATCAGATCTATGCCTGGTTGCGCTGCAAAGTTGCGCGGCGTTTTGTCAATGGCTGATTCGTCAATCAGGGGTTTTGTATCTGTTTATATTTAGGGCAGTTCTGGAAGCTGTCGGATGGTGTCGCGGTGTATTGCTGCTTTTCTTGTCAAGTCTGGGGATGTGCGCAATGCATGCACACATTCTGGAGCAGTGCTTCCTCCTCTTTCCGCCCCGATGGTGCGCGGGGCCGATGGCGCCGATGCTATGGCTTGCATGGGTAGTATGATGATGATGGGGCAGTAGGCCGCCGCTAGACGGCAGCGGCTCCGTCCATTGCTGCCCACGTCCGGGTGGACGCATGACTTTGTGCAGCAAGTGCAGCAGGGTATGCCGGACTTCATGGCGTCTGACGTGGCTCCCTCGCCGCAAGTGACGTATGACGCGGGAGTGCAGCGTTTACAGCGTGATCGCCTCATAGCGGGTCAGAGCATGCAGCCGCACTCAGCAGCTGTGGCGGAGTTTATTGCCTGCATGGTGGCAGCCAACTATAAGCTGTCGACCATAGCAGTCACCATGGCGAGTCTGCGCCGGTGGGCATGGCAGTGTGGCAGTGTGGGGAGGAGTAGGATACGCAGGAGGTTCAACAGGCGCTGAAGGTTGCGCGCAGGCTGGCTGTGCGTGTGACCAGCAGCAAAGCTGCCGCTGTCCGCGGAAGACTTGGTGGATGTTTTGGGGGTGTTGAGTGGCACCAGCAGCAGCAGCCGCAGCAGTAGCAGCAGCAGCAGCAGCAGCAGCAGGTTTGTTGCGGTGCGGGATGCCGCTATGTTTGTGGTTGGCTGGGCTGGGCTGCTGCGTGGCTCGGAGATTGTGGGCTTGGACTGAGAGGACGTGCATTTCACCAGCGGGGGGAAATCATGCTGTGCTTGCCGAAATCCAAGACTGATCCAGGCGCTGGTGCATGGCTGTTTCTGGGCTCGGGGTTAGAGGGCAGCATCTGCCCAGCCGTGATGCTCCGGGCGTTGCAGCAGCTGGCAGGTGGTGACGCCGCGGTGGGTTTGGTGTTCACATCGTTCCAAACCTCCCGGTCGCGTTTCAGCAAAAACACGGTGGGTCCGCGCTTGAAGAAGGCGTTGGTGCTGGCTGGTGTTCCAGCTGCTGGCATGTATGCGGCGCATTCTCTGCGCCGAGGCGGTGCTATGCACGCCGCCAACGTGGGTGTGCACACTAGGCTCATTCAAGTCATGGGGCGATGGAAGTCTGACGATGTCCGTGCATACCTGTACACCAGCCCTTCGCAGTTGTTCGCTGCGTCCACCAGCATGCTGCAGCGGCGGCGGCGGCGAGTGTGGCTTGGGGAGCGTGGGGGTCTGACTGTAGTGGGCATGTTGCAAGTAAGAAGATGGAATGTGCGTGTAAGGGGGTTCAGGTCAGCATGTGGAGTGCCGTTAGCGCCTAGTGGTGGCCGGGTGTCAGTGCATGCATGCAATATCAGTGATCAGTGGCTAGGCATATGGACTGGTGCTGAGCTTATTGTAGCAATATGGGTGTTGCATTGCTGCATCGTGCCTTGTGACATGTCCGTCTTTGTATATTGTGAGCACAATGAGGGAATTGAATTGAATGAGTGAAGTGAGCAGAATGAGTGAAACGAGTGAAGTGAGCACAATGAGGGAACTGAGCAGACTCATGATCAATGAAGTGAGCAGAATGAGTGAAATGAGGGAAGTGAGCACAATGAGGGAATTGAGGAGAATGAGTGAAACACGCTGGTGTCCCCCATTTTATGCTACTGCTCAGAGGTCTGGGGTCAAGCTCTGCTGAGACAACCTGGATCTGGTGCTGCTTTGGTCGGCAAGTTGCAGGACAATGTGATTAGCAGAGTCCAGTATCTTTTTCTGCGCACTATTGCAGGTCGTGTCCGCAAATCAACTTGCCGCATGCTTTTATCGAGGGAGTTTGGTGCCCAATTTTTGGTGTGCACTTGGTTGCGTGCAGCTTTAGCTATGTGGAACAGGGCTGTGGAGTTGGGTGATGCTTCCTTGTTGGGGCGCGCAATGCGTGAGAATTTGCGGCTGTCTCAGACGTCGGGCAGTAATAGTTTATGGTGCAGGCAGTTGCAGCGTGTGCTGTCTTATACACATGATCATTCCCGGCAGTTGCCTGCGGTTATGCCGCGGCTGCAAAGCTTTGTGGATTTGGATGCCAAAGTAGTATTAAGTGCATTCGAGGGGTGTTTGTATCAGCAGTGGCAGGGGTGCTCGCAGAATCCACGTGATGCTGTCACCGGGGCTGGAATTTACAGTACATATGAACGATGGTTTGCTGCTTGCTCGGGTGATAACTTGCAGTCTGTGCGTCCTGAGTCTTGGTGCCCCCAATATGTCTTGCAGACCGCTGGGCTCAATAAGGAGCATGTTGGTTCTCTGGCTCGTTTCCGACTTGGTGCCCATGATCTGCATGTATGCACTGGTAGGTGGCACCGTCCGCCTTTGGTGCGGTCTGATCGGACATGCCAACGCCCTGGATGCCACTTGGGTCAGGTTGAGGACGAGTTTCACATGGTTTTTGAGTGTCCTTTGTACGCGCCAGTTCGCGAGCGTTTTGCTTGCCTTTTTGAACCGTTTGGAGGTTTGTCACATACGTGGGGTAGTATAGCCTCTTGTCAGCCAGGTGGTTTGCATATGATGACCTTTATGCGGCAACAACCTGCTCTTGTGGCTGCCTTTGTGCATTGTTGCTATTTGGTGCGCTGCCACCCGGAGGCGGACCCTGAGTCCTTCTTGTCTTCGGTTTCTGTCGCTCAAGCGATCGATGCAGCGGACGAATTTTTCTCTGCTGATTCTTCTGTTTGCTCTGATGACGATGATATATTCTATGAGGTTTCCCCCCCCCCCCCCCAATGAGCCTCTCGTTGGCTCTTGAATGGGGTTCCCACTCCTTGTTGGGTGGAGCATGTAATGTAATGTAATGTAAAATAAAGGGGGTGGTCACCACCACCAGCAACGGGCATGCGAGTCCATCTGCCAGACATTTCAAATGCGTAACCTCACTGGCATTCCCTGTTCTGGTGTCGCAACTAGCCTCGCCATTGGCCGTGCTGCTACTGCTATTACTGCTGCTCCCGCCGCTGCTGTCGCTGTAGATGCTGTAGGACGATCATGTAGCGGCGATTATCAACAAGGCTTTTGAAAAGTCTTTGAAAGGCATCCGAGTAAGAACCAGGAAACGGTCATTGGGCTGAGCCTGCTGTCATCTGCATTTTTAACTCTGCTGGGCACTGCTGGTGTCCAGCTAGTCTGAGCACTGCTGTGGGGCTCCAGCCTGCCAGCCAGCCTTCGGGCCAAACAGCCTGCATTGAAAACTCAATGCATATCCAAACCAACCAGCGGCCAAGGCGGCGGCGAAGAGCGCGTAGCAGGGCAGCAGTGGGCTTTGCCGGCTGCCTTCTATCAAATGTCTGTCGGCTGCCCCGTGCATGCTGCCGGCCGCGGAGATCGACCACTAAATCTCATCCAAGTGCTACTGTGTGCGCTGCAAATGCCAACCGAGTCCCTCAGCCAGAAGCACGCAAGCGCCCGCGCGCCTCGCGGCAATCGTCTTTGCTTGTACAATTACATTGTATATTGCAAATGAAAACTACAAAGTGCAACTCGGGTGGCGGCTCCAAATCCCCGCACTCTGTCTCGGATTGGCAATGCATCCTCGCTACGCTCGGATGCAAGCCAATCTTCTACAGAGTGCGGGAATTTGTCGCTACGCCACCCTCGTTTACCCGTCGTACTTAATTAATCACTACAAATCGGAAGCCTCAACAAGTTCTGAAGATTCTGTCTCTGAGGCACTTGTGTCACTTGGGAGCACAGCATGCGCCATAGCCGGATCAATTCTAACCAGGAGACAATAGTAGATGAAAGCAGCAACATTGCTCTACCTCTGCTGCATAAAGTCAGCCAAGCACCGTCCACGAGGGCTCACAGCAGCAGCTGGGCTCTGCCACCCTCCATAATCAGCAAATAGCCGCCAGAAGCAATCGCGAACGACCTGATATGTGTCACATTCAAGCACTAAGTGAAACTCATCCTCAACTTGGCCAGCACCGCACCGAGAGCACAGTCGCTGTTGCCTGGGTAGCAGAGAGTTATCAGCCCTCTCCCATCGACCAGTAGCCACACGCAAGTCATGTGCACCCAGACGAAAACGCATCAGAGATGACAGGTGCATCTTGTTTAAGCCAGCTGTGTTGCGCACATAATCTGGACACCAACTCATAGGTTTTTTCAAATTAAGCTCATCAAAAGGGGAGCATGCAAACCAGCTCTCATAGGTAGAGTGCATGACAGTATCAGACCCAGCCACTCTGGGGTTGGCTGGCAAGTCCTGCCACTGCTGGTACAACCATGCCTGGAAAGCGCTCTGCACAATGCTCAAATCAGAGGCATCAAGGCAATGCAAACGAACCATTGAGTCAGGAATTTCTGCTAACGTTCCCGTATGGGTATGTAACGTACGCACAAAAGCCCGAAACTGCCAAAACCACAGCTGCAGCGACCTCTGCCTGCCCTGCTCAACACTTCTGGGGTAGGCCCTCAAACTCAAATCCCTGTTCTTCTGCATAGCAAGAAATAACCAGTCATTGGGGGGCCGTGCAACCACTCGGTGACACAGGTCCCAGATCAGCAGCTGCCATACATACCCCAACACAAGGCCACACTCTAGCAACGATCTTCTCAGCCATGGTTGCTGTCCGACAGAAGTCCACCTACTGCCAGGAGCAGCATGACGTGATCAAGCGTGGTTGACAGCAAACACACTTGCTCGCCACACCTATGACTCCTGAGCTGTTTCCTGCGCTTACCCTGCCGCTCACCCTGTGCAGAGCCAATATCGCCTTGCTGCTGCTGCTGCTGCTGTTGCACACCATCCAGCAAATAGCCTGGCGGCACTTGAGGCTGCTGCTGCCTACAAGGCTGTCCATTTCCTGGCACTGCTTGCTTGCTGGTGCTCCTTCTGCTGCTGTGGCTGCTCGTCTGGCCACTGTTGTTGCGCCTGTTGTTGCAGTAGCCTGCCTTTCTGCCTGGGATGGGTTTGCTGCTGCTGCTGCCGGCCTGCATCACCTCCAGGCTGCTTCTTGCTTCGCTTGGTCTGCTGCTGAGGATGCCGTGGCTACTGCTGCTGACTGCCATCAGCATTCTGCGTCTGCTGCACATCCTGCTGCTCCCGCTGCTGCTTCGGCTGCTGGATTATCCTCTTCTGCTGCCTTCCTAGCCACCAGCTGGTGCTGGAAGGCGAAGTACCACAGCAGGTTGTCGAAGCAGTGAGGGTTGCGCTGAGCTGGGTCAGGCAGACGCGCTGCAGGCACCAGCAGCAGCAGCAGCAGCAGCAGCAGCAGCAGCAGCAGCAGCAGCAGCAGCAGCAGCAGCAGCAGCAGCAGCAGCACCAGCAGCAGCAGCAGCAGCAGAACAGAGCCCCGTCATACTAAACCAAAAGTACAGACAAGCTGCCATTGGCTGTAGCACCCAGGCATAGTTATGTATGATCAGCATCTGCTGCAAATTGGTTCAACACGTTAAGCAGCAACAACTGCTACTGCTCAGCTGCGTGTTCAGCTGCACACCATCAGCACGCCCCACCTGCGACTGCCGACAGCAGCAGGTGCAGCGCCTCAATGTACACACGCCCTCGTCAGTCACGCCCGAGGTTTGAAAGCACCAGAAGCAGCTCTTTGGGGAGGCCCGGCAGCCTCACCTGCGGCACAAAATTTGTGGGCAGAGGCAGCAGTACCAGCGGCAGCAAGCACACTGTTCAGCAGAGACAGCACGCGGCGTAGGAGGAGGGTGGAGCTGCAGTGTGCAGCTACCTGCACGCCAGCCCAGGCAGCTGCGGCATGGGTGCTGCATTAGACTACATGATGCAACCAGGCAGCACTGCAGCGGACCATGTTGTCATGTCAAACAAACCTGAACAGGTTCAAGCTCCCAGGTCGCAGGACTCCAGGGTCAGGAGGCTGGCTGCTAGCAGGGGCAGGCATTGCTGATGCACAGCCATGTCTGGAGCAAGCTGTTCCAGGTGCTTGCCACCGTGGCCATGACGGCCCCACAGCCATGTCTGGAGCCAGTGCTGTGCCACAGTGACCCCGTGCCTGCTGTGCTGCTGCGCACCCGCTGCATGCCGCACAGTGCTGGGTGCTCGCTCAGCTCCTTGGCCTTTGGCCTGCAGTCACCAACGTCACAGCCAGGCACATTCACAGGCCAATTGGCAAATCCTGGACTCACCTCACAAGCCAATTGGCAAATCTGTGTAGCTATTTCAACGCTTGGCGCATGTCCATACGCTCAAGCAGCATTACAGTTCGCGCAGCTGCTGATCGTGTCTTTGTGTTGTCCAGTTGGCAGTTGCATCAATGCCAACCCAGCAAGGCAGCACAGCTGCATGCTCCAGCCAGCAGTAGTGTCGTTGCAAGGCAAGCCAGGAGCTTGCACGTGCGCCAGCCACACACTACTTTGAGTCCAGTGTGACAACGCGCTGCAGCTGCTGCAGGTCCAGCCGGTCAGGCAGCAGGGCATCATCACAGGGGAACATCACAGCACAGGCAGCTGGATCACAGGCAGGCATCTGATCAATGCTGCACAACGTGGCAGCAGCAGCAACATGGCAGCAGTGACAACAAAACAGGCTGTCAGGCATACAGAAAGGGAGTTCTGGCAGCCAGTCCCATCGCCTGGTGGCACCAGTAAGCAATGGCATGCATGCCCGCATACTTGCTCACAACAGTAGACAGCTATCCCCTGGTGGTGCACATGCAGGCATTCAAAGATAGCCTCACCTGCTCAGGGCACAGTGTGGCCGCCATGATCATCATCATCAGCAGCAGCGTGCACGGCACTTCCAGCGCCAATCACATGCCAGTCAGCACCACTATCAATCATTTCATGTCGGTCACAGACAACAAGGCTGCTGATGATGCTGATGATGCTGATGATAATGACAAGCAGCAAGGACAACATGCTTGCTTTGCTGAATTTGTTTCACTCTCTGTAGACACCACTTGAGAAGGCGGCACTGCAACATAAGATGCGGCACTGACAGAAACAGCAGTTTTAACTGGTGATACTGCTGCTAGCTGCATTGTCGACTGCATCAACTCACCTTGCCCTGAGATGGTGGAACAGTGATTACTGAAAACCCAACATGGCGGATTCACCAGAAAACAGCACTCCTGGTCATCCAACAGCCGCAGCCTGCGCTGCCGTCCAGCCTGGCCTGGTCAGGCGGTACAAGCCAGGTGCCCCTGCAGCACACTAGTAGGGTGATGCCACATGCTGCGCACACCTCAGTGCGATCCCTTGATACGAATTGCCTGATTGGGTGGTGGTGCTCAGGTGCACTTCACACGGCGCCAACAGCCGCTGGGGCGCCACAGCATGTGTACGTCACGCAACTATGTTGAACTTCCAACTCGCTGCAACAGCCGGCCTCTTGTGCCAATGTAAGCAGCTGGCGCGTGTGTGAGCTGGAAAGTTAAAACACTGTGCCAGCTGTGTGGCACCCACAAACCCTTGAACCACCACTTATTCATTAGATCAACAAAAGCCTCATGTATTCTCTGCCGGACATTGGCATGCTAGCTAAGCGAGGTGGTCCGTGTCCAGCAGCACATATGCATAGTCACCGGACCGCACAACTTCAAGCACCGACAAGTCCACTGGGTGCAAGAACAGCGGCGCGCGCCGCACCAGTGTGTGGTACTCCCCGAGCTCGCCCCCTAGGTCGGCACCAAACAGCCGCTGCGCCTCTGCCAGCGGGCCTGCCACCAGCTTTGGCGTGACTTGTCGCCCTAGCAGTGCTGCTGCAGCATCCCATAAACCAGCTGCTTCTGCTGCTGTTTCCTCTGCTGCCGGTGTTTCCGACCCTTCCTGAAGCAGGCAAGGCACTGCTTTGTTGGGGTTGCCGTATTTGCTGGCATTGATGCAGCTGATGATGCAATCAATGTCAGTAGCAAGCACTGCCTCCAGCACCCTCTCGCGCGGCAGCTGCCACAGCGGCGTCACCAGTGTCACCCCACTTCTATCGACAGCTTTTTGCATGAAGCCATCAGCAACATCCAGTATGTCTCCAGTGACCAGCTGAGTGATGCCATACTGCTGATGCAGCGTCTGCATGTGCTGCCTGTAGCCCTCCAAGGGGCTTGGCAGGGAATCCACCACGCACACCAGGTGAGGGATGCCCAGCGCTCTCGCCTGTGCGCGGATCACTGGTATGGGGTGTGCCTTGAACCCTTGGCCCGGTTTATCGTGGCCTTGTGGGGCAAAGGTGACCAGCAGCGAGATGGCGCTGCTTGCAGTAGTAGCATCGCCTGAAGCTGCTGCTGCTCCTGCTGCTGCTGCTGCTGCTGCTGCTGCTGCTGTCAGTGCTTGGAGTGCTGCATCCTGATCTGTTTTGTCTAATGCGATGTTGTAGACGGCCAAGTGAAGAGCCAGCACGCTGTCCTTGCCTCCTGTAAACGAAACTGCAACTTTCCCCATGGCTGATGAATGATGGTGTGCCCTGCAAGTAGCGACCTCAATCTTGCAGTCAGTCAAAGACAAGTAACTGTACGTTTGCAACTGCACCACAGTACGAATGAAGACCAAACCTCAGAGTTCATGCTGCAGTTGCCGTTCGCACTTTGTTACACCGCCGGCCCGACTTCTGGTGTTTTCACAGGTCGTTGCCGCAGCACAGGGCGCTGTAGCTCTTGCGCCCAAATACGTTTGGGCTGAATGGTCGTACATTTGCTGCCCTGTTTGTTAGACGCACACGTGCACTAGGCACACCAAAAGCAACATCGTCAGCAGCAGCAACACTGTCAATACGAACGGGCATGGTGAATGTCTGGTGATCAGCCTATAGCCAAGTTTGCTGCCAGGAGACCTGACTGGGAGCTGCCCCAGCTGCAACTGGAGCAGCTGCATCTGCACCCCTTTGATGCACTGGAGCAGGCAACAGCACGGCAGCCATGCCCCAAATGGTGTGTGGTGCACGTTCCCTGCTGTGGCGCATGCTGCTGCATTTCACAGTGATAGCATCACACAGGCAATGACATTGTATGTCTAGCAGCAGGAACATGCATGTGACTGACACACTTTGGTATACATTCTGCTCTATGCAGCCACAAGTCTAGGTTCCTGTACTGGTGAGCAGACGCAGCAATGTAAGAGGGTGAGCTGCTAATGCCGTAAGTACTGCTCAGCAGAGATGCTGGAAAAGCTTCAGCAGCAGCGGCGTTGCACATGTCTTTCACATGACGCTACCCAGCTCGAGATGCTGCAGCTTAAAAGAAAGCATAAGCCCAGTCTGTGGTTGCTGCAGTCAGTTGCTGGCTGGCTCACGTGGTCTCTGCTTGCACTTCACAGCTGGTGTGGTCCCTTCCGTGAAGCGTGTGTGTGTATGCCTGCAGCTATGACTGCGCGGTGGCCTTCACGCCCATCCCGTCACTGCAGCTGCCCTTCCAGCTGTCCATCATCACACACCACGCAGAGCTGGCAAGCAAGAACACAGGGGTGGGTGCGCTGATGGTGCTGGCAACCTCACAGGTTGCATCCTGCAGCTGCAGCTGGCGTTTGCCCAACACAGCGCTGCTGGATTGCTGATCTCTGGATGCAGCGCCGCCAAGCTGTAGCCGCTTGATGCAGCTTGAGGTGCCTGCTTCCCAGCAACGCGCTGGCGCGTGTGTGTGCTGCCCACTGCAGGTCATGGCGGCCATGCTGTGCCCTGAGCAGGTGCAGCTGCACAGGTGAGGCCGCTGCTGGCTTGCCACATATGTGCAACAGCCAGCGAATGGCAGTCCTGCAGACAAGCAAGCACAAGATAATGTGCGTGAATGTTGCTCTGTATGCCAGCCATTAATTCCCTGATGCCGAGAACTCATTGCATTCTTCCTATTGCCTGCACGGTTGCTGACATGCTGCTGCTGCTGCTGCTGCTGCTGCTGCTGCCACTTTGTGCAGCATTGACCAGATGCCTGCCTGTGATCCAGCTGCCTGTGCCGTGATGTTCCCCTGTGATGATGCTCTGCTGCCCGACCAGCTGGACCTGCAGCAGCTGCAGCGCGTGGTCATACTGGACTCAAAATGGTGCGTGGCTGGCGTATGTGCTAGCTCCCAGCTGGCCCTGCAACGACTCAACTGCCGGCTGGTGTGAGCACACTTGGCAGCTGCAGGGATTACTGCGTCTGTCCTGCAGTGTGTTTTGTGTTTGCCGTCTATGCTCAGCCCTTGTCTTCTCCTTTTTGCTTGCACACACTGCCATGCAGTGGTAGATGAGTCTGAGTTGGTGTTGGTTAGGCGTGTGACTGGGTGTGATTGCTGCTGCTGCTGCTGCTGCTGCTGCTGCTGCTGCTGCTGCTGCTGCTGCTGCTGCTGTACCGGCTGCAGGGCCAAGGCCCAGGAGCTGAACGAGCACCCAGCACTGCGCGGCATGCAGCGGGTGGGTATACTTTGGCATCAACCACCACAGCGCACGCAGCAGGCACGCATGCAGCTGGCTGGGCCCTCAAGGACATAGCTCCAGCTGCTGCACACTCATGACTGACTCCTGAAGTTCATCATCTGAGTTTCTTTGCGTGCATTGAGAACAGGGCAGACCTTTGGCCCGACTGCCCAGACTAGTTTCCTTTGAACACATGGGCACGAGCATGGCATCTGTGTGACATACAGCAACTGCCGCTTGCCTGTCCTGCTGTTTTGTGCTGCAGGTGAGGCTGCCGGGCTCCCCCAAGAGCTGCTTCTGGCGCTTCCACACCTCAGGCGTGACTGATGAGGGTGTGTGCACCATCGAGGCGCTGCACCTGCTGCTGACGGCAGTCGCAGGTGGGGTGTGCTGATAACGGTGCGCAGCTGGACGCTGACACGCAACTGCGTTGTAGCAGTTGCTGCTGCTTGGCGCACCACCCAACTCGCAGCACATGCTGATCATGCATGATTGTGCCTCAGGCTACAGCTTAGTGCAGCTGGCGACTATGTGGTCGTTTGAGTGTCTTTGTGTTTGCCCTGCTGCTGCTGCTGCTGCTGCTGCTGCTGCTGCTGCTGGTGCCTGCAGCGCGTCTGCCTGACCCAGCTCAGCGCGACCCTCACTGCTTCGACAACCTGCTGTGGTACTTTGCCTTCCAGCACCAGCTGGTGGCTAGGAAGGCAGCTGAGCGGCAGCAGAAGAAAATGCAGCAGCAGCATCAGGAGGGGCAGCTGGAGCAGGGTTGTGGCAGTCAGCAGCAGCAACCCCGGTATCCTCAGCAGCCAGGCAAGAGGGGCAGAAAGCAGCCCGGAGGTGCTGAGAGCAGGCAGCAGCAGCAGCAGCGGGGACGCTCAGAGCAAAAGGGTAAGCCACCAAAACAGCAGGAGCAACAGCAGCAGCTAGAGCAGCAGCAGCAGCAGCAGCAGCAGCAGCAGCAGCAAGGGCAGCAATGCGAGAACAGCCCCGCACAGGATGAGCTGCAGGCTAAGCGCAGGAGGACCCCTCAGGGGCAATAAGTTTGGAAAACATGAGTACGTGTTGTCCTTGATCTTTGTTTTGTTCGAGGGCGGGTCTGCTGCCTGCAACAGGCGGTTGAAACTTGAGGGTGCGCACGCTACACCTACGCCATGTGTTGCTGAGGGACACATGCCAAAGCTCTTTGAGCATGACATTGCAGCTGGCTATGCCGTCTGCGCAGCGCGCTGGCTATGCGTCTGCGCCTGGGCCCCCTCACTATTAATGTAGCAGCTGGATTAGAGGTAGTACCAGTTCTATGATGCTTTTCACATCGTGCTCCTGCATCGATGGCGCTGATGCTATGGCTTGAATGGGTAATATGATGATGATGATCGTGCTCCTGCAGGCCTAGCGCGTACAGGTGTGTGATTTCGTAAGCTTCTGGCCCTCCAGCATTCATCCAGTATTGCAGTGGCAGTCCGTTATACCTGGTATATGAGGGCCTCAAGGTGTGTGGCATGTATCAGCAGGCGCTACCTGTCGCCTGCCATGACAACCTTGCGACTAACCGGCCTCTTCATGCATGACGAGGCCGGTTAGTGCGGCATATGCCACGTATACATGGCAGGCGTATGCCTGCATGTTGTCAGCCGCCTGTACCCCTGCGCGGCGCCAGGCAGTATACATAGAAGCAGGGCCCTAGCTTCAGGCTGGCAGCGCTAGCGTTAGGCTGTTGGCTCCTGTCACAGGTCATGTGGCACAGAGCCTGAGAATTATGTAAGTTATGTGCGTGCACGTGTTTCCTCATTCAGCGTTGCAGGCAAAGGCACTCTCTGTGCATGTCAAGACTGGACTTGGTTGGATTGCGTGGTGCATTGGAAAGAAGTGCCTTGCTCTAGTGTTGCCCTTTTGAAGGATTGCCTTGCTCTGGTGTTGTGCTTGCTCTGCCTCCCTTTCCCTTTGGTTGTGCTGGAATGTGCTCGACGTTTTGGACCCCATGAGCCAACATAGGGCTCCTTACGTTTGTTGTTTGCTGCAGATCACGGGGTGGACCCCACACATGTGTACAGGCCTGATGCTATGGCTTGAATGGGTAATATGATGATGATGATGATGAGATGTGTACAGGGCTGTGGCACAGGCCCTACTTTGGTAATTGGTAATTGGTAAATCAACAGGTCAGCACTAAAGGACACAAACCAACATTGCTATACACCGTACACAATACACTGTAAATGCCTCTAGTGCCTGAGCAGATTTTGGCTCCGTGAGGTTAATGCCCAACGCAAAAAACACAAAGCTCTGCTTCTCCTGCTTGTTTGCGAGGTAAATACCGTCCCACAGTTAGTCGCGTGGAGCATATGCATGTCACTTCGCAGAAGTCTGTGCACACGATGCTGCTGCAGAACGACAGGTTCAAGTAAGTATGGCTGGTGCAGTGCTGCCTATGTACAGCACTTCTTGCTGCAGCCGGCAAGCCCGCACTACTTTGCTGTGGCAGCTTACAGTGGCCGATGCATGACGATATGTGACTGTGGAGACACAATGCGCTAGTTTTTGATCTCCAAGAATGCAGGTGGCTGGTGTGATGGCAGGTTGTCTTGTGTCCGCATAATATTTCCCAAATGTGGCATTTGTTTCCGTGCTGCTCACCTGCTGCACACAGGCTGCTGCTGGAGTCATACAAGCTCGCCAAGTGTGCTGGCACCTTTGAGCAGCAGCGCCCGCTGGGCGTGAAGGAGACAGTGAAGCAAATGCTGCTGCAGCAGACGCAGGACATAAAGCAGCACCTGAGCCGCGCCATAGGCAGTGCAGGCATCAGTGCTAGCAGCAGCGCTGGCCTGAACTGGCAGGGTTGTGAGCAGCTGCAGCAGGCAGCTCAGGAAGACCAGCAGCAGCAGCAGCAGCACTCGCTAACAGTTGAGGAAGTCATGGCCAATCTGCAGAAGGTGGCAGCTGGCAGCGCTGAGCCTGCACCAGAGCTTACACAGCGCATCCAGCAGCAGGAGGTGGCAGTGATGGACCCACAGTTAGCTGCAGAGCTAGATAGCAGCAGCAGCGATGCCGCAGCAGCCACAGCCGTAGGGACTGAGGAGACTGCTGTGCCAGCAGCCAACACAGCAGCAGGTGCTGCTAGCACGGCGATTGGTCAGGCTGCAACTGCAGCACCTGGCAGGTCACGTGCCAGCGCACCAGGGGGCTCGTCTGGTGCAGCAACAGCACAAGAGGCAGCGGGGGCGCCTGACCCGGCTGCAGATCCAGAAGTGCAGCTGCTCATGACAGTTGAAATGCCTGGTGAGGAGTTCAGCACGCCAAGCGGTAAGAAGTACAGCAGCGCCATACTCAACAAGAGAACAGCTGAAACACTATCACCTGGAGGCATGCACTACACTGCGTTCTTCACAGGTGCAGAGCAGCAGCAGCAGCAGCAGCAGCAGCAGCAGCAGCAGCAGACCAATGTTTTGCAGGGTGGTGCTGAGCAGGAGCGTGCCATAGTTCAACGGCAGCAGCCACAGCAGCAGAAGCAGCAGCAGCAGCAGCAGCAGCAGCAGCAGCAGCAGCAGCAGCAGACATGCGTTGCACCATCCAGTGTTCTACTGCAGCTGCTTGCTCAGGTAACACAGCAGCAGGCACTGCTGCTTCATCAACTGCAAGCACAGTCGGCTGAGCAGGTGCAGCTGCCGCCGCCGCCGCCGCCGCCGCAGCAGCAGCAGCAGCAGCACACACCTGGTATGCAGTCTCTGCCGCCCCCACAGCTAGCTACTGTTCAGCAGGCGCGGCAGCAGCAGCAGCACGTGCTGCAGCAGCTGCAGCGCATGTTTGGTGCGGGACAGGCACAGCAGCAGCAGCTGCTCAACCTGCAGCAGCGCAGCATTGACATCCAGCAGGAAATGGGCGGGTCAGACCCTGTCGCCACCATCTGGCAGCCGCTGATCAGCTCTCAGCCTGACCTCAACGCAGCACTAGGCCCTGCAGGCAGTGGCTGCTTAGTCAACACTGCTGCTGGGGCTGCTGGCACCAACTCAGCAGCATTGCTACTGGCAGCTCTAGAAAGCCGCCAAGATCGCATGTTGGCTAAGGCAGTGGCCATGACCATCCAGGGCGTGGTGGCGGCGAGTGCAGCAGGTGGGCTGAATGGCGCAGCAGCAGCTGCTGGGGCTGATCCAACCGCCACAGCAGCAACTGGAGACGGGGTGCCTGGTGCAGCTGCTGCTGCTGCGGCTCGGTACTTAGAATCAGCAGCAGCTGCTGCAGGCAGCAGCACAGCAGCAGCTGCTGGCAGTGGCATTCAGCAGCTGACAGCAGTGCAGCCTGCAGGTAAAGCCAAGGGCAAGACAGAGAAGATTGGGTTTCCTGACCTCAGCAAGCATGGCGGCATGGAGGAGCTTGCAAGCTGGTACTATGTTGATGCTCTGGCTGACACAGGCAGGACACCACAGCAGCTGCAGACAGCTGGGGCAGATGACGGCTACAGGTGGCGAGGAGGGCAGCAGCACAGGCCACAGCGATGGGCAGAGTATGTGCAGCTGCTGAAGGCTATTGAGTCAGCACGGGACAGGCTGACTGAGCAAGCCCGCAAGGCATCGCAGCAGCCGCACCGCCTGGCACAGGTAGGCCCAGTTGCAGCAGCACGTGAGCTGGATGCGCAGCGAGTGCTGCTGCAGCTGTCATTGTGTGAGTACAGGGAGTTCCTGAACCACACGGGCAAGGGGTACTGGAAGGGCAAGGCGGTCGCAGCTGCGCTGCCAGCTGATCAGTGGGGGCAGCTGCCGGAAGACCTGCAAGCAGAACTGCAGGAGGCGCAGGAGGCGCAGCAGGCAGCTGCTGACTGAGCGGCTTGCAGCAGTGTGTGCATGTGTGGCATACAAGGTCCATGGCGCGTCTCAGTATTGCATGTAGTTGTTTCTGCAGAGCATCACCAGCTCATGCACAGGTCATCATCCAGCCTGCTAGGCAGCTAGTAGCTGCGACAATCCTGAAAGAGCTTGCTTTATGGTGCTTGGCAGTATCGACGTCTGCAAGGTGTGCTCCTGGCAGTATGGATGAGGCATGGTGCAGTACAGGTGTGGTTGTATTGTGCATATGTCCATGGCAGCGTTGTCCCTGTTAGGCTGCTTGTCAGCTGGTCGACGAGTTGTTTGGGGTTTGTGCAAGCGCTAAGTCTGCCACATGCTACTGTGGTACCATGACTGCACCGCACAATGTGCCGCCTAGTATATGTGAGCATCATTGCTGTATATCTGCTTGTACAGTGAATGTCGAGTGAACAGCGGTGCAGATTTTATGCAGCCTTTTTAATTTCCGTCGAGTGAAAAGCGGTGCAGGATTTAACAACCTTGTTTTTATATCGGTTCTAGCAAGGAACTCAGTTGCACATGTGCTGCACAGCCTTTTGGTGATTGGCTTGCCAGCCATTTCACAGTTTATGGTACCACATCCTGCTGCTCAGCATCAGAAGTAATTCAACCCCTACCAACTTAATGTGCACTGTGGTAACTTGTGCGGATTGGCATGAACAGATTGGTTGTTGTGTTGTGTGTAGACATCTGCGCGCTTCAGCTGCAAAGTCAGAATCTATTACAGCATAGACATGACTGATGCTGTGTGTACAGCAAGGCAAAGTCAGTCTCCCCTGGGTTGTGCGGTGTCTGGCTCACGTGCACACACCAGCACCCGAAGCAACTTCACTGGACTCCGGTGCTTTCAAACGTTGAGGCACGTGACGTGCTCAACAGTGCATCCAGCCGAGCCATACAGTGGGTAGGGCCAGCATTGCCTACGATTGCTGATGCAGCTTTGCATGAGGGAGGCTGGCCCATGGGTGACTCTGCTTTGCTTTTGTGGTAATCAGAGTGCTGCTGCTGCTTGTTACAGTAGCTGTAGTGTTGGACAGGTGCCGCCTGTGTACACCTGGCTAATCACAACTACAACTGCACATATGCAACATGTGTTTGATATGATTCCAACATAGTCGTCTCTTCTGTTCACCTGATACACAACGTCTGTTGCGAAGATATTCCTGCAGCTGCAGCTGGCAGCAGGGCGTACAGCAGCAAGAGCTGCAGTGCAGGTGCTGTTCGGGTCGTCAGCTGTGAATATGCCGATCCACTTATGTTACTTTATTTTTTTTGGGTTTGTTGGCAACTCGCTACGCATTAGCCATTGACGAACAGCCCGGCGAAGCGAAAGTCCGGCAACCATCCATCCAAGCAGTGAGGTCAGTCCATCTTGACAATAGTGCGCGTACCAATCTGTAGTGAGACGTAACTGCTGCTAATAGACACTTAAAAGCGATGGAGAAGTTTCACAGCGCTCCGCGTGACATCCGTCCCGGGCATCTGGCCACTGCCCGTCTGGCTCCGGTCAGTGAGCAGAACCCCTAATGTAGCAAACACCGCGGCATGAACCATGGCGAGCGAAGCCGATCGGCCAAAGCATCTGAATTTTCTTTGAGTTGCTTTACAAGTTATTTTAGGGGCCTCTATTGTTCTGGACGAGTGGCAGGCTTCGGCGTTTAGTCCCCGTTCGCAGGCCTGGCAGCAACTGATCGCTAAGTGAGCAGCAGCAGGTTGTTTCTGTATGCTTTGTAGCATCGATGGCTGCTGCTACTGTGTCTGGTGTGCGTTATGTCCAGTGCAGGAATTGCAAACTTGGCACCTGCCAAAGTGCCCAGTTTGCTCACCAGCGGGCAGTATATTTTAATTTCACTGTGGGACGGTTCACGAGTTGTATCTGAACTGCAAGGAGCCGACATCCCAGAGCAGTGTTACTGGCGCCTGTTAGATCCGTGGTGGGCTACCTCAATCGGACTACAAGAGAATCGAAGACCGTCAGTGCTCGCTCCCCGCTATCATGGCCGTGAGCAGCACTGACCAGGTTTCTTTTTGAGTGTAGGTAATACTAGAACCAAGCAAGGAGAAGCAGAGATCCATGCAAGACAGTTCAGCCAATGGTGGCGGGGGCCCCATTCTAGCAATGTGAGTGCCGCATTTGCTGCATTGTCTTTGCAAAGCGTGTCTTCCTGCAACCATTTACAATGCTGCACCGGCCTGCGCTGCAAGTGGGCATCCGGATCATCGGATGGCCGACCTTGGCGACGGCAGCTCCGCGGCGGGAGCTCCAAAATAACCAAACTATCTCTGCAACATATTCGAAGCTGCTGCGTGGTATTTGTGCAAAGCAGCTGCAGTAGCAAGTCTTCTTCGACCAAGCGGAAATCTGCTTGTGCAATGATCTTGGGTTCGAAGACAGAGGGAGCGATGGTGAGGCTCTTGCAGTCACAAAGTTCCGGTACCGTTGAACACTTTGAATGGTAACCTTTACCTTGTTATCACGGTTGTGTGATATTTGGAGAAAGCGTCGAGTAACAGGGTGACACAAACATCTGCAGATGATAGCTGGCTGTCGGCAAGGCGTAAAATTTTGTGTACATTGTTGCCAAACCTAACCGCGAGCCGCCAAGCTCATCCCAAGAGCCACAGATGGCTTCGCTTGGCCATTGCTCACTGCTGGTCAAATCTATTTCCCCACTCACACACCTGCATTGCAGATCCGGCACAATAAACACCAACAAAGCCCGCGCTGCTGGAGGCATCGCATGTACTGCGAGCAGCACTGCAGAGCAGACCTTCACGATGATTAGTGACAACAATGCAGACTTTGATGCCGGGGGGTTGTCAATCACGGATGGAGCACAGGTGAGCGGCGCAAGGACCAGATACTAAACCTATAACCTTGCGGCTCCCATGATTGGGCCCAGCAACCATGCTGCCCGCTTGGGGGCCGCTGAAACATGACACATTTGTGACAAAAAATATCAACGAGTGAGGCAAGACGAGCATCTCTGCGGGCTTACTGTCCTATTATTTGTGCTGAGCCAGCCCTAGCCAGCCCAGCTATGTCCGGCTAACCGCCTGCTAGAACACTGTTCAGGCCTGGCAGCAGGATCTTCAATCGGCTAGCTGGGTCTTGTCTGGCTGGCCAACTTGCCGGCTAGATGCTGCACCTTAGCCAGGGTTAGCTGCCTGAGCTACGGCAGTACTGACCCAACAAGGCATTTTCTAAGCAGCATGTTATCCAGTTCACATTGCTAAGGCTGCTTGGGGCTAGTCTTCACTTCTGCAGTGCATCCAGTGCAAAGTTGAGCAGCCGGGCTGGCCTGGAATGGGCTGCTTCGTTGCCCTGGTAAATATATCTAGGCATGAGCCTACCGGGCCATGCTTGCCACATGTGGAATCTGGAGGACCCATTCTGGAGTGTACTATTGAAACATGTTGACATGTGACTGGGTTTGGAAGGACACAACAGTGCTTGCATGCAAAGGATTGCCTAGCAACCTACCACTACCCGCATGCACCCTCTGTGACGGGGTTGTATGCACATGTACAGGGTCAAGGACAACGGTAATGAGAGTTGAGGGAGGGATAGGGGGAGGTCTCCAGGTTGATGATGGGGTGCTGGAGTTGACATTCAACCTCGTGATAAGTTTTGATCAGAACATAAGCTGATATAGTGCTCTTGAGCTGCTGGCAGGAAGAGCTTGAAAGGATGCTCAGAATAGTGGATGCCATTTGCAACAAAATGGCCATGCGTATCGATGCCTGCAAAACAGAGTTGTCAGCTCTGGTGCCATCTTCTGATGGGCTGCTCACGCAAGGTATGCAGCGCACAGAAGTGTGTGCTTGCATAAGCAAGGCCAAACATAGGTTGGCTCAGATGCAAAGGCTTTGGGGAATGAAGAAATGTATATGCGTGTAAAGATGCGATGGTACAATGCATATGGGTTGCCGATCCTCATGTTTGCCAGTGAGATGCACATGTGGGCTCTGACGACAAGACAAGTGGAGCGCCTTGCCACAGCCTGGAGTGTGTGCATTCTAGCTGCCTATGGCAGCTGTCACACGTGCTGCCGCAGCTGTCACACCAGCTAGGAACCGCCCTCCGACTAGGTGGGAGCATTTTGTTCACAGTGACTTGCATCAAACATCGGCTTCACTTCTTCATGTCACTTGCCAGTAGCAGGGACTTCCTCATAACCCAAACTACTTGCATGGTCACTGTTCTGTGAGGGGTGCATGGCGGTCTATGGTCTGCAGGGTCACGCACCCTAATGTTGTTAACAGCATCAGCGTTGGCGCGCCCCTTCAGCACACCCACTCCTCCTCGCAACGCATGCAGCAGCAGTCATTCATGAGACAGCAGCATTTGCAGCAGACTAATCCGGCTTCAAGCGAGCCGTTCGCATTGCAATGCCAGAACTGTTACCACTCATGTGTTTGTGTACAATTATAAGTAAACATATAATAGAGACAGAGTGGGAGTTCACTGACGCTGTAGTCCAGCTCAGGGCCATCAGTGATTGGGGTTTGGGTATGATCATTGCATGAGAGATCTGTCAAGCTAGCGCTCTTGCATTCAAGGTTTTGGCCGTATCTGGCCCTAGCTTGTGGGCCTGCGCCCGCCGTTTAGGAACCACTGAAGGTGGTTTGGGAGCGGCTCCCCTTTTAGGGTTATCACTCTTGCTAGAAAAACGTGTGATTGTAATTGTAGAGACAGAGTACTGGCATATGCACCCATTCATGACCGATCACCACCTCAGTTGATTTGAGCCACATGGCGCACTCGAGTGCACTCCAGGATGAGCACCTCGGTAAAATGTGAAACATGAAGAGTTGAATGTACAATGTATGTACAAGATGCTCATCTCTGATGTTGGTCATGTGTGCTGGAGCTGTGCAGGTGGAAATTGCTGATAGCATATTCATTGGCAACCAAGCTGAAATTGGTGGGGCAGTGGCGGTGTCTCATAGCGCCACCCTCAAGGCCAGCAGCAGCCAGTTCACTGCCATCAACGCAAGCCAGGGGGGAGCACTTGAACTACGGCATGGCCCAGTGACCCTCACATCATGTGGTTTTGAAGCCAACACAGCTATAGAATGGGGTGGAGCTCTGTCTGCAACTGGACAAGCAAGGGTGAGAAGCTTTTGAACGCAGGAAAGAAAGCTTTTATGTTGTGTTGCCTTGCTGCTGGTGTGGCTGCCGTGGTAAAGGCATCAGCAAAATGTACCAAGGTCAATGTTCCAGCAGTTGTCAGCTGCTGTGCAGCTGGGTATGCATGTTGCCACGCAACCCGTGCACTTGTATGCAGGAGATATGTGTATGTGCATGTCGACAGGACGTGGTGAGTTTGGTAATGTGGTTCTTTCCCATGACACAGTTTACTGCATTCATGCTATGCGCATGTCGCAATCATTGAATGATCCTTGCACTTGTGTAGAGTTGAGAGCTCTGAGTGCATAAGTAGGTTGGGCGCTGTGGATTGTTATAGACTAGCTCACACAGCTGCTTGCATGCACATGACATAAACCAGTGAATGGGCGTGCTATAGCGCTTCCCATCTGCAGTTAGCATGTTTTGATCTTCAATCAGGACGGTGATTGGCGCTGACGTGCTCTGCGGTTGCGCTCACAATGTCTGCTTCACAGGTGGAGATCCAGAACTGCAGCTTCACCAATGGAAGCGCAGAAAACGGGGGAGCTGTGGCAGCAACAGCTGATGCCGTTGTTGACATGTCCCAAAGTAACATACATCAGTATAGTGCGCTGCAGCGTGGAGGGGGCATGGTGTGTGCAGGCAACAGCATTATTACACTGTCACATATGCTGGTCACAGCTAACAACGCTGAGACAGGTGCTGGCATTGGACTACAGGACACATCAAATCTCAACATGAGCAGCACCACTGTTAAGCTAAACACTGCAGCAGGTGTAGGTGGCGGTGTTGAAATGACAGATACTTCAGTGATGCATGTTGATTCAACAAGTGTTGCCGTTCGCAGAAATATTGCTGAGTTTGGTGGTGGGGTTTTTGCCGGCAGCAAGGAGTTCAATGTCGTTCATTTGCTGGCTGTTGCTGCAAGCAATGAGGCTGAGTATGATGATGTCGTGTCTGTGGGTATCACAACGGTCACTGTCTTAGGAGACGCCTCAGTGGCTTTGTCAGCAGGCCAGGTGCTCAGGAAGGTGTGTTGCCGGTCAAGGTGGTTGTGACTGGGCATTATGGCCTGCCATGTGAGGGCGTTCGTGTGAACGCTGAGTTTGAGGGTAAGTACCTCATGGGCACAAACGTGTCTGGTGTGGGTGGCCTCACGGATTTGTTGCTGCGAGTGCAGCAGCCTCCAGGGCTTTACAACATATCCTTCTCGGTGCCAGAATGCGTTGAAGTCCCCCAGCCACCCTCAGCCTGCATGTGCGTCACTGCATCAGGGGTGAGGTCGCCCCCAGCCCTGACACGTGCCTGGTGTGCCTGCCGGGCACCTACAGCATTGACCCCAGCCAGCAGTTCTGCCAACCCTGCCCTGCCCGGAGCCTCCTGCCCTGGTGGCGCTGCCATTGTGCCGGAGCCCGGTTGGTGGCACAGCGCGGCAGACTCGTCACAGATGCACAGGTGAACTAATACATAATCATGGTCCTTGAAAGGGGTGTCTTGTCAAGATTCATTCATCATGACAACCATGGCTGCACAGATGCATGCATGGTTGCAGAGTTCTACATGCAACTGCATGCTCACCGCTGCTGGTCGGAAGCGCCTCTAGCTCATTCCGTCTGCTGCATGCTTGTGTTCACAGCTTATGACGTTGAGTGCGTTCAAGAGGGGTCAAGTGCTGCATTGGTGCATCTGAATCCTCAGTGTTCGTTCTGCAGATGATGATGTTCATCTGATGCTGCTGTGTGCAGGTGCCAAAACCCAGATGCTTGCTCAGGTGACAGGACAGCATTGTGTTTCTGCGGGGAGGATCCATCGTGCCGGGCCAGCGGCAATTACAGTGAGGCAGTGCAGTGCAGCATACACCAGCAACATGTGTGGCAAGTGTGCTGCAGGATTTGGTTTGACAGCGTCCTTCAAGGGCAGGGCATGCATGAAGCCTGGTACAATTGTCACCTTGTATGTGGTGTTGAGTGCTGTGCTGCTTGGTTTCATCAAGCTGTTGCTGCACCTAACCCTGGCTAACAACTCTGCAGCACAGCATGGTGAGACGCAGCCGCCTGCTGAGTTGCTGCGTTGCCTGCTTTTGTACAGCCAGCGCATGCTCATTGTTGCATCACTAAGCCTTGATTGGCCTGCATCAATGGCCTACCCATTGCGTGTGCTGGCTGGGGTATGGGCCCCATCATCGCCGGAAATGCTCAGCATAGACTGCATACTGCCAGCCACCAGCAGTCTGCCGCTGGCTGTACAGCGTGTCATCTTCTACCTTGGCATGCCAATTGCCATGCTTGTGGTGCTTCTGTTCATTGAGATGCTGTTACTGCAGCGGATCTTTGTGAGCAAGAAGCAGAGGCCCCGCACTGAACTTGTACTTGGAAATCGTCTAGGTAGCACTGCCATGCTTGTGTTGTTCTTTTTTCTGCCTTCGCTGCAGCGCACCGTGTTTGGGCTGTTTGCATGCATACAGCTTGATCAGCCTGCTTCGCCGCCATTTGTAGCGAATGCTGTTGGCTCTTTCTGGGTGTTCAACACAAGCACCGTTTGCTTTGGAGCAAACTGGCACAAGCCCCTGGCACTGGGGCTGGGTGTGCCACTGATTGCATTGTTATGCGTGGCGTTGCCAGCGGTTATTGTGTACATCACACAGCCACACGCAAGGCAGCTGGGAGACGCATGTTTTGGACGCAGCTGGGGGTTTCTCACAAACTCACACCATGCCAAGACGTGCTGGTGGGAGGCTGTGGTGGTGTGCGAGACAGCAGCTCTGGTCGCAATCACTGTGTTTGGTGTTAACTTGGGTCCGTTTTATCAGTGTCTGCTCATGGTTGCAGCACAGGTGCTCATGTCACAGCTGCAGATGGTGTTCAGGCCATACCTTTGCCCCCAAACAGGACAGGCGATGGTTCAGGGCACGCAATGCCTGCTGCTGACTGCCCTGGCTGGTTTGTCATTCCTCGCGTACGGCCCCATCCAGCCCAGCATATGGGCTGGCAATGGGTGCGGCTTTGCTGCTGGTCAATCTTGCGTACACGTGCAGCGTGGTGTGGCAGCTGCTGAGCCTGGTTGACTGGTTGGGCATGTGTGAAGTACTGCTGTTGAGAAGCGGTCTGTTGCACTTGGGAGGTTCATGCGCCGCGTGGTGGTGCTGCTGCAGCGCCTGCAGGTCAAGCGTGCTGACGTGCCAGTTGTGCGCATGGTCTTAATGGGTGCAGTCAGTGCACTCGGTGGGAGCAAGGACTCAGCTCCTTAGCCAAGTGATGCGGCATAGTCATCTACTTGCCGCCCATCTCCAATGCTTTCATCAGAGGTATCCATTGAACATGTCTTCTGGGTGTGCCGCAGGTTTGCAGTGGTAGTGGTTCACTTTGTTGTATCTGTTAAACAATCATTATGTTGTATCACCTGCTTGCAAGCCAGTGTTCTTCACTGCTTGCTCACTTTAGATATGGTTTGGTGCAGATGGTGTTGTGTGTGTGAGCTGCTCAGACACACGATGAAAAGGTTGGAACAGGCTGTTCCTCTGCATGCATGGAGATGATTGTCACTGCGTCACATTATGGCACAGTTCTTGCATAGAGAAAGAGGTTCAGCACTGCTGAGCAGTCCCATGGAACAGTACCATGGAGCAAACACTTGCTGTGGCAGTGCATCCAAAGTTGCTGTTGTTTGCTGGGTGCATGTTGTACAATGCGGCTTGTGCACTTGCAGGCATGGTAGACTCTAGGGCTAAGACCCATCGGGCCTTGCAGCTCGCAATGCATTGCAGTTTGGTTGGGGCGCACTGAACTTGTCAACATAGCTGGACAGCATAGCAAACTTGCAAGTTTCTGTGACATCGTCAATCAGATGACGAATCTTGCTTTTACTGAAGGTTGATGGATTTAGTGGTTGCCCATTGAGCTTGTCATTGGCTCAAAAAACGGGCGATGTCCCCGTCATGTGCTACGTGTACCGGTACAGACACAAAGTGGCAACAACTGACAGCAGCTGCTGACAAAGCAAGAAGGCACCACCCATGATGGGTGTTGGCCAACAATCGAAAATCACCTTTTCAGCAGTTGGCACGGACATGGCATATTTTGAGAGACAGCAATGATTTGCTGCAATGGGGTGCAACATTCAGTAACCACAAGATATGACATAATTTTCGGCTTTTTCGTCACAGTTTGGATGTTACTAACATCCAAACTGTGACTGTGCCATTGAACGGACGGTGCAAACTGCTTGGCAGCCTGAGGTATGTTTGCACATGTCTGGCATTTTTACCTTTAAAGTTTTGCATACTTCAGACAAACGGCATTGATGCCAAATGTATGAGCTTGGGGGATGATTTAAAGTTGGCATATGGAATGCAATGCTTGATGCGCAACACAACGCAGAAGCTAAGCGGCCACACAGTCATTTGCTAGAAGTCGGCTTTTTTCTCTTCTGGGTTGCCTGCAAATGTCTCACAATGGCTTGCATGAATGGTGGCGCAGCTGTAAGTTGGCGGTTGCGCAATAATGCTGCAGCAGCAAACATGGCCATGGTGCGGCAGCCGGCACGTCCTGCCCTTCAGCTGGCCTGCCAGAGCCGGGCGGAACAAGAGCCAAGACTGCCGCAGCGGCTGCTGTGCGGATAACGTGTACTTGCACTAGTAGTATAGCTTTTACTGGTACCGTCATACGGGGCTGTCTACTGTTCATTACGCGACTCTGATTTACAAATGTGGTAGCATGCTCGTCAGCAGGCAATCAGTCACTGAGTGCTGTCACAGCTATGACTGCTGTGCAGAAGCTCAGTGTCTAGCAGCGAACATGCGATCAAGAAACCTTGAAGTCTTTCCACTACTTGATCATAATTACGTACGTGTGCTGCAAGCTTTAACGAATTTCACGTGACATCAATGTAGCTACGCCACAGCTCTCGCAGCTTCTCCCACGGCCACGTTATATTGTCGAGTGGCATCCGAGACTTTCAGAGTCATCTCGGTATTACCGCATGTAAGCTTTGAAAACCTATAAAGCGTGCATTACCAACTACGTTAAGCTGTTTATCAGCACGAACTTACGTACACAGGCTTGTGAGGGTAAAGGCGCGAAGTGCCTGTTGGTGCCGGCGTAGACAACTCAAGCTCGAGATGGCAACGACTACCATACGTGCAGCTTTTTTGGTTTTCATCTTATCACTTTTAGGTGAGCGGCAGGGTACTGGATATGCCGTCGAGTCTGGAGTCCCAGCCTGCCCCTGCGTGGATGCATGTCGTCGTAGCTTGCTGCGCTTGTCATCGGATGATCTTGTCTACTTTTTAGAGTGGCACAGTATAGTTGTTCAGGTGGTGACGTGTCAGCACTGCAAAGCGATGTTCAGCCTGATTCATGGGCACTCTGCTGTGGCGTGTGCATCGCTTTGCGCAGGCTGTAATCACGCTGTCACAGCCACCAAAAACACAGCAAAAGACTTGAGTAACAGCGCAGCTGTAGCCACAACCAACACATCACGTGATGCCGACAGAATCCAGGCAGCAGCAGTTGCTGCTGCTACTAGGCAAGCAGCCACCATCACCAGGCCTGTAGTGCAGCAGCTGGTGCTGCAGCAGCCTGTTGTGCAGCAGCAGGTTGTCGGGCAGCCGGTTTTCCAGCAGCAAAATCAGACTCTTACTGTCATACAGCAGCCAGCAGGTGATGCACCAGGTGCTGCTATGGTGCAGCAGCGTCGACTACAGCCTTTGGCAGCAGGTGCTCGTGCAGCCGGGGGTGCTTTGGCCCATGCTATGCTGGTGCCAGCCAGACAGCAGCAGCAGCAGCAGCAGCAGAAGCAGCAGCAGCAGCAGCAGCAACAGATCAGGATGCAGCAGCCAGCAAGGGAGCAGCAGCATGTTGTTACTCAGCAACCAGCCAGGCAACAAGCTAGGCAACAAGCCAGGCAACAACAGCAAGTCGTTGCTCAGCAGCCAGCAGCTGCAGGCAGGCCTGCTCAGCAGCAAGGCAGACAGCAGCGTGTCATTGTGCAGCAGCCTGTTGCAGCTGCCAGGCGTGTGCCAGTGCAGCAGCCACGGGTTGTGTATGTACCAGTGCCGGTGCCAGTTGCTGCGCAGCCTGCTGCACCTGCTGCACCTCAAGAACCAAAGCGGGCTGAACGCAGCAGGGGCGGCCTTGGGGGGCTAGGCGACCTTGACTTTGGCCTTCTCCCAAGTGAGCACAGCCCTTGATATCTGAACAGGATGATCCTGCAGCTCTGCACTGTTTGTGATAAACAAGCTTTTGCCCTTCAAAACACATGTCAACACCCTCCTGCGTCAGCAAGGCGACAGTATGCCGGCCAAATTTGTTTGCTGGCCGCCTGCTGCCATGTTGCTGCCTGTCGCCAGGCTCAACCTGACCAGCGGCCTGGAGAGCTTCCGCAGCGGCCTCAGCGGCCTGCTGACAGACTTCCAGAAGAACGGCGGCTTCTGGAATGCAGCAAGCCGTACAGAGAACATTGCAAATGCGGTGCAGCTGGGTGTGAAGGGCGGGCTCAACCTGGTGGCTCCCATAGTGAACGGCATTGCCAGCAGCGTGCCT
>JACERP010000443.1:0-60513 GCA_014080715.1 Scenedesmus sp. NREL 46B-D3 | reverse complement strand
TGGCAATGTGCCTCACCGTATCGCTGTCAGGAGCTGTGTGCCTGCTGCCCCGGCGACCGCCAGCACCACTGCCTCCACGGCTGGCAGCCTGCGCGTTGCTTGTGTTGCCACGACCTGCAGTTGCTGCACTGCTGCTCGTCGGCCCGGCACCAGCAGCTGCAGAGCCGCTGCTTCAAGGCAGCCGCCGCCGCTTCAGTTTGGTTAGAGGGAATATGTCGCAAGTGCACTTGGTAACAGCACGTGCAAGCCATTATTGCAGCTTTGAACACAGCCAGCTCCCCCGTACCAATCCTGTGATATGCTGGTGACCAACCAAAGCTGTCCACAGAACTGAGTGGCAGGCAGCAGAATGCATGTGTGCAACCTGTTGTCTTGCTACGCCAAGAACTGACCGATCAGTTTGCAAAGCACCACTGTGACTTCAATCTGCACTGCCGCACACCTTGCTTGCAGGGTCACTGGCCGGCACGCCCGCCTGCGTAGCAGCCTGCGCAGCAGCCAGCGCAGCAGAAAGCTTCAGCGCTGCATTCTGCTCCTCCGCGTCAGCACCGCATCGTCCAGCAGCTGCAGTGCGCAGTCATGGCAGATGCGCCCAGGTTAAGTGCGGCTTCAGAGCAGCTTTTGAAGCCATGCGACAATTCCAAGCAGTTGCATACACGGCAGTAGAAAATCAGCAGCATCAGCAACGGTGGCAGCAACCAGGAAGTTGATCACAGGTGGCTGAGCTGGCCATAGTACGCAATCCACTCCAGCTGCAGCTGCAGAAGCATGCTGCAGGAGCAGCAAGCTACACACCACATCCGGCAGAACTGACAGGGCATCCTACCTCGTCCCATTCTTTGGGGTACTGGCTGTTGATGGCGAGCTTGTACAGCTTGCCCTGCTCACCCTCGCACTTCAGCCATGCCCTGTAAGCTGCCTCCTCATTCTTGGAGGGCAGCTCAGAGCCGCTGACACCACTGCTGCTGCTGCTGCTGCTGCTGCGGCTGCTGCGCTGCTGCTGCTGCTGCTGCTGCTGCTGCTGCCTGCTGCTGCTGCTGGCGCTGCTGCTCCTTGACTGCTGCCTCACCCTCCACCCCTTCTCCTCCGCCTTGCTCCTCCCCGCCTGCTGCTCGTCCTGCACCTCTTCACCCTTCGTCTGCATCCTTATCCTGGCCCTGCTGCAGCTGACGTGCACGGCGGCGTGCGTCTGCCCTCTGCTTCTTGGCTGCCTGCACCTGCGCTGCTGTGAGGCCCCTGATATTTTGCAGTTGAGCGTTCAGCCGGGTGAGCCGCCCGCAAGCGTAATTGCCGCACAGAACACTTCGAGAGTACACAAGCACAGAAGAGAGGAACAAGGAAGATGGCAGGGTTGAATAGCAACCCTTCAGCAAATACACACACAACACGTGAGCAGGCCGTGCATTGCATGTGTTCTTGGTGCTGCAGTCTGCGCTACCGAAGCCAGCCTGCATAACAGCAACGACGGCAGAGTCCGCACCATTGTATGCTGTGGCTGAGTTGGCACTCACGTGTGGAGCACCTCCTGCACAGGGAACTTCATCTTAATGTACATGAAAGCAAGGTTCTTGACCTTGTGGAATCCTGTAGCAAACAGCACATGTTACAACGTCATGCTTACAAGGGTTACACGGCACAGAACAGCACACTGATCACTGCTGCTGCGTTGGTACGCTGCGCGCACCTGGGTTCGCCGGCACTTGATCTGCGCGCAGGTAGTAGATGCCGTTGCCACCCCTAAGCAGCGTCGAAGGAATCAGCTTGAAAGGAACTTAGCATAATCCTGCTCACGCGACTTGCCCTGCCCCGACCAACAGGGCTAGGTGCCGCATCCACAGCACTGCTGACACCAGCCTGCTTCCTGCACCTTGCTCTTGGCACGGCTAATGTTGCATAATGTATGTTGATGATGCACCGGCGCAGCTGCCCTGCAGCTGTCCAGTTTGGGAGTACAGTTTTGTGCAAGCATTGGACGGAAAGCAGCAGGCAGCAACGGTGTGTGCAGCGCTGGGTTTGCTGCATGGGGTCGACAGTGCTGCAGCAGCTTGCTGCAGCTTGCAAAGCTGGCTTTGCTTGCATGCGCTTGTCAGGATGAGAAACACCCTGTTTGTCTTGCGCTTGATCAAGTTCTTTTTCATGCATTTGTTGGGTTCATGATGCACGCTGGACCAGTCTGCAGGAGTCAAACAACTGCTCTTATCATTCAGATACAATTGACAGCTGCAGACATGACCCTGGTGATGTGTCTTCTATATGCTCGTGTGCATTTGCTGCATTGAATGTGTAATACATTTCTTCCTGCAACCCTTATTGTGTGATCACACATAAGAGTTACTGCAGACGGTCGTTGCTGTGTCAAATGAATTAGGTTACACTCCGAGTTGATCACGTATCCATGTCCAAAAATTAGACCCAACAAGCTTTGCTCATCGTGTGCACAGGTTTGAAAGGTCATGCATAAGCCCGGCAACCACGAACTAATCCCACGACTGCTGTGCACCAGATGCCACCGGCAGCCATTTTGCAAAGGCTGCACTACAATGCATTGGACTATCAATATATACATGATAGATGCAGTTATCCGCGCAAGAACGCTGCTTCTAACAACGTTTCAGCCTGAACACACTGCGAGTTACAACAAGGTTGTAAGGTCTTACAACCTCTGCCTACAACACGAGCTACAACATGTGTTGTAGACAGGGTGCGAGCAGGTTGTAGTTATCATGCCTTCCCACAGTGGCCGTGGCACCACAGGCACCTGCCACCCTACCGATGTGTCTGGCAAGGCCACACCCCAGGCAATGGCACCGGCCCAACACCTACTGGCTGACACAGGCTGCATTAGAGTACTAACAGCACAAGACATGCAACCACATGTAGCAGAATGGATAAAGGCAGAGGATGCAAGAAACAACCCCAATTCACGCTATGGCGCAGAGGCCAAGTCCCTTCTTGGTGCTAGCTGCAGCCGGCCGTCTACCACGCGTAGAAAGGGGTGATCAGCTGGCACAATATCCAGCCAGGTCAAGGGTGCCGCCTTGATGACAATGAAGTCAACCAGCAGCTCCCAAAACCTAGCCACCACCGCCTTCTTCTTCGTCTGCACCAGCTCATCAAGTCCTGCTGTCGCTGCTGCTGAAGCTGTAGCCGCTGCTGCTCTCTGTGCTGCCTCAATGCCTCATTATGAGCCAGTTGCGCAGCAGAGGGAGTAGCAGGTTGCAACAACTGAGTGGTAAGCTGCTGGCCAGCAGGTGGCGCCCGGCAGGCCACCTGCTGGACTGGCAACCAGGTCATGCTGCCTGTTTAGCACATGCTGGAGGCTGGCTGCCAACATCCATAGCAATGAAGGCCGCCAAACACACGACACGCCACACGCATGTGAGCACACTCCGCCCACCACGCGGCGGTTGCATGAATCAAGTATGCTGCATGCTTAAAGGCGGGCCGGGTTGGAACAAAATCCGTTGTTAGACTGCATATTATGGTGTTGCAGTGGCCTAAGAAACAAGCACTACGGGAACCACCGTGCCCATGTTGCGCCGCAGCGCATCGCTCAGGCGCCACGGGGACGCGGGTCGAACTCCTGCTGTTTGCATATTGCGTTTGTTCGGCTGCACGCAACGCTGTCTTGCATATCCAGGTGTGCGTAGCCGAGTTAGCACACCTCGTAACCACTCTATCAATGGGCAGACGAGTGTGCGGATGGTGAGAAGTGCTAGCACACAGCGCTGTGAACAGCTATAGGTGTAGCCAAACCTCAAACTCATGGAGTACCAAGACGTTCATTCTGTGAACATATCACGTCCGGACCTGCCTGGGACATAGTAGGTTCCCCAGTACGTATGTGCAGTCCGCTGTCAGTGCTTCTGCACTGTGCAAAGGCTCGCTGACCAGGTCGATCTCGATGACCAGGGCCGGGTCATACAGCCACATGCCAGTCAGGATACCTGACCATGGTATCTTGAAACACTGCATTTCAGGATACCCATATCGCCCTTGTTATCGTCAGTTATCCCGGTTATCCCGGGTTATCTTCACCCGAGATAACACGGGATAACCTGAGCATGGTTATCCTGGAAGGTTATCCTGGCACTGGTCCTACTGGGCCTGCGTGTAGAGCAGACGCCTTCCACAAACCACAAATTTGACCAGCAACACACGGACACTTCGATTCAAACACGTTCTAGGGGTGTGAAAGAATGTCCTAGCACCACAAAGATTTATCATTGTACGGATGTTGATCCAAAGTGATCACCTATGCCGGCTACCTGCCTTGCCAGTGGATCGCCGGAGCAGGAAGATGATGCTGGAAGCAGTCTAAGAACCGGCCCTACCACTGCAACCTATTGGACAAGCGTGTGATCTAGAAGAGGACGTTCAGCACGAAGATCATAGCAGCAGGCTCTGATACTAGCGAATGCGCCCTGGGTGCAGTAGTTACTGCTGGCAGCAGCGGCCGCGGGTGGTGCTCTCGTCCACCGTTGACTGCAATACGCAGTTGGCGACTCGTGCCTGGTGACAACCACGCTCGGGCGCCCGGGAGCTGTGCCGCCAAAGCCATCAGCCCGCTGCAGCATACCAGCCACCGCGCAGATTGGGTTGCTGCAGTCAGCCCTGCAAACATTTGGTGCAGGTCTTGCGGCTCTGCAGATTCTCTGCTGCTGGTTGCATATGCTGGATGCATCCATCATCAACATCATCATCATCATCATCATCATTATCATCATTGCCCAAACCACAGCAAATGTGAAGGTTTGCAGGAAGACACACTTTAAAGACTATGCAGCAAATGCAGCACTCACATTGCTAGCTTTGCATGAGGGTGGTGGGGTGACTCTGCTTTGCTTTCCTTGTGGGTTAGAGTGCTGCTGCTTGTCACATTGCTAGAATGGGGCCCCCGCCACCATGGCTGAACTGTCTTGCATCATGGATCTCTGCTGTAAAGCTGCATGGGAATCAAGATCATCATGTCCAACATTCCACAGCATCAAGGCCATCAACGCCTTGCGCCATGAACCATGGCTAGCCTATAAGGAACAGCGGAGAAGTCCCGGCTGCCTGTAGGGTAACAGCAGGGAATTGATAAGCCTGTCATTGGCTCAAAAACGGGCGATGCTCCCGTCTTGTAACATCCAAACTGTGATAGGGTGCTCCCTGCCACCAGAGTGGCTGCATCCATGCACCACTGCCAGCCCATCCAAACAACCGCTTGCGCAAACCAAATGCTGGCTGCGCATCCACAGCCACATATGCATGTGCAAGTCAATCCCTAAACACGTCTGTACATCCCGGTTGGAAGCCCTGAAAACCACGCCGCAGCACCCCAAACACACCCAGAAACGTGCACGTGCCACACCCTTCACCGCAACAACTGCGAGAGCCTCAACACAATATTTCAAACCTGTTCACACCATCAGCCGCCTTGCATAATGCACACGCCTTCACATCGGCAGCTCATCCATCGCCGCAGCCAGCTGCCACAGCCGCCAGGCTGCTGCGGCATGCAGCGGCAGCTGCACCGCAGCGCCAGCACCAGGCACCACCCCACCCGCTGCCGCTGCTGTTGCTGCTGCTGCTGCACTGCTGCTCTGCCAGCTGCCAGGTGGATCGGCTGTACCGCCCAACCGCCTGCCACATGCACTGCCCAGTGCGCTGCCTCTGCTGCAGTAGCCTGCCAGGCAGTGCACTGCCATGCCAGCAACGGACAAGGCTGCCAGCTCAGCTGCCAGATCAGCCAGCAGAGCAGCAGCAGGAACGCCAAACCCTACACCACCTAAAGCGCCAGCAGCATCAGCAGCAGCAGCAGCTGGGGGACGCGCCAGTTGCGCCCCTTGCTCAGCTGCAACGCCTGGTGGTGCTGCTGCTGCAGCAGGCACAGCCAATGCTCGCTTGCCTAGGAGCAGCAGCGACGGCGTCTGCTGCTGCTGCTGCTGCTGCTGGGGCTGTGCTTGACTCAGCTGCGCGTCTGCTGCTGTCGCTGGCTTGACAGCTTCCCCTGACAGCCGCTGCCGCTTTGCAGCGCTGCCACCGTCAGCTCGCGCGTCTCCAACACCACCCCCGCCTGCTGCTGCTGCTGCTGCTGCTGCCTTGCCACCTTCCTGCTGCTGTGTTTCAATGCCTGTTTGGCCAGCAGCAGCAGCAGCAGCAGCAGCAGCAGCAGCAGGGCTTCCCTGCAGGGCTGCCCTGAACCCCTCTGCTGAACCCCCACCCTCAGCCCTGTTGACAGGGGAGCTGCCACCCAGCAGTGTGCCAGGGCTTATGGCGTGTTCTGGGTCGCCAGTGTCCAGCAGGGCCCATGGTTCAGGGTTTTGAGGGAGCGAAAAACCCTGGGGGCTGGCAAGCAGATCAAAGGGCATATCAGCACTGCCAGCACTGCCTGGGGCGGCTGGTGTGGGCAGCACCTCAGCAGCAGCAGCAGCAGCAGATGTTCCTGCTGCTGCTGCCGCTGCTGCTTCTGTTGCGGTCACGGCTTGATCCACGTCCATTTGAGCTGCACTAGCAGCAGCAGCAGCAGCAGCAGCAGCAGCAGCAGCAGCAGCAAGTGGAGCTGTCGGTTGGCTTACCACTCGACTGCCTGGCAGAGGGACAGTGAGGTCAGCAGACAGAGCCGCACCCCCTGCTGCTGCTGTTGTTGCTGCTGCTGCTGCTGCTGCTGCTCCTCTGCTGCTGCTGCCAGGCACACCGCAGCCCCCCCTCTGCAGCTGTTGCTGCACCAGCAGCGCCGTCTGTCGCCCCCTGCTGCTGCTGCTGCTGCTGCCGCCGCTGCTGCTGCGTGCTGCCGCTGCCCAGGCAGCAGGTGACATCGCTGCTGCTGCCGTTGCCGACAGCAGCTGCAGGTGCAGCAGCCGTGCTGTGTCCACCTCACCGGGCAAAAGTGAGTCAGCAGCAGCTGTAGCAGCAGCAAGCACCACAGTGGCTGTAGCACTACTACCACCGCTGCTGCTGCTGTCGCTGCTGCCTGGCTGTTGTCGTGTTTGGGCTGCTGCTGCACTCTCACGCTGCTGCTGCTGCTGCTGTAGTCCTGGCTGCAGCAGCATCAGTCCCTCTGGCAAGTCGCTGCTGCAGCCGAGGTACAGGGGGCCTTCAGGCAGTACAGTTGCTACAGCCACCTGACCCAAAAGGCACATCGTACTGCTGCTACTGCTGCTGCCGCCGGCCCTGGCTGCCGTTCCTTCCCTTGTGGGTAACATCGACATCACAGCATCCGCAGTGCTACTGCCTCCACCAGCTGCTGCAGTTGATGCCGCTGCTACTGCCATCAAAGCTGCTGCCAGCTGCTGCTGCAGCTCCTGCCAGACTGACGTGAAACCTGCTGATGTCGCTGCTGCTGCTACTGCTGCTGCTGCTGGCCCTTGCCACTGTTGCTGGTGCTGCTGCTTCCAGCTGCTGCTCCTGTTGCCCAATGCAGCTGGAGGGGTCGCACCCGCTAGCTGCAGCTGCCGTGCTGCTGAGTTGAGCCCTGGAGCCTGTTTGCATGCCAAAGATCTGGCATCAAGGATGACTGAACCAGAAGTGGCAGGGCACATGTTGCCCGCTGCTGCGCAACTGCTGAACTGCAGAACCCCCAGACCCTGGCAGCCTGCTGTTCCGGCGCATGCTACTTCACCTTGCTGCTGCTGCTGCTGCTGCAGTGGGGTCACCAGCAGTGCTGGCTCGGGCATTCCTGCTGCTGTAGTTGCGAAAGCAGCAGCATCCACCGGCTGCTGCTGCTGCTGCTGCCGCTGTTGCAAGTCGACAACCGCTGGTGTAGCACCTGCACTTGCACCCTGCTGCTGCTGCTGCTGCTGCCACAGCTCGCCTCCTGCTGCCCAAAACTGCGCCCAGGCACTACCGCCCCCTCTGCTACTGCTGCTGCCACCAGCAGGGTTTTGCAGCAAGCCCAGTAAACCCTGCCAAGCCTGCGCCTCACCCACACCCAGCCCACTGCCCAGCCGACAGATCACCAGCCGATCAAGCATCGCTCTGTCAGCTGACACGCTCGCTGCCAGGTCAGCAGCAAGCCCTAGGGTTTGAGCCAGCACTGAACCACAGACCCAGCGTGACAGCACCTCTGCTGCTGCTGCTGCTGCTGCTGGTGACTCGCTGGCTGCTGCTGCTGCTGCTGCCAGAAGGGGCTTAGGTATTTGCAGCAGCTTGCTCTGCAGCAGCTCTGCCCGGTCGTCTGTCCAGGTTAGTACCACCCACCCCGCTGCTGTCGCTGCCGCTGCTGCTGCTGCTCCTGCTGCTGGGCCCTGCTGAACTGGCAGCCAGAAGTAGCAACAGTGCAGCGTCCTACGCTGCTGCTGCTGCTGCTGCTGGGTGCTAGATGGCATGTCAGCCTGCACTGCTGCTGCTGCTGCTGCTGCTGCTGGTGTTGGAGAACACACCATGCCATCGTCAGCTGGCGGTGATGCAGCAGCAGCAGCAGGAGCCTGAGGTTGCTGTCCTGCTGCTGCTGCTGCTGCTGCTGCTGCTGCGTCTGGCGCTGCTGCTGCTGCTGCCAGGGTGCAGAGGGGCTCATAAAGCGGCTGGCCGTCCAAGGGTTTGAGGGGCCGTGCCACACCGCCGGTTGTGAGTGAGGGGCTGTTCAGCACCCAAGGTGCCTGCCAGTCAGCATCATCATCACCATCAGCAGCAGCAGCAGCACTGTGAGTTCATGTGACACCAGGGGATACAAGCGAGAGTGATGCAAGCAACAGAAGCAAGTGCGGGGCTGTGGGGCTTGCTTGCATGCTGGGGCAGAAGAGTGAGGGGCTGTTGAACAGGGCTGAGCCAAGGACTTGCTGGGCACCCCAACAGCAAAGCCTGCAACGGTGTACAGGATCCTACAGGATCAGGCAGTACCAAACCCTAAACGCCCCAAAAGCAAGGCCTGCAACGGTGTCCAACGCGCCTTGAAAAGCTACACGCATGATTGCCGGGCAAGGGCGGTTTGGGACAATAACGGCACAATAACTACACGGCCCTGCCTGTGCAACATTTGTCACGCGTCACTTGGTGGGTGCCCCAGGGGCGGTTGGATTCTGCTTCTGACTGCTTCCTTCTGCGCTAGCCCAAGTTGCTCGCTGAAAGGACACGTAAAGCGATTGACTGTGAGTATGCGGTGATGGTGCAAGGCCACAGCAGGAGGTTGGAGTTGTTGCAGGGCATGCGAAGCGACGCCCCCGCTCACCAGCACTTGGGTGCCAGCACTGACCGGCGACTGCGCCGCTGCTGCTGCTGCCTCCTCCGCGGCCGCACCGCCACCACCGTCGCCAGCAGCGGCAGCAGCTGCTGCTGCTGCGGCGTCGGGCCTGCCTGCTGCTGCTGCTGTTGCGGGCTTCCCTGCGGCGCGCTTCCCAGGGTCAGCAGCAGCACCAGCGTCATGCGACTGCTGCTGCTGCTGCTCTGCAGCTGCTGCTGCTGCTGCTGGGAACAGCACCCCCTCGGAGCCGCCGCCGCTGCGGCGCCGCCTGACCTGCACATATGGAGGGGGAGGAAACGCACACGCGCGTCCAGCCATCGACTTTGCCGGCATGGAGGGAGCAAACACACGCGGGTCCAGCCATCAATTTTGCCGGCAGATTGAGGGAGCAGACGCACACGCGCGTCCAGCCATTGACTTCGCCGGCACTGTGCATCCAACAAGCGCGCACATGCAGGCACATGGTGGTTGCAGTGTGGCGCAGCAGATGTGCCTTGGAGGCGGCGCAAAACTGCCCTGCGTCACGGTGAAGCGCCTGACCTGCATTGTGTGTGTGGGGCGCGCGAGGAAGCACATGCTCGCCGGCAGTGCGGCGTCGATCCAAGATCACCGTCACTGCCATGTGTGAGGCACATGTATGGAGCAATGCATGAAGCACTCACGACTGACCTGCGTTGTGTGTGGCACGCACGCATGCCTGCAGGCAGCGCGGTGTTGACCAAGTCACCATCACCCTGTCCCTCAAGCCGAGCGCGATTCAAGCAACTGTACAGACTGTCACACCCAACCGCATGCATGCATCGTCCTGCACCCGGGTTGCTGATGAAAGCAGCCCTAAGCAGCTGCTTTGTCACAACGCTGACCTGCGTTGTGTATGGCACGCACGCATGCCTGCAGGCAGTGCGGTGTTGATGCATCATCAGCACCACACTGTCCCTCCAGCCAGGCATGCTCCATCCAACTGCAGCACCCAGCTGCATGCATGCATGCATCGTCCTGCACCCGGGTTGCTGATGGTCTAGTATTGCCTCTTATCAGCCAGGTGGTTCGCATATGATGACCTTCATGCGGCAGCCGCCTGCTCTGGTGGCCGCCTTTGTGCATTGTTGCTATTTGGTGCATTGCCACCCCGAGGCAGACCCTGAATCCTTCTTGCCTTCTGTTTCTATTGCTCAAGCGATCGATGCAGCGGAAGAATTCTACTCTGCTGATTCTTCTGTTTTTTGTGATGACGATGATTTTTCTTTGAGGTTTTTCCCCCCAATGAGCCTCTCGTTGGCTCCTGAATGGGGTTGCCACTCCTTGATGGGTGGAGCATGTAAAGTAAAGTACAGTAAAGCTGATGGAAGCAGCCCTATGCAGCTGCTTTGTCACCAGCGCTGACCTGCATTGTTTATGGCACGTGCGCACGCTTGCAGGCAGTGCGGTGTTGATGCATCATCACCGTCACACTGTCCCTCCAGCCAGGCATGCTCCATCCAACTGCAGCACCCAACTGCATGCATGCATGCATCGTCCTGCACCCGGGCTGCTGACACAGCACAGCAGCCCGACGCAGCTGGCCAGCTCAGGCCCATGCCCAGCAGGGGCCACAGCAGCAGCACCGCTGCTTTGCCGCAACAATTGCCACTGCCCTGCAACATCCCCCGCCCCTGGGCAAAAAGTTATTTGTTTAGTAAAAACACACCTAAACCTAGGGTTTTCTCACTACTTGATTGAACCCCAAACCCCACCTTGTTATACGTCGTCATAGCCAGGCCCCTGAGCTGCGCCTCGCTCGGGGCCAGCACTGTTGAACGCCGCACCAGCTGGACCACGACGTCTAAACCCTGCTGCCGCGGCCCCACTAAACCCTGCCGCCGCTGCTGCTGACCTGGTGCTGCTGCTGCAGTGCCCTGTTGCTGCTGCTGCTGCTGCTCCGATATTACTAACGCGGGGGGCACTCTTGAAGGGCCGGTCACATCAACATACAGCCCATTGCCTCCTGCTGCTGCTGCTGCTGCTGCTGCTGCCACCAAGGGCTTGTCGCTGCCGCCGGCAGCGTTTGTAACATCCTCCTGACATGTTACTGGCGTCGCCGTCGGCTGCTGCACTGCTGCCTCCACTGCAGTAGGCTGCGTCAGCGGTGCCAGGTATGCTGCTGCCGTCTCGTAGCTGCGCAGCAGCAGCACGTCAGCAGTCCCTCCACCCTCCTGCTGCTGCTGCTGCTGCTGCTGCTGCTGCTGCAGCCCTGCGGCGACAGCGCCGCCGGAGCCCCAAAACCCTGCCTGCAAAAGCGCACAGGGTTCGTCGTCCGGCACGACCACAAACATGACGAGCGACGCCTCTTGGGGCTGAGACAGGTCGGGGCTGGGGCAGCAGCTGGGGGAGGGGTACTGCAGCTGCGGGGGGGCGAGCAGCAGCCGCAGCTGCAGCTGCCTGCAGGCAGCGGCAAGGCCCCGCAGCCAGCCGCCGCCGCTGCCGCTGCTGCTGCTGCTGCTGCTGCCGACGTGGGTGACGGCAGCTGCCTCCGGCAGCCCGAGTCCTGCAGCAGCAGCGGCGGTGGACGCGGCAGCGGACGCCTTGCTGCTGCCGCCGGCTGCCGCTGCTGCTGCTGCTGCTGCTGGCGGCAGGTTGTCCTGGCGTGGCAGCGGGCCCATGACGCCCAGCTGGCAGGCGGCGTACATCGCCGACAGGTCCTGCAGCAGCAGCAGCAGCAGCAGCAGCAGCCCAGCAGCCCAGCCAGTGCACGGTGTTGGTGAAGCCAGCATGGAACTGCACCTGACGAAGCAGATGCAGCCGAGCAGCCAAGCCAGTGCAGGGTGTCGAGGAGGCAGCGGCATACAGGAAGCATCGCCGACAGGTCCTGCAGCAGCAGCAGCAGCAAATGCCGCCGAGCAGCCGAGCCAGTGCAGGGTGCCAGGAGAGCAGTCGGAGCCGCGGGCCCGCATGCTCACCCGCATGAAAGCCGCCACCACTGCTGCGCTGCCGGCGGGCGCCAGCACAGCGTACACCAGGGTTTTGGCCGGGCTGGCTGGGCCGAACCCCAGCCGGCGCCACAGCGGCAGGTAGGAGGGCGGCACCTGCAGCCACTCGGACTGGCGGCGGCGGCAGCAGCAGCAGCAGCAGCAGCAGCAGCGGGGTGTGAGAGGACGCCTCAATGATGCAGCCTGTGCTGTTGGGTGTGAGCGTGAGCGTGTGCTGGGCTCAGCAGCGGTGACGCGGCAGGTCGCCGGCAGCCCGCATGGCAGCGGCATCGGCGCTGCTGCGCAGTCACGGCGGCCGACCCGACCAGGGTGCGCCGCGTGCGACATGCTGCTGCTCCGCCAACTGCCAAGAGCTAGCCAGACCAGGTCCGACGATGCTAGAGTCTGTGTCGGATGCCAGCTCAGCTCACCCAGCCGCGCTCACCTGGTACCCCACCAGCAGCTGCGGGGGCGCCAGCCTCAGCAGGCAGCGCCCGTCAACTTGGCTGCTGCTGCTGCTGCTGCTGCTGCTGCCGCCGCCTTGCTGCTGCTGCTTCTGCCGGACAGGCACTGCTGCTGACGCCGCCAGGCCAGCAGCAGCAGGCGCATCGCCTGCAGCTGCTGATGTGGCAGCCCCTGCTGACCTGGCGGCGGCAGCAGCTGCCGCCGACCTGGCGGCTGCGTCCTTCAGCAGCAGCAGCAGCTGCCGCCCAGTCAGGCCGCCGCTGTTGCTGCTCAGCCGCTGCTGCAGGGCGGCGGGGACATACAGCGGCAGCAGCGCCGTGTCGGCTGCAGCGGCAGACAACACACGCAGCATCCATGGCTTAGACGACGCAATCGCTCGACACAAGTTCTGGTTTGAGAGTGCAGCGGGCACCAACTGCCGTTGCTTGCTCTGTACCCATGAGGCACCTGACCTGACGTCACCCTGCTGCCGCCGCTGCTGCTGTAGCGTTGGCCAGGCCGAGGGCAGCACTGAAGGGCGATTTCAGACCCCGAGACGCAAACCACCAGCACCACCACCAACCAGAAGTTGAGAAACCAGTGCTCCACACACAATGCAACAGGCATGCCTGGGTGGAGCTGCCTCGGGCATCATCCCCGCCAGCTGTAATGCCGGCTTCTGTGCCAGCTTCAGGCCACCAGAATCCAGAGGACATGCTGCTGTCGGAAGCTGAATCACCCCCCCACCCCCCACCCCCTGCAAGCAGCCCCACAGGCCACACCTGATGATACCACCTTGCCGCCGCTGCTGCTGCTGCTGCTGCCAGCGCCGCACAACACAGCACCTGCTGCTGCTGCTGCTGCTGCTGCTGCTCCAGGTGGCAGCAGCGCAGGCATGTCGCTGTCGTGGACGCAGTCGCCCTGCTGAGTCAGCAGCTGCAGCAGTGCCGGGTGCGGCCAGGCAGCCCTGAGGGCAGCGCAAGGCAGCTGGTAGCGGTCCTCTGGGTGTGCCGCTGCCGATGCTGCTGCTTCTGCTGCTGGTGAGGGTGCCGATTCTGCAGACGGTGCAGGACAACAGACGAGGTACACCATACGTGAAGCGAATGCCCTGGCAGTACGGCAACCAGGCTGTTGGTCAGTGTATCGCGCCTGCCGCAGGTGCAAGCTGCTGCTGTCTGCTGCTGCACTGACATAACTTGCTTGCAGGATGCAGGTGTGATGTCGTTGCAGTCGGTTCTTGCTTGCAGGACACGGGTGTGCTGGTGCGGTCACGCGTGCTTGCAGGATACAGGCGTGCTGGTGCGGTCACGCATGTTTGCAGGACACAGGCGTGCTAATGCGGTCACGTGTGCTTGCAGGACACAGGTGTGCTGGTGCGGTCACGCATGCTTGCAGACACAGGCGTGATGAGGTACCAGTCAGGGCTGCTTGCAGGAACAATGCGTGCTCTGCTGCCCCGGACCCGCACGGCTGTACTGGCCCATCCGACAGGCACTCAGGTGATTTGTGCAGCAGCGTGCCGTCATTGCTTGCCGTAGCTTGAGCAACATGTGCAGCAGCGTGCCGTCTTTGCTTGCCGTTGCTTGAGCAACATGTGCAGCAGCGTGCCGTCTTTGCTTGCCGTTGCTTGAGCAACATGTGCAGCAGCGTGCCGTCATTGCTTGCCGTTGCTTGAGTTGACATCGCATGGCGTCACGCAGCAGCAACATCGACCCAGCCGGCTGACGGGCTGCGTTGTCATGCGGGTGGCGCCACACGTGGGGCATGCAGGGTCCTGCAAGACACGTTGCTCACCAGGTGCTGCTGCTGCTGCTGCTGCTGCTGGAGCAAGAGGTGGCAGCAGCAGGGACCGTGGCGCTGCTGCTGCTGCTGCTGCTCCTTCAGTACCATCTGGTGTAGCCAACTGCTGCTGCTGCTGCTTGGGTGCATGCGGCACTGCTGGGTACGGGGACAGGACCGCCCCTCCTCGGCTTGCTTGTGCTGCCACAGCAGTAGCGTGCCTGCGATGCGTGCAATCTTGCTGCTGCTGCTGCTGTAGCAAGGGTCGCTGTGGGCCTGCAGGATGGCTCAGCTGCCCCTGCTGCTGCAACCGCTGCAGTGCGTGCGGCATGAACCCGTCCCATGGCGCGGCTGCAGCGGCTCTGGGAGCTGCCACGCTGCTGATGGGTGCATATGTCACTGCTGGCAGGGGATTAGCAACTGCTGCTGCTGCTGGCGCGTCAACAGTTGGAGCTGCCTGTGCTGTGCTGCTCCTGGTGCTGTGCAGCTGTTGTTGTCGCTGCTCGACTGAAGTTTGCTGTTGGGGAGCATGTTGAACCACGTACTCCGGCGCAACGAACATGCCACAGCTGCTGTGGGCGCAGCAGAAAAAGTACTGCCGTGTGGAGCTTGGTCGATATCTACTGCACACTAATCAATTGCTCGTGCGGCTCATTGAAAAAAATTAGGTCCGATCATTGTTCTATAGCCTTCTCGTGAAAAGTACAGCAGTTGTGGAGCAGATCCAGGCATGTCAACAGCTGGAAGATCAGATGCATCACACTGCCTCCGCTGATCTCAACCATATATGCAGCGTGATGGTTACTAAAAGGAAACAGTAGATTGATCGCCACAGGATCACGGCAGTCTGCCGGTGGCAACGTCAAAGGGAGTGCCGTACTGACACATGACATGGCAGCTATTCAAGATGACAGCAGGGCATGAGTGCACGTCATACAGCTATCATTGCGAACATGATATGGTTCTTTCTGACCTCATATCTTTTATCTTGGTCACTGAGGGAACTGGGTCCACTAGGGTTGGATGTCAACCAACAGGACTCTCCACACGCAGCCTGCCAGCTGGCAGCCTGGCGCCTCTGTCAGCGCAGGAAAACCCGGGATACCCAGTACTGAATGGAAACATATGATGTTACCACCTATCCTGGGGTGTCCTGAGCTAAGATAATCAACCAACAGTACTGCCATTCAGTGACTGTGTCGCGAAGTGCCACCTAAGTATCGGTTGCAGGACATGTTGCAAAGCACACTGCAGCAGATGTGGTGCTCACATGGCTGTGAAATGGGCACCCATATCTATCGCTTATAAGCAGGCTGGTGTTACTTACAACATGCACCAACACCTGATTGTGCATCAGGAAAAATCGTGCCCTGGTACAAGGAGTGCATCACAGCAGCTGCTGCGCCTGCGACAAACACTCCTCAGCAACAGCCGCGCTCCCGCGCCCCACAGCTGCTCCCTGCTCTTGTGGCTGCTGCTGCTCTGCCGGCTGCTGCTGCTGCTGCTCAGCCAGCAGCTGCGCCAGCGGAGTGAATTCAAAGTGCTCCACCACAAACTCCGAGCAGTCAGGAAGGCAGTCAACCGCCGCACCTGCCGCTCCTGTCATCGCCGCAGCTGCTGGCACACCAGGCCCCTCTGGCAGGGCAACCCACTGCGGGCGGCAGCCAGCACAGCAGAGCAGACGTTAGGAGGGTTTGCAGAAAGACAATCCTCTGCGCTACAGGTATGTTTGGATGTTTGAGGGCTTGCTGCAAGAATGCGTGCCTGCACAGCAGCCCACTCGGAGCACCAGGAGAACTTGGGCGGGGGTCTCCTGGTCCAGCATTGCTCGAGGTGCGCAGCTGTGCATTTACCTGGAGCCTAGGCGCCGTTTGAAACTCGTTCTTTTACGTGGATTACAACGCACAATGCAGCAACAGCAGACGACCGCGGTGCAGGGAGGACTAGTCTGCAGTACTGCGGAGCCGCCACCACGCTGCTGCTGACGCACATCACCCCATGCACCCCACCCACGTGGTTGATGTGCACGCGCTCCAGCCCAGGCGCAAAGTTGCAGCCCCCTGCACGGCAGCAGGAGTCGGCGCCAGGGGGGCTGTCAGCAGGCGCAATTGCGCCATGCGTTGATAACAAACATCAACCGACCAACAGGTTGCAGACGCCTTCCAGCAAACTGGCCAGGCAAACACTTCTGCGGGTTCCCTGACGAATGCATGTAATGCCAGTGTTGACAGCCGCCGCTGGCAGCAGCAGCAGCTGCATGGCGTGCGGCACACAGCCGTCTCTGCGAAACAAGCCGTTGCAGTTCACGCCGTGCCAACCCAAGCCGTGCAACGTCCCAGCTGCAGCCGCTGCTGCCAGACCAGGCCGTCGACGCATGGCGTAACCCTTGATCGTCAACTTGACCAGTCATGGGATTGACACCAGGCCGTCAACGCATGGCGACCCATTCACAATCAATGACTGTTCAATGGCCTGGCCCCTGGCGTATGGTGAGTCCATTCACGATCGATTGTTGCGCAAGCGCTGCTCTTGAATCGATGGCACTCACCTCGTCACTGCTGCCTATAACCAAGCAAGTGACGACAACATTCATTGTGAAGCCACCAATGCAAGTGTGAATTGTCTCTTCTGACTGCTCTCACAAGTCTCTATATGGTTGATGCATTGCCCGCAAGCTGTGTGACCGACGACCGCTGCTAAGCTCACAAACAACAGCGAACGGCAGATCAACCCGGTCAAGCTCTGGTCAAACCGGCCGTGCTCACCTTGCCCGTGCCAGCTGTGCAGCAGCTCGCCGCTGCTGCTCCTGCTCTCAAACTGCACCTGGCAGGGAGCGTCACTCCCCAACCAGGTCATGGCGTGGGTGATGCGGCGACCTGGGCAGTACAAGGCAGTACAAGGTGGCACCAGGCAGTACAAGGCATCACATGCCACCTTCACGCCACAAGTAGACCATAGCAGCAGCGCCATCTGCCCCACAGATCAATGCAGATTACGGCAGTAAATGCTCTGTTGTCAGTTGGGAAACGTAACTGGAGCTGCTGCCTGGCAAAGTTTATGCATGTCTGATGAGTTTGGCAACCTGAGCAACTGGAGGGCAGGTACAGGCGGTACATGGCGGTACAGGCAGTACACAATGGTCCAAACCAGTACGGTTTGAAGCTATGCATGCCCCCGCCTCACCGCTGAGGGCGAAGCTGTGCAGTGCCCCCGGCTGCGTGTGGGGCTGAACCACATACTGGCAGTTGTGGATGACGCCAGCAGCAGCAGCGGCACCTGTGTGGGAGCTGGTGCTTTGGTGGTGCTGCTGTTGCTGCTGCTGTTGCTGCTTTAGTGCTGCCTGCTGCTGTTGCTGCTTTAGTGCTGCCTGCTGCTGTTGACTGCAGGTGTCAGAACTGGCTGAGCTATCAGCAGCAGCAGCAGCGGCACCAGTAGATTGGCCAGCGCAATTCTGTGCATCCTGCTGCTGCTGCTGCTGCTGCTGCTGCTGCTGCTGCTGCTGCTGCTGGCTGCCGTTCTCAGATGTGACTGCATCAACAGCAGCAGCAGCAGCAGCGGCACCAGTAGATTGGCCAGCGCAATGCAATGCGTCCTGCTGCTGCTGCTGCTGTTGCTGCTCATCTGTTTCCTGCTGCTGCTTGCTACAGTCGTCAGATGTGGCTGCACTATCAGCAGCAGCAGCAGCGGCACCAGTAGATTGGCCAGTGCAATGCTGTACGTCCTGCTGCTGCTGCTGCTGGCTGCTGTTCTCAGATGTGGCTGCATCATCATCAGCAGCAGCGGCAGCAGTAGATAGGCCAGCGCTTTGTTGTGCGTCCTGCTGCTGCCGCTGCTGGCCCTCTGCCGCCTGCTGCTGCTGGCTGCGGGTGTCGGATGTGGCCGCATCATCGGCACCAGCAGCGGGACCAGTAGCTATGCAGGTGCATTGCTGTGCGTCTTCTTGTTGCTGCTGCTGCTGGGCATGCTGCTGCTGCTGCTGCTGCTGCTGCCCCCAGCTGCTGTACTCCACGTCAAACTCCCGCCCCTCGCCGGCGTACATGAAGGGAGAGCCCACCAGCCAGGGGTGCAGGCTGCACGGGTCGGTCGCCACCACAAAAGTGTAACGCCCCAGGCCCAAAGAGTGACCGAGGAACACCTCGCCACACGTCCACACTGCTGCCTCGGGCTGCTGCTGCTGCTGCTTCCTCCTGACTGCCAGCACCAGGTGCCCCTGCTGGTTGAGCCAGACGTTGGCAGCAGCAAACACGTTGCTGCCAGGGCCCTCACAGACACCCCTGCAGCAGCAGCAGCAGCAGCAGCAGCAGCAGGAGGGCGTGACAGCCAACAGCAGCAGCAGCAGCAGCAGCAGCAGGGTGTGACAGCGCACAGCACCAGCCTGGCTGCAGCCGCACATCAGCAGCAGGGAACATGCAGGGGGGGAGGGGGGTGAAACAACACGACTCTATCGCATGGGCAATCAAACCCACACACATGCAATGCACAGCCAGCATCTGACCGTGTGACTGCCTGCTTGAAACAGCGACGGCCATGTAAGGCACACTGCAGCAGCACGGGCAGCATCGGTGGCCACCTTCACCTGCTGGCCCTGGCCAGCTAGTGCGGCAGTACAACGCAGTGTGGCGATACATGCAGTGCGGCAGTGCAATGCAGTGCGGCGGTACAGGCAGCACCGGTGCCCCACCTCACCTGCTGTCCCTGACCACCCAGTGGTGGGCGGAGCCAACGGGCCAGTTGAGCAGAGGCTGCTGCTGCTGCTGCTGCTGCTGGTCGTGTTGCTGCCCTTCATCCACCTGCTGCTGCTGGTCGTGTTGCTGCCCTTCATCCACCTGCTGCTGCTGGTCATGTTGCTGCTCTTCAGCCACCTGCTGCTGCTGGTGGTGGTCGTGTTGCTGGTCATGCTGCTGCTGCTTCTTCTTCTGCTGTTGCTGCTGCTGCTGCTGCTGTTCGCCTGCGGTGTTGGTGCAGTGCATGCCTCACCGGCTGCCTGCCTGAGCAGCGGCAGGTGTAGCGGCGCAGAGCAGAGAGTGCAGCAGCAGCTGCTTGCCGTTGATGTGTGTGGGTGGCGCAGCAAACGCGGTAGGCTGGAGGCGTGCCTGCAAGCAAGCAAGCAGCGTGTGCGGTGCGGTGTCGTGAGGGCGCTCAGTGAGTAATGGGGACGGATCGTGCTCTTGCTGCGGCGGGGTTTCAACCCCTGCTGTACGCACAGGAGTCGGGGCAATTGAAGCCTACTTACACAATGCGTGCGGTGCAGAGAGATGGCCAGTGCGTGGTTTTGGGTAACGACGACCGGCATCAATGCGTGTCTGATGTTGAGGGAAAATCGTATTGCGCGTTGAGCGCTGCAGCCAGTGCTGTGCCCATCACACCCGGGCGACACCCACACGCGTCCAGACATGGTGGGTGTGTGAGAGGAAGATGCTGCTAGACGCTGCAGCACACCTAGTGACAGGCTGTCTGCAGCAGCAGCCGCTGCATGCAACAGCGAACGTACGCCATCCTTGTGAAGTGAGCCAAGGCGTTTGGTGTGTTGTCAGCGGCAGCACAGCTTGCCAACCGATTTTCTCAGCGTTGTGAGTAAAATCTCACGTTGGATCGGCGGTTGGGCTCCTGCTGTGCCACCCTTCCTCCTGTGCTACTGCTGCTGCTGCTGCTACTGCTTGTGTGTCCGGACAGCAAATCAAAGCCGGATACGGTGAGATGCGATAGCTGGATCGTCAGAAGAGGGTTCAACATGGGGTGCGTAGGTGTGCTTGGTGGCAAACGACGCTCGTCCGAATCTGCTTGTAACTGTGCCAGCACAGCGGGTTGTGTACCCGGCAGCAAACAACTACGGCACATGAGTAATGTTGTCGGGGAAACGTGGCACAAACGTGGTAGGGTTCGTGAGTGCTGTCCATGCTTCTCCTTTGTCGGTTGTCAGGTGGCAAGCAGCCAGTCACACATGGCAGGCATGCAAGCACCGGATTTGTGACGACTTGGCATTCAGGGCTACCTTGCGCAATACACCCGCGTAGAACATGTTGGTGGGTTGTTGTGATCAGCAGTGCACGTGGGCGCTGGCTGTGGCAAAAACTTAGGGCTGTGGTTACCGTAATGAGTCACTGATGGCATGGCATGCAGCTAGCAGCGCTGCCGCAATGACTGCCATTATACAGTCATGATGTCCCCCCCCCTCCGCCGGGGAGTGCCATGTTCGCTGGCAGCACCCAGGGACCATGATTAGCTGATCATGATTAGCTGATCAGCTCATTGTGCTTCCTCCCCCGTTTGCAGCCAAACAAGTATCCAACCAGTTGCAGCTGCAACTGCAGTTTTGGGTGCAGGTTTCATTTTATGAGGAGGTGTCTTAACTTATTGATTGTTGCACGATGGCAACTTCGAAAGTGTTGTACGGAAGGTGGCACGTACCGTAAGTGTATACACGGAAGGTGATCGGAAGCGCAGGGCGACGGCAACCGGACAGAATGGGAGGAAGGAGCTGGAGGCGCCGACCCATGGGGCACCCTGCTGACATGCGGGCCAGGCAGCGAAGCCTGTTGCAGCAGGCACACGCCGGAGTAGGTGACGTTTTGGGCATCTGAGATGTTTGCTGGCAGCAGCACCCATAACGTGAGCGCAATAATAGTAAGGAACCATTCTTAAGAATCACGATCGGCGCAATGAAGAAGAACAATAAGTATACGTAACGTCGCGTCTCGTGACATATCAGTGCACAATAATTATAAGTAATGCAGCCCTCGATCTACTGCTGTGGGGCCGTGTTTAGCGCTTTACTCTGTGGAAATACGATGGCATGTTGCAGTAACAGAGTAGGGAGGTTTCGATGACACAGAGCAGGCGACAGCGCTCCAAGCATGTGCTGACAGCACAGCATGTACCGCTACAGTGGTGGACTGCTGCAGCAGTGGATGCCAATGTGGTGCTGCGCATTGGGGGCAGCCACCCTGCCATGCAGCCAATACTGTAGCCTATTCACCATTCTTCTGTCGGGGGGCGGTTGTAGACCGGCCTTGGGCCTGCCCGGCCGTTTGCGGGGTCCGTTCATGCATCCATATGGGCGCTTTGAACACGATCTGCTGCTCAGCTATTGCAGATAAGTAATTGTATACTTCTAAAGGGTTACAACGGAGCTGAAACGCTTTGCAAGCCCGTTTTCCCGGCAGAAGTTATATCGCTGGTGCCCGCACAATAATCTCAAGTGACGCACTCGCATTTATTTATGCAAAACAAAAAACGCTAATTATCTTTCCAAGTATAATTCTTTTGGCTCCTTATTGTTGTTGCGCTTATGGCATGCATGGCCTCCTGGTGCTTCCTGCGCCGTTTGCAGCCAAGCGAATTGTTCAACCAGGTGGAGCATTGCTTTGCAATTTTTTGCTGTTGTTTTGCACGTTTGGCACGTTCGGCAACGTTTTGCACAATGGCAACCTTGAAAGTGTTACACGGAAGGTGGTGCACGGAAGGTGATTGGAAGCGCGTGGTACCTAAGGGCAAATACAAAGGCGAACACCTAAGCATCACGAGTACTATTTTTATCCTTACCGCGGCTGCAGTGACCATGGAGACCTACGCTGGTACCTGTACAACATGTTTGTGTGTACACCGTGCGACAGCCGTGAGTTGCCTCCCTGGTGACGCACTGTAGCGGAAAGCTGTATTCAAAGCAGTGCAGCATCACAGGCTAAACATAATCTGCGTTCCTCGTCAGTCAAGCACCAGACAACCCATCCTGCTTGGGGACAACATGCAACAGATTCAACAGCAGGTGAGCAGCTGTTCATGTTGCTGCTGTTCAACACGCAGCAAGCTGTTCACGGCCTCAAAAAGGTCACGAGGTTTTGTGTGCGTAGGTGTTGTGCGCGTGTTTTTGGTGCATGTGCACAGCTTGCAGACCTCACCGGCACCCTCACCCGTGTTGCCGCTGCCGCTGCCTGCACTGCCTCTGCCTCACGCCTCCATCGCAGGATGCTGAAGCCAGGGATCCTGCCGCGATGTCTGATGCTTTCCACCATCCTGGGACTCAACACAGACCCCCGCATCCTGTGCGCAGCAGCCAGCACATGCAGGGCCTGGCGGGAGGCAGTGCAGCAGTGCGGCGCCTGCAACACAGCAGTGAAGGTGTGGGCAGATGCAACGTCGTCGTACCTGCGCAGCCTGGAGCGGTGGTTGTCAAAGCATGCAGCGCTGGTTGAGAGCATCAGGATCGGTGACACGGGCCCAGCCCCCTGGAGACCTGCGTCAGCCGAGGTTGTTGGCCTGCCGTGGGAGGCAGCACTGGCGCCCCTCACCAACCTGCAGCAGTTGGGAATAGGCATATCGGGGGACGAGGCCGGGGGCTGCTACAGCACGCTGGCAGGCGTGGCGCAGCTGACTCGGCTGACATCACTGACGCTTGCTGGCACCTGGTCTGGTGAAGCGCTGCAGCAGCTGCTGGCGCAGCCGCTGCCGCTGCGGGTGCTGGAGCTGAACTTGGCCCAGACGTTTGAACAGGAACACGGCAAACCTACAATTGTTGAGCTGAACCTGTCGCAGCTTACCCAGCTCCAGGAGTGCAACATAGGCAATAGAATGGTGAAGGTGGATGCAGTCATCCCCTCACAGCTGCAGCAGCTGCGGCTAGAATGCCAGGTCAGCATTGATATGTTGCAGTCATTTGCGCAGCTGCAGCAGCTGCGGCGCTTGGACTGGTGTGACTTATATCATCACCACGAGCTTGAGCCAGAGCTGTTTGTGTCCTGTGTGGCTCAGCTGCCGGCCCTGCTGCAGTTGGTGCTGAAATACGAATACATGGACAGCCAGCAATTGGCAGCCTCGGCAGTTACATGGCCACAACTACAACAGCTGCGCGAGCTTAGTGTGTGTGACAAGTTCCGCTTGATCAGTGGTCCTGATGGGGGTCGTCCTGATGAGCGCAGGGAGTGGCGGGCCATCCTCGACAGCTTGGCTGCATCTATCAGCCTCACCAAGCTGGATCTGACATTTGAGATTTGGGGGACGATTTCAGAGTTGATGTGGGTGAGGGTGCGGACGGCACTTGGCGCACCCCATGCGTTCCATGGGACAACACCCCATGCGCCAAGCTGGCAGGCCTGACAAACCTCAGGCACCTCAGGATCCAGATTGATGAACCCTCCGAGCTGTGCGCGCCTGGCGATGCGCTGGCACTGGCGGCGCTCACTGGCCTGACACACCTGGATCTGAGCTTGCAAGCTTGGGGCTGCCGTGGGTGACGAGGCAGCAGCAGCAATCGCAGGCAGCTGCCAGCAGCTGCGGCACCTGGACCTCTCTGGCTGCAATCTGGTCAGCATGGCATACCTAGCTAATGTGTGCAAAGTCACGCAGCTGACGGAGCTGCAGCTGGGGCACAATGCCGGGCTGACGGAGCAGGGGCTGATGCTGCTGACGGGGCTGAAGCGCTTGGAAGCGTTTTGGACAGACGAGGATGATGAGGTGACGGAGGAGGTGTGGGGCCGCTTCTGGAATGCAGTGGAGGGGTAGCAGGTGTGAGTCAACCCAAGCCAACATTGTCAACATCTGGTGTGCTGTACGTCACAGCAGCAGCAGCGGCAGCAGCAGCTGCGGCTGCACATGCGGTGCGTGCATAATGCATGGCCTGCTGTTGAGTGTCAGCAGCTGTAACAAAGTGCGTCAGCAACCTTTGCTTGCTGCAGGGTAGCAGTTGTACACTGATGTGTGGGCAGCTGTTTGTTTTCTGGTTGCTACCAGCAGCATCTGTGATTGGATTCTGGGCGTTTGTTTGCTGTCTGGTGTATAGCAGCAGCTGCTGTAAATTGTATGTTTGGGTCGCATTTTGGAACGGTGGGTAGCAGCAGCAGCCGCTGCTGTGAATGCATGTGTGGGCAGCCTTTCGCTTGCTGCTGGGTCGCAACAGCAGCTGGAATGGATGTGTTGGCAGCTGTTTGTTTGCTGGTTGGTAGACGCTGTGGATGGGTGTGTGGGCAGTTTCTCGATTGCTGGTGGGTAGCAGCAGCAGCTTTGACTGAATGTGCGGGCAGCCTTTTGCTTGCTGGTGCGTAGCAGCGGCAGCAGCAGCTGCTGTAACTGCATGTGTGGGCCGCTGCTCGCTTGCTGGTGGGCAGCAGCATGTAGCTTGCGATCTGTGGCGTGCTGCCAGGCACTGGGTTGTGTCACAGGCAGTGTCACGTTTGTTGGCCTGCCCCCGTCATGGGCGATGGTGCTCGCAGCCTCTTATGTGGTGTGTTTCTGGGGTGTTTGTGACACCATCAGCTCTCTTGGTCTGTTGCTGGATATGTCGCCACCCCCGCTGAATGGCACTCTACTTGGGTTTGTTGCCCTTGGAAGGCCTCTTTTGTCAGTGGCTCAAGCGTCAGCCTCTTGGCCATACACCAACTGTTGATTCTGTTTCAACGCAACGTGTTGTGCTTTCGTGTACAGCCTGGTTATCGTCATGCTGACCAGACCAGCTGCAGTGTAGCGCATGCTGTCGCATGCGTGTTCAGGCTGGTCCCCTGAGTGCTGCATGCTTGTCTTTTCTTGCCTAATGGTGTGTCAGCGCACCCTGGCTTGCTGTCAGATTCCTCAGGGATGCTGTGTTTATCTTTCTGTCAGCTTGCTTGTTTTGCTTGTTGCATCGTCACGGGCTTGCCCTTGGTGGGGGTGGGGGCGCGGAGAGTGGTGGCGTGCCACTTGTGAAGCATTGCGTTCAGCCTGTGCCATATATCCACTATGTGTGCATTGCTCGACACTCCATATCTTTCCCTCTGAGGCAGCAGTATCTATCTTAAATGCTGTTGACAGCAGGCATCGACAGTGTTAGCAGACCTGTACCGCCACATGTGGCTGCGGCATAAGGCCCGCAGAAAATCGGGTTCAGGTACAAATGCAGGCAAACCCCTGCTCTGACAGCTGCTTACAAGTCACCTTTGTGCTGTTATGTGCTTGAGGGTTGCGGTGCGTGTCAGCTTCACTGGAAAAACTGTAAAAGTACCTCATTAATACCAAAGCAAGTACACGCCATATTCTTAGCATGCAGCATATTTGCCAGTACTTGAACACATGAATGTTGCAGCAGCTATGTGTCAGGCCGCTGCTTTTGCCAAATTGCCTGCATCGCTGCATGAGTCATTGCCACGCAAGTTTACTTTTAAACTTTCAAAACCAATGAGTTTGTTCGTGTGCAATCATGGACCCGTCGCCCATACAGCGGCAGCTGAAAATGCTGCATGCAACTGTGTGTGGGGGCGCCCGGAGTTTCGGGCCTTCCAGCATCCAATGTTCCCTGGGCATGTTCTTACCACTGACTCAGCCGTATTGCATGATTGCCCCGCTGAAATGCGGACTGCATGGCAACACGGCTTTAAGTTTCGACAGGCATCACAGCTAGAAGTACACATGACAGATGCAGCACGCACAGACTTGATATCACAATGTGATGCTGCAGTGACCAGTATGGTGACACATTTGCGTAATAAATATCGATCCTGCGCGGATTTTGTGGCATCCCAGCATGATTATACAGCATTTGGGCAGATGGTGTCACAACATATGCATCAACAGCTAATACAGGGGCATTTTGCCAACGGCAGGGTTTTTTCTTGTCATCGCACTCACATGATGCATCGGTCATGGTGTTCTCAGTGTCTCTTGATGCTTTACGGCGCCACATATGGCTTTACCAGCATCATTTTGTTATCACACGCATGGACAAGCTGCCTAATGTGTAAGTACTGATGTGCAAACAGCTATACAGGGCACAGACTGTGGATGATCTACAGAACAAAGGCTACTACAACCCCAATGGGTCTGTGGCGCAAGCACATGCCGCTATAACAGCAGCAGTGACGTCACCACAGTTTGCCGTAGCACGTTTTGCCTATGCGGACGAGTCTAGTATGCTTTGTCAGTTACAGAATTTTCCCTATGCATCACTCCTTGTTAAAATGCATAAGACCCCGGTGAAAATGCGTTTCTTGGCTTGCAATGGCCGTAATGGCCTTATACCAGTGGCCAAGATTGTGACACAGCTGTTTCGGGCTGTCTCTCCATTACTTGACACCATCTGGTGTACTACGTTGTCCACAGTGGGCCGTACTTGGGCCAATGACGGACCTTGGATGTGCCACAACTCCGAGGGCATTGTCATAACGCTGCGGCGTTTCAACCTGTCATGCATGCGTTATGACACAGATGTGCATGGACACGGATGGCGGGCGTGGATGTAGTGCGGCTTTTCACCAACATTGACCAGGCTGATCTGCTGTCACGCATCAGTCAACTGCTTAAGCTGGCATGGATTTAACAGCTGCCTGCACTCAACGCATCTAGGCAAGGCCACGGTACCATGGCTTCACGGCAGACCGCGGTATTGCAGGTGTTTGCAAACAAGTCTGTACCGGTCTGGCATACATCTATCGATCATGCATACCTGGTGTATGGCAGGCCAGGACAAGCAGGCATTTTTTCAAGGGGGCGCATGAATAATGACAGGGCTGGATTTGACAGTTTCGTGGTGGCTTTCATTTGATGACATTGGCCGAGGCTCAGACTATGTCTGGCCTGCTGATACAGCAGGCGTACGTACTGTTTGAAAATACTGTGTACCACCAGACGACAGGCATACCTATGGGGATAAATCCTGCTGTTTACTATGCAAACTTGTACCTGGTGTCATATGAGCTGGATATTTGGAGCAGTTCCTGCCATTGTTACGCACAGGCAGGAACATACCTGCAGTGCCCGTCTACCCTGGCCCCATGGTAGACGTGGTGGATAGAATGGTTTCTTGCAAAACGGCTGCAGATTTGCTTGCTGCTGATCTACAGGGCACCCCCTACCTGCGTTTTGCAGCATCCCAGCTGCTTGATCAGTTTAGGTGGATCAAACGCTATGCTGATGACATCACAGTAGGACCGAATCGATTCATTGAAAGTTTTTGTATACTGATCAATATGTGTTGTGCGGCAGGATACACGGGTTGTACCCCGGCATGCACCTTACATTGGAAAGGCAGGACAGCACCATTCACAAGTGCGTGGCACTAGATATGCGCATTCTGACCACAGAGACAGCGGCGATCAGTGCTGATCAAGCACATGAGCCAGGTTTTGCTTTTTCCTATGCTGTCTTGTATGACCGGCGGCGCCTACCGGGTTTTGCATCCTTTGCAGTACTGCGTTTTCAGCATGTTACATCTTGCAAGACACAAGCGCAAGCATACAACATGTTGCATGGCAGACTTTGTCACCTGATGCGCATTGTGATGCATAAAGCATGCTTTGTGTTGGAGGCAGCTAGGTGCATTCATCATATGCGACGCAGCGGCTACGAAGTTGGATGTTGCTTCGATCATACTACACGTTTCCTGAAGAAATATCCAAGTGACGCATATAACACACCACATTGGCAGTTGTTTGAGGATATTGTGTGCTGCTACCACCGGATTGATGGTGATGCCGCTCTTGGGGGTTGTTGATGAGTGGACCCCCACTCACCACTCCATAGTAGCACCGTTGCATCCTGCATGTTCTTCTGATATGGATATCAGTGACAGTAGTGGTTCAGACATGGATATTGATTGACGCCGTTACACATGGGGAGCACCACACATGACTGAGTGCCCGTGTGATAGGAGTAACATGTTAGGCCACTGGTATTTTATCGTTTTTATGTTCTGTTTTTTGTTTTTTTACCTGCAATACATATTACGACTTGCTGTGCTTCACTGCTGGGTTACACTGTTGCTGCTTATCACAGAACGATTCTCAGTCAAACTGCTGTTGTTGCTGCTGCTACTGCTGCGGCTACTGAGCTAACATTTGCGAGGATGTTGTGATGATATACTCTAGATGATGCCCCTACACCCCGGGCTCGAGTGTCACCGCGGGGTTCTGCATCTGGATGGGCAGGACGCTATAAGTGCCGGGAGGAAGGCGTCCGAGAGTTGGTCCGCTCGGGCTACTCTCGTTGACACTGCCGCTGTTTTTGAAATCGAGTTTGCGGTACAGGTGCATATGAAGATGATGCTTTGATGCTGGCCAGCTTGCCTGCATGGCAGCACACTCGGAGCACCGGGAGAGCTTGAGCGGGCCGCTCCTGGTCAAGCATTGCTTTGAAGGTATGTCGTATTGCATTTACCTGGAGCCCAGGAGCCGTTAAATCCGTTCTTTTACATATGCTTGCTGTGCTTGCCATGCCTGCTTCAGTGTTGCGTCGTGTTGCAGCAGTGTGTAATAGACAGTACACACTTGGGTATTGAAACCTCGGTGGTTTCAGCGTTGTTTGAAATCACGGTGGCTTCAGCATTGTTTGCATGCAAAGCGTTGCATGAGCACTGTGGCTTTAGGTCTTTGACACAGCAGAGTCGGACTCTGCTTGTCTTTGCTTTTCTTCCTTGCTGGGTTACAGGCACGGTGCTGCTGCTTGTTATTAACCCCGTTCTTTGGAAGTAGGAAGAAGATTATATTATTAGTAGACAAGACAATACGTAGTAAAAAACACAAAATAAGAGCGATAAGACATAAGATATGACGTGGGTTAAGTAGAGTGTGTAGTGATCAAGACCCTGCCTGCAAGCTGCCAGGCCTGGCACAGTACTAAGTACGGTACCGTATTTACCGGTGCTATGATTAGGCACATGCACAGACACAACGCTGGTGTTGTCACCGTGATCGTGACTATGCTATCTCCCCTTATACTTATCAAACAATGATCGCCTCGTCAGACCCGCCCACACGCGACCTGCATATCAGCGCTGCGGGTGACCTACCGCCAGCTGTTCCGCTGCCAGGCTATGTTTGCTCCAGCGCGTCCAGACGTTTGGCAGCACCAGTCCCTACACTCGTCTTGCCTGCGCTGCTGAGCACACGTTCTGGTCTGGTGCATATATAGTGCTACGCCTCGTTCCGCCTGTTCCGCCAGTTCCGCCCTCCGCCTACCGCCTCGAGCCAAACCCAAACCGCCGCGCACCATGACCATGGTGTTGTGGCGTGTGCCAGGCGTGAGCCAGGCGTGTGCCCAAGTCGGCATGTTGATCCAATCCCTTGATAGTTCGGTCTGTTTATGCAACCCCATGCTTACACCTTGACAAGGTACTTAGAACTTGAGCGTAGACGCTGCGCATTTAGATCTGACGAAATATGTTCAGCCTGCACTGCAGCACACATCACACTCGCACTCGAACATCATGTGCACTCGCGTATGACAGAGTAGCGATTAGGCAGCACTCCTGCTGAACTGATCGTATGGTTAATTATGATCACAGTATCACGGAGATTGCTGCATAGTCAGTATTGGACGTAGAACGAGAAAGTTACAGGCATGAGTCACTACAGGTACAACATGTCCACCTTGGATAGTAGATGTTGTCCCCTTGTCCCTTGTCCATGTTGTCCCCTTGTCCCTTGTCCATGTTATGTGTCGTCATGTCCTGTAGTCGGCCAACTGAGCCTATATAAGGAGTGGCATTCTTGTCGGAATGGCAACAGAGAACACTCGTGTCTAAGCGCAGTCGCCTGTCTTTCATCAAGATCATTTCTTGCCTGCTCTACCTGCCAGCACCCCCGTACTCAGGTGAATGCAGAGGACAAGAAATCCATCTCTGCACTGCAGCTTCGTATCCCCTAAAGTACAAACTGTGTCAGACGCACGATTTTTACCGCCTCTTGTGTCCTGTGGCGGAGCACTTGCCGCAACAAAAGGCCAGTGATCATTCTCTGCCACCTAAGTCTGCCGCAACGCCCTGGCGTGTCTTGCCATCCTGCAGACCTGCAACTCCGGCGTGAGGCTTGCGGAGCAGTTCATGGTGAGCTCAATGATGCGCAGTGTTGCGGTATGGTTTTGCGTGCCAGCACCGCTGCATACCCATGCTGGTCCGAATCGAGGGCGGTGCCTAGGGGGTGCGTATGTGTCCTTGATACACGCGTCTTCATGATGCATGTTCAACATGCATCTGTTGAAGCGGCACGCAACCCTAACTCCAACCCCAATTACCCGTCCCGTCGCATGACAACACGCAGCTGTCGGTAGTTGCCGCTCTCAACCCTAACCTCGCTCGTGCTGCTGTGCAGGTGGCTATAGTCGTGAAGTCAAGATCCCTAATGACAACTTCCGGGACTCCCTCCGTCGTCTGGCTGGTGCTGCTGGTCCTGCTCATGGCGTCAGGCGTGGCGCCTGTTAGGGCAGGGCTGGATTCATCAGACAAGTGGGTTGTATATACCCGAACTGTCACCTTTTCCGCGTTCAGGACATCAGGATATTATGGCGATGGTCTTGCTCCTTGCCCAGACGGCCTGGTCGCCACTTCTTGTGGCGGTGTGCCTCTTCATGGTGACTTTTCCCTGATGGGGGCATGGCCAATGACCACACCGCGCTCAAATGGTTGCATGTGCCGCTTTCTCAACCTCTCCAATAATGCAGTGACTGGCATGTATAGTTGCTATGCCTTCTGCGTAAAGCCCTGATCAGGCTCTCACAACATGGAAGCTGCGCCTGGCAGGCGTACAAAGGTTGCATCTTGGTGGCAGGGTCTCTGCAGCAGTGGGTTGCCCCAGCAAGGCCTGAAACATGGCACCAACACTATCAGGGACGGACAGGGTGCTGACACAGACGGGTGGGGCCGACCACCAGGACGACACCACCATCAGCAGCAGCAGGACTCTAGGGGTTGGAGCTGTTTGTTCCCTTCCAAGGCTTTGCAGCGATCAGGAGGCTGGTGGTGCACACAGATGGCATGTTGCTTGAGCAGTGTTGCTCCCCCAGCAGCAGGGGCAGGAGCTGTGTGTTCCCTTCAAGGCCTTGCACCGACCAGGTGGCTGATGGTGCTTTTGTTCCCGTGGAATGTTGCTTGAGCAGTGGTGCTCCCCCAGCAGCAGGGACAACTGTTGCAGCACCAATAGCACTGATCAGCGGGCGGAGGTGTGGTTGTTTTGTGGTGTGGCGTACAATGCATGTCTATAAGAGGCCAGTAGCCTGCCAGCCCTCCCGGTGCGTTGGGTAAGATGAAGGGGCGAGCATGCACAGTGGACTTACGGGCTTACGTGTGCATATGCACTGTAGGTGTGCAGTTAATGCATGCAGCATGTGAACGTTTGCCGTGTGTTTGTGGTGGGTGCAACCGCATTGCAGGACCATGGGTGTGTGCATATCGCTATGCCTAGTGACACCAAGCGGGTACTTTCATAACTCCCTTGTGCCGCATGGCTTGTATGCGGGTGGGTTGTGACTTGTGGGTGGACGTCCCAGTCGGTGGGTGTAACTTTGAACGGCTCCTCAGGCTGGAGTGGGTCATATTTTGCGTGTTCGTATGGGTTGTCTGTCTGTACATGAGGGGCCGATGGCGCTGATGCTATGGCTTGAATGGGTAATATGATGATGATGATGTACATGAGCGTACTAGTCAGTTTGGGGGTCGCAGAGCTAACTCCACTTCAGGATGTCCTTGTTGTGGTGCAGAAGTTGAGTCTTTGTCACACTTGATGTTTGATTGCACTGCTACCTCTGCTCAGAATGATAGTATGTTTGCTGTGATCAAATCCCTGCCTGGTTGCGCTGAAAAGTTGCACAGCGTTTTGTCCATGACTGATCCGTCAATCAAGGTGTTGCGTTTTGTATCTGATGATCTTTGGGGCAGTTCTGGAAGATGTCGGATGGTGTCACCGTGTATTGCTGCTTTTCTTGTCTAGTCTTGGGATGTGCGCAATGCATGCAAACATTCTGGAGCAGTGCTCCCTCCTCTTTCCGCCGGTGGGGCGCGTAGCCGATGGCGCTGATGCTATGGCTTGAATGGGTAATATGGTGATGATGGCTTGTATGCGGGTGGGTTGTGACTTGTGGGTGGACGTCCCATCCACGCTCTTTGATCAGTTGGTTTTTAGGGTGCCATGGCTTCCAGATGGTACGTTGCTTGAGCAGTGTTGCTCCCCCCATAAACAGCGGTAGAAACTGTGTGTTCCATTCAAGGCCTCGTGCTTACCAAGTGGTTGGTTGTGCTGTTGTTCTTAGTGGAATGCTGCTTGAGCAGTTTTGCTCCCCAGCAGCAGGGGCAGGAGCTGTTTGTTCCCCACAAGGCCTTGCACTGACCAAGTGGTTGGTGGTGCTTCATCTCTTAGTGGAATGCTGCTCGAGCAGTGTTGCTCCCCCAACAGCCGTGATTGTATGCTGCAAAACCCATTGTAACATCACGTGTAGGGGATATGAAATAGTTTTAATGTGAGTCAATAACAATCCAGTCCAATTGAAGCAGGTATACTATGAACATGGTCGCATGACAACACATTTGCAAGCAACAATGCAACAGATGCAAATAAACTGGCTGCAATAGGACTCGCTGCCACCACATTGCTACAATTGCTGCAACGATGAGGAAGCCTACAGTGCACCACCCACCCCCAACACATGCTCTGTGTTTCTGTTGCTGATGTGTGTCCGCCCCATTGTTGAATATGGCAGTGAGGTTTGGTTTCCGTCCACAGCTAGGCAACTGCAGCTGATTGACAAAGTGCAGACAGACATCATCAAATGCGCAATGCGCTGTGGCAAGGAGCGCCCATGCTCTTCAGCTCTCTTGGCAGAATGGGGTGTGAAACCGTTGCATATGTGGCTTCATCAGAGGGCTTTGGAGTACTACTACAGGATTCAGCGTATGCAGGGCGTTCGGCTGCCAAATCAAGTGTTTACAGCTGAATGGAGGCGTCCTAGTGGTGCTGTGGCGGTGACACCGTGGCACAAGTATGTGCAGAGCCTGCTGTGCAAGTATGGTGTGAATGTTGTGACCGCGGAAGGCAGAGCCAGTGCGTGCAAGAGCCATGTCAACAAGCAGGTCAGGACACTACATGCTGAAAGGATTGCATGTGAAACGTTGGAACACTCCACTCTGAGTCGGTATGTGGCTCATGTGCATCCCACTCATGTTGATGCTATGGGTTTCAGGAGGCCTAGGCCGTATTTGCGTTCAGTGGCAATTCCACGTGGTATTGAATTGCTGTTGCGTGTTCGTATGGGTTGTCTGTGAGTACATGAGCGTACTAGTCAGTTTGGGGGTCGCAGAGCTAACTCCACTCCAGGATGTCCTTGTTGTGGTGCAGAAGTTGAGTCTTTGTCACACTTCATGTTTGATTGCCCTGCTACTTTTGCTCAGAGGGATAGTATGTTTGCTGAGATCAGATCCCTGCCTGGCTGCGCTGAAAAGTTGCGCAGCGTTTTGTCCATGGCTGATTCGTCGATCAAGGTGTTGCGTTTTGTATCTGATGATCTTTGGGGCAGTTCTGGAAGATGTCGGATGGTGTCACCGTGTATTGCTGCTTTTCTTGTCAAGTCTTGGGATGTGCGCAATGCATGCAAACATTCTGGAGCAGTGCTCCTTCCTCTTTCCGCCCCGGTGGGGCGCGGGGCCGATGGCGCTGATGCTATGGCTTGAATGGGTAATATGATGATGATGATGCTCTGTATTTGATTTGTGCTGCAGATACATATCACGTCTCACTCTGCATTTTTGGACTGGACCTGCCATGCATGGGTTCAGCGCGGGTGATATCCTGGACTGAAGTACAAGACCAGCGGCAAGCATGGGGTGTAGGTGGCGCCGGCCCACCTCACACTGTGCTTGTCCGCTGAACTTCTGCTTGCTTCAGGTGATTTTTTGGGGGTGTGCAAGGGCGTGCGTGCGTAGCCTCTACCTTTGCTTCCTGGACGTGGACGGGCTGGCGCCCCAGAAGCGGCTCCCTTGGCCTCAACTTGCTTCATGTTCATCAGTACAACCATGGCGCAGTACAGTGGGTGGAGCCAGCTTTGCTTACATGCACAGCCTCGCATGCAGAGGTGGGGAGACACTGCTGGCTTGCTTGCTTTTTTGCTGCTGTGTAAAAGTGCTGCTTCTTTTCACATGGTCACAGCTCTACTCCAGCCTGGACCGCTGCTCACCTCAGCAACCTCACATCAGTCTGCAGCCCCTGACTGTTGTGCAGCAATCGCATAACAGTTGTCACACCCTACTGGCCAACAAGAACGCACAACAGCACACCACGCAGTGGGATCTGGTAAACGTACGCAACGCCTGCCAACCTCCTCCACACACAAAGCTACTCCGCTACACCAGCTGCTCTGCTGCCAGTGCTGCCATTCACCCAAGCAGCCTCACGTTGGCCTGCAGGTGCATCTGGCCGTCAATCACCCAGCGTTCAAATCCGTCCTCATCCCAGCCAGTGGCCTGCACGTCCAGGTAGTTAGGCCAACCCCAGCTGGCACGGTAGCGCACCTGCAGCAGTCAGTGCAGAAGCGGGTGGCAGCAGGTGTGTGAGCTTTGAGCACCAGACATCGCTGCTCATCATTGCACGCCAACAAAGAGGCACGCAGCCAGGCCTGGTACGACCATGGTGCAGCATGATGCACACACGCCACATCAGCGTGTTTGAACCATCCATCGTCAAGAACAACAACAACCACCTGAGCATGCTGCAATGTGTGCACACAGCCGCTACATGTGCAAAACTTGCAGCAGAGTACATACGCACAGCCTCCCCCCAGCTGTGTCTTCACCGTGGCGTGCTCCCAGCTCTTCTTACAGCGCTTGTCCTTGCCACCAACCTCCCTCACACTAATCGTGGCGGCGTTCAGCACAAAACCAGAGTCAACCAGCTGCATCAGCAGCGGTGACGACGGCTGCACCTGCTGCTGCTGCACCGCTGGCGCCTTCCTGCCGCTGCCACAGCCGGCCCCTGCAGCTGTACTGCTGCTCGTAGTCTCGCCAACACCATAAGCTCCTGTTGCCCCTGCTGTGGCTGCTGCCTCGGCTGCCTGTTTATTGGGGCCCTTCTACGCGCACATGGCACGTCAGAAACACGCCCAGCGCCCAGGGTTTAGAGCCGTCGAACCCTGTGGCGCCCTTGGTCTGCGTGATCTCCAGCTGCAGGCCCACTCGTACCCTGCAAAGCTGTGTGCAGGTGAGCGCAGGATGCGGCTGTCCCTGCTGCCTGCTGCCGCCACATCCTCATACAGCTGCCGGATTGCCGCCAGGTCAACATGCCACTGGAGGAAGCATGAGCGCTTGCAGGACGCCGCACGTGGCCGTTGCGCCGCGTGCGCCAGCTGCAGCAGCTGCAGCTGCTGTTCAGCGCTGCACACCTGTTGCTGCTGGCACCAGCTGCAGAAGCGGCTGTTGATGCTGCTGATGCCCCTGGCGCCAGTTAATGGCCTTGTGGCACTGCTGCTGCTGATGCTGCTGGCACCTGCAACAAACGCCAGAGGATCACTGCTGCAGGTGCAGCAAGCAGCCTGCCGGCCGCCTGCCCGGTTGCTGCTGCTGCTGCCTTTGCATGCTGCACCAGCACCATCCCCTGTGTGCCCTGCTGCTGCTATGACTGCTGCTTTCTCTGCTGCCATGATGGAGTGCAGAGTCCCTAGTGTGCTTCAGGAAGTCTGCGCGCACCTAAGTAGCTGGTGCTGAGAATGCTGCTGCACGCGCCAGCGCTGTGACATCCAGAGACAGCCTGTACCAGTCGTGCTGCAGCGCCGTGAGCCAGGTTTTTACATCTTCGCAAGTACGGTATACAGAAACACTGCTACAGTCGGTATTATTCGTGTGCAGGCTGCTGAGAGAGTCTATTTGATGCTTGTTCATTTCTCTTGCTTGCATTCTAAAGCAGAAACAGACATCCGACATAATTGCCCAGAACCACCATCCTACAACTCACCAGGGTGGATAATGGAAGCACCAGCACTGTCCTCCACAGCAGCAGCACCAGCACCAGCAGCAGCAGCAGCAGCAGGAGCAGCAGCAGCAACAGAACCCGCCATGCCACGCACACGTGCTGCAGCTCGATGCGTTGTTGCAATTGCCAGTGTCGCCATTCCTATTTGCTGAGTGTTGTGCAGGGCATTAGCGGTGCTGGCGATGGTGACAGACATGGAAGGGTTCACCACCAGTGGCGGGACACGCGCCCCCACGGGTTGACTTGGGCTTGAACTAATGTCACAGAATCATTCTTGCTACGCTGTGCTGCGAGCCGCAAACTGCGCCTGCCCTGTTGTTCCGCAAGTGCCATAGCTTCACAGTTAGCACTTCGCTGCCGTGCCATGGCAGCATGTGCGTCCTGTTCATCTGCATAAGAGCCATGTCGAACATCCATGACATTTTCTGGTGAGGTGGGCACCCATGGCAGACCTATGAGCAAGACGCTGAAGCTCAGCACAAGAGCTCCGTGAGGAGAGCATGCTGACGTTCACATCGATACCGGCAAAAGGTCCACCAAGCGTCTAGAGTTCGAGATTATACTGCAAATGGCTGTGCCTCATTGGTGAAAACTGCTGGCGGGAGAATTACGGGCTGGGGTCGGAGTAGTAATCTAACAAGAATGAACACTCCCTCTGAATGCCCGTCTTTATGTCTGGATTTCTCTGTTGATGCCTTGCGATAACTATAAAACCAAACACGAAGCCTAAAGCATGGCCTGTTCTGGTGACATACCACTGCCTGGTGACCAGCATCCCTAGGGGAAGGCAAGGCCACCATCCAATTGTCAACGTTGAATTACAAAGGTTTGGCCGCTGAACACTGTCTGTGCGTAACCGTACCCTGCCAGTCACTCAAATAACACATCCTGGTCAGCTAACAAGGATTTCTGATTTTTCCTATATGAAGACTGAGTTTCTGGCATTTTATGTGATCAACACGCGGCACGCAGGGCTGTGGTAAGAAGATTAGGGTTTATATTTGGTCTTAGCTCCAGCCTCGAGTCTCCGGACTACTCCGGCTACGCCTTCGTTATACGTCCGGGGAAAACTGGTTTGGAGCACCTGAGTAGGGTGTAATAGGCTTCTTACGTGGCACAGGCTGAACGCAATGCTTCACATGTGGCACACCACTACTAACCCCCCAAAGGCACGATCGTGACGATACAACAAGCAAAACAAGCGAGCTAACAGAATTATAAACACAGCATCCCTGAGGAAACTGACAGCAAGCCAGGGCGCGTTGGCACACGATTCGGCAAGAACAGACAGACATGCAGCACTCAGGGGACCAGCCTGCGCAGGCTGCATGCAGCTGGTGACGCATGCTACAGCATGCGCTAACTTGCAGCTGGTCTGGTCACCATGACGATAACTAGGCTATACACGAAAGCACAACACGCTTGAATCGTCACGCTGCGTTGAAACAATTTGGTGTATGGCCAAGAGGCTGACGCTTGAGTCACTGACAACAGAGGCTTTTCAAGGGCAACAAATCCAAGTAAAATGCCATGAGCTGGGGTGGCGACTGTGAACTGTTTTAATCCAGCAACATACCAATAGAGCCGATGGTGTAATCCGCACCTGAGAAGGACACCACCAAAGAGGCTGCGAGCACCATCGGCCTATCACGGGGCGCATGCTGGCAGGCCAACAGACGTAACAACATCTGTGACACAACCCAGCCCACGACGGCACTCGACAGAGTGACACATGGCACATGCTACATGCTGCCGCCCACCAGCAAGTGAGCAGCAGCCCACGCATGCAGTCACAGCAGCTGCTGCTGCCGCTTCTACCCACCAGCAAGCAAAAGGTTGCCCACACATTCAATCAAAGCTGCTGCTGCTAACCCCTAGCAAGCAATATGCCGCCCACACACCAATCCACAGCAGCTGCTGCTACCAACCAGCAAACAAACAGCTGCCAACACACCCATTTCAGCTGCTGTTGCGACCCACCAACAAGCGAAAGGCTGCCATGCATACTTTCACAGCAGCGGCTGCTGCTGCTACCCACCGTAGCAGAAATGCCACCCACAACTACTTTCGCAACAGCTGCTGCTATACACCAGAAAGCAAACAATTGCCCAGAAACCCAATCACAACTGCTGCTGCTAGCAACCAGAAAACAAACAGCTGCCCACACATCACAGCTGCTGCTGCTACCCACCAGCAAGCAAAGGCTGCTGACACACTTTGGTACAGCTGCTGACACTCAGCAGCAGGCCATGCATGATGCACGCACCCCATGTGCTGCTGCTGCTGCTGCTGCTGCTGTGCCACCATGACGGCACACCAGATGTTGCAGCCACGTCGACTCTGGGCTCACAGCTGCTGCCCCTTCAGTGCGTCCCAGAAGCGCTCAGCTAAAGGTGAACCTGAAGGGGTTGCGAATGGCGAGCTCCTTGAGGTTTGCCAGGCCTGCCAGCTTGGGGTGTTGTCCCATGGAACGCATGGCGCGCGCCATGCGCCGTCCGCACCCTCACCCAAATCAACTCTGAAACCGTCCCCCCAAATCTCAAATGTCAGATTCATTTTGGTGAGGCTGATGGATGCAGCCAAGCTGTCGAGGATGGCCAGTTCAAGCCGGTGAGGGCCGGCAGCGCCGGTGCATCACCAGGCAACCAAAACGCAGTGCCGTCACTGGGCGCCCAGCATACTCTGATTCGCCTGATGCTGAGCCCCTTGAGGTTTGCCAGGCCTGCCAGCATGGCGATTGGGGCGCGCCATGCGCCGTCATCAAACAGGATCCTGAGGTGCCTGAGGTTTGTCAGGCCTGCCAGCATGGCGAATGGGGGGCGCCATGCGCCGCTCTCTTTATCACCCTCATCTCATCATCCTCATCCACACAGCAGCTGTGCCAGACGTTGGCGAATGGGGGGCGCCATGCGCCGCTCTCTTTATCACCCTCATCTCATCATCCTCATCCACACAACAGCTGTGCCAGACGTTGGCGAATGGGGGGCGCCAATCGCCGCTCTCCTTATCACCCTCATCTCATCATCCTCATCCACACAGCAGCTGTGCCAGACGTTGGCGAATGGGGGACGCCATGCGCCGCTCTCTTTATCACCCTCATCTCATCATCCTCATCCACACAGCAGCTGTGCCAGACGTTGGGGAATGGGGGACGCCATGCGCCGCTCTCTTTATCACCCTCATCTCATCATCCTCATCCACACAGCAGCTGTGCCAGACGTTGGCGAATGGGGGGCGCCAATCGCCGCTCTCCTTATCACCCTCATCTCATCATCCTCATCCACACAGCAGCTGTGCCAGACGTTGGCGAATGGGGGGCGCCATGCGCCGCTCTCCTTATCACCCTCATCTCATCATCCTCATCCACACAGCAGCTGTGCCAGACGTTGGCGAATGGGGGGCGCCATGCGCCGCTCTCTTTATCACCCTCATCTCATCATCCTCATCCACACAGCAGCTGTGCCAGACGTTGGCGAATGGGGCGCGCCATGCGCCACTCTCTTTATCACCCTCATCTCATCATCCTCATCCACACAGCAGCTGTGCCAGACGTTGGCGAATGGGGCGCGCCATGCGCCGTCCGCACCCTTGTCCCCATCGTCGTCATCGCTGCAAGCAGCGTCCAGGTGCAGCTTGGTGAGGTTGGGAGCTGCTGCCACGCCGTTGATGATGGCCTGCCACTGCCGCATGCTGGGCAGCCCAATGAGGTCCGGATCGTCTTGAAGACCACACTCATCAAACAGCTCCACAACAAGCTGGCACAGCTGGGGCAGTTGCGTCCATATGGCTGATGAGGCTGCTACCAGCTGGCCGTTCATATAGTACCTTAGCCCCAGCTGCTGCAGGCCGGCAGCTGTGCAAGACGGGACAACAGCGGCTCTGGCTGGTGGAGATCACCCTGATCGTACAGTTCAAGGCGCCGTAGCTGCTGCAGCTGCGTAACTGACTGCAGCGTCTTCCTGCTAACTCGGCGCCAACTCTTCAACTGCTGCAGCTGTGACGGGAAGACTGCATCCAACCCCTCCACGCAGTGCTTGAACACCTGGAGCTGCGTAAGCTGAGACAAGTCCAGAAGAGGCAGCTCATGTCGGTCGTGAATGGAGAGCTCCCGCAGCGGCAGCGGCTGCGCCAGGAGCTGCTGCAGCTGCTGAGGGTCACCAGGCCAGGTACCAGCGAGCGTCAGTGATGTCAGCCGAATCAGCTGCGCCACGCCCGCCAGCCAGCTGTAGGGGGGCTCCCATATGTGTACAGAAAGCCGCTGCAGGTTGGTGAGGCGCACAAGTGCTGCCGACACATCTGGGCCGTCCACTGGACCCCCTTCGTAATGCCAGCGCAGGTGTGTCAGGCTGTCGGCAGGCAATGCCGCCAGCATGCCTGTTACAAATGCCGCGCTTGTAAATTTTGTCAAGGCAAAGCTGTTGATGGCGGACAGGGCCAAGCGCTGCTGCTGCTGCTGCTGCTGCCCAGCAGGAACAGCAGCAGCGGCGTCCTGTCCAGCTGCTGCTACGGCTGCCAATGACACTGCAGCAGCTGGTGGTACTGCTGCAGCCGGCTGCAAGGCCTGCTGCAGCAGCTGCTGCGCTGCCTCTAGGTAGAGCTCCCACGGCAGGCCATCAACCTCCTCTTCAGGAGCGGGTGCCTAGTGCGTTCCTCTGATGGTGATGCTCTCCACCAGCGCAGCATGCTTTGGCAGCCAGCTTGCCAAGCTGCGCAGGCGCGACACCGATCATGCTGGCACTGAACCTTCCGGTGCATCATACAACAGCGACACCTCCACTGCTGTGTTGCGGGCGCCGCACTGCTGCACTGCCTCCCGCCAGGCCCTGCATGTGCTGGCTGCTGCGCACAGGATGCGGGGGTCTGTGTTGAGTGCAGGATGGTGGAAAGCATCAGAGATCTCGGCAGGACCCCTGGCTTCAGCATCCTGCGATGGAGGCGTGAGGCAGAGGCAGTGCAGGCAGCGGCAGCGGCAACACGGGTGAGGGTGCGGGTGAGGTCTGCAAGCTGTGCACATGCACCAAAACACGCGCAAATAGGGTACTGTATTGGTGTAATTTAGAAAGATTTCTGCATGGCCATGCATGCATGCAATGCTGAACCACCCAGTCTATAACCAGTATTAGACAGGGTCGGTTGCAGTCAGTGCTCAGCGGCTGTTACACAACGCAGCACTGAAGCAGGCATGGCAAGCTTAGCAGACGTGTGGGCAGATTTCTGCTTTCTGGTGGGTGGCAGCAGCTGCTTGAATGGCTGTGTGGGCGGCCTTGGCTTGCTGGTGGGTAGCAGGAGAGTATAGCTGGGGCTGACCTGCATACCAGCAACATACCGTCTACCTGTTTCCTTGCGTTGCCTGCTGTACGGCAGAAGAATGGATTTTCAAATTTTCTCTCCAAACCACTACGAGTACACTAATGCTATCTATGGGAAGTCTATGGGCTACACCGTATGGCAGTTTATGGCTGACCTGGTCAGCAGGACCAGGGTTCAAAACACCAGTTCCCTGCACAGCTTGACTCGCAAGGTAGGTTGAAGATGCCAGCAACAATGCAGAACGAGTGGCGCACTTATTCGTGGCTGCGTGCTGTTCACTACCCGTGACACCTCACCACAGGCCGCTGGGCTCTGCTGCAACACCGTACGGCTTCTCGCATATCTTGTTGTTAACCGTGCATATGGGTGCGCGCTGAGACACGTTAGGCATGGCTAGCCTTGGTGGCTACAGCACTGGCTGATGGGTTGCTGCTGCAGTGAAGCTGCTCAGGTTGTCTTCATCGCTTGATGTGCCTGCCCGAAAACCCAATCACAGCACTTGTTTGCTGTTTGCTTCCGCAACTCATGGTCCGAGCGTTCTTGAGCAGATCGTGTTCACTTCACCAACAGCAACAGCAGTGCAATCTGCAACAAAAAGGCAGCTCAAGGCATCGGTACAGCACTGCAGCGGCACCCGCGTGACCCATTACAACCTAAAATTGGCGCCAGCACCTCGCTGTCTGTCCACGGGCTGCAGCCACGCACGGTGCGGCACAGCAACAGCAGCAGCTGCAGCAGAGCCAGCATGCCTCCGCCGCTGCTGGGGCTGGGGCTGGCGCTGGCTGCAGCAGCAGGCAACAACCTGGGCAAGGGGCTGCAGAAGGCCGCCACGCAGCACCTGCCGCAGCTGGACATGGCGCGCAGCGAGGTGGGCTGTGACAGGACGCCGAACCTGCCCTGCGCCCATGCACACACAGCAGGGTTTGAACCCCCGCTGCATCAGCACAGGCCCTCCCCACCAGCCCGCACCACAGCCACACGCAGCAAGCACACTCAGTACATGTGAGGAGTTTCGAATGTGACCGACCACCTGCTGCGGCATGCACACACCTGTGAGCCGGAGCCGAGCAGTGCCAGCTGGCATATGCTTGCAGGAAAGTGCTGTGCTCAGCGCCAAGCACCGTTCCTGCAAGCAGACTGCAGTGCTGCGGCTGTTTGCAAGCTCGCTGGCTATCTGGGCCCCGCGGTTTTGCCCAAGTGTGTGCGCAACTGCAACCACAGCTGCTTGTCACAAACCTGGTGCCTGTCCTGCAAGCGCACTGCAGTCCTGCAGCTGTCCAGCCGCAAGGCTGGACCCTGAGCCCTTGCTGCTGTGTCTGCTTGTGGTTTGCACCCCCTTCCACACCCCAGGTGGTTCTAGCGTACCTGTCAAACCCCACTTGGCTGCTGGGGCTGCTGCTGGATGTGGGGGGAGGAGCAGCTATGCTTGGTGAGTATGTATCGTTGCTTTGTACTGCTCCGAACGTCACACAGCTACAGCAGCACAGCCAGCAGCTGCAGCAGCAGCATGTAGATGTGATGCTGTGGCTGCTGCTGGCACAGAGGGGGGAGGGAGCAAGGTGGGGCCATGCTTGGTGAGTGGCAATTTGTCACTCTGGTTCATGCCGAGGATCTTGGCACAGCAGCAGCAGCGCAGCTGCTAGGCGCGGATGGCGAGGTTGCTTTTTGGAGTCAGTGAACCCTGTATGATGTAGATTGGCAAGCAGCGGCAGCAGCAGCAGCAGCTAGACATTGACTTGCGGCTGGGGCTGCTGCTGGATGTGGGCAAGGAACAGCCATGCTTGGTGAGTGCGCACTATTAGTCTATACGACAGCCAGCTGCAGCGGCGGCAGCAGCAGCAGCAGCAGCAGGTACTCTGCCACCGCCTGCCCCTCTTGTGCGGGGCTGCATGACGGTCCCTCTCCTGCACATCGTCCTGGCGAACCATATGTGGTGTGCTGCTGCTGCTGCTGGTGCTGCTGCTGCTGCTGCTGCTGCTGCAGGTGCGCTGGCTGCTGCTCCTGTGAGCCTGGTGCAGCCTGTTGCTGCTTTTGGGCTGGTGCTGCTGGCCGGGTTCAGCCACTTTGTGCTGCAGGTGCGTGGCGCCGCTGCTGGCGCGTTGCCGGGGTCGTTTCCACCGGCATGCTGCTCCCGCCGTGCTGCTGCTGCTGCCATTGCTCCATCTGGTGTGCTGCTAGGCGTTTGAGCAAAAGTGCTGCTAGCGCTTGGGCTGGTGCCGCTGGTAGGCTCAGGGTTCAGCCACTCTGTGCTGCTGAGGTGTTGTCGTCATTGTCGTCGCTGTCGTCATTGTCGTCGTCGTGTGTTGCCCAAAGATTGCTGGCTTGATGGCAGTCGTCCGCGACTTACGCTTGTAGTCTGGGTGTTGGCTGCTCTCTTGATGGCAGTCGTCCGCGACCTACACTTGTAGTCTGGGTGTTGGCTGCTCTGTTGATGGCAGTCTTGAGCGACCTACTCGCTCGTAGTATGGGTGTTGGCTGCTTTGGCTGGGCACCATCATGCACGCTGACAGCCTGGCACCACCACCAGCAGCAGCAGCGGCAGCAGCAGCAGCGGCAGCAGCAGCAGCGGCGGCTACTTTGCGGCATCACGCACGTATCATCTGTGACACTAGAAAACTCGTCTAGGCTGATTACGCCGGGCAACAAAGGCACTGCTGCCAGCTGCAAGGGGCGCGTGCTGCTGCCGCTGCCGCCCGGCCCCAGCAGCGCCTGGGTGTTAGCCAGCGCAGGGGCGCGTGCTGCTGCCACAGTGCAGGCGGCTGCAACTCGCGCTTTCAGCAACGCGCTCACCCGACCCAGCTGGCGCTGCTGCTGCTGCTGCTGCTGCTGCTGCTGCCGCTGCTGCTGCTGACGCTGCTGCTGCTGGCGTCACCGCAGGAGCGCCTGGGCCCCAGTCAGTGGAGGGGCGCGGCCCTCGCCGCGCTCGGCATTGTAGGCATGGGCGTCAGCAGCAGCAGCAGCAGCAGCAGCAGCAGCAGCAGCAGCAGCGGCAGCAGCGAGGCGCTCGCAGCAGCCGCCGGCCAGGCTCCGGCAGCAGCCGCGGCAGCAGCGCCGTCGCCCGCGCGGGCGCTGTGCTGCTTCCTGCTGCTGCTGGGCCTGCTGTGGTGCGAGGTGCTGTGGCGGCAGCGCCGGGCGGCGGCGGCGGCGGCGCGGCGGCGGCGGGGCGGCGGCGGCGGCGGCGTGGTCGGGTGTGGCGAGGCTGCCGCTGCTGCTGACGCGGCCGCGTGCGGGCTGGAGGCGGGCTGCTGCTTCGGGTTGAGCGCGGCGGCGGCGCGCACAGGTGCGCGGAGCGGGGGTGGGGTGGGGGGGGGGGGTTGCGGGAGTATTGTATCTGCATGTGCTCATGTGTGTGTGTGTGTGTGTGTGTGTGTGTGGTGTGTGTGTGTGTGTGTGTGTGTGTGTGTGTGTGTGTGTGTGTGTGTGTGTGTGTGTGTGTGTGTGTGCCTGCGAGCTATGGGGTGTACGTGTGTGTGTGCCTGTGTAGAACAGCCACGTGCGTTGATGAATGTGTGCAGCCTGATGTGCTGGGGCAAGTCTCTCGCGGGCTGCTGCTCTGATGTCACTCTGTGTGCGTCTGCCTTTGTGCTACAATTTTCACCGCTTGTGCGTGCAGTTGCGTGTGCGATTGCGCGTGTGTGCCCGTGCGTGCGTGCATCACTCAGTGATGCAGGCTGCGTGTGCGCTGTGCGTGCATGCGCTGTGTGCGCGCGTGCTGTGCGTGCAGATGCCATTGTGTTGGCATCTGCAAAGCTTGTGCGTGTGCGTGTGCGTGTGCGTGTGTGCGGGGCATGCCTGTGTGTGTGGGTTTGCGTCTGCGTATGCGCGTGCGCATGCCTGTGCAAGTGTGTGTGCATGTGCGTGTGCGGTTGCCTGGCCGTGTGCGTGCGCGTGCGTGCATGCGTGCGCGCACGTGTTCTCGTGTGCGTGCGTGCGTGCGTGCGTGCGTGCGTGCGTGCGTGTGTACATGTCTGCGTACATGACTGCATGTGGGCGTATGCGCGTGCGTCGTGCATGCGCTGCGCGCGCATATGCATGTGTGTTGGCATCTTCACTGCCTGTGTGTGGGTGTGCGTATGCGTGTTGTGTGGGCGTGTGCATGCGCGCGTGTGTTCTTGTGTGTGCGTGCATGTGTGTGTGAGCGTGCACCCCTGTGCACGTCTTTTGTGTGCACGTCCAAGTCAATGTGCCTGCGCACATCACTGGGTGTGCGCTGGGCGTGCATGCGCTGTGTGCGCGCGCGCTGTGCGTGGGTATGCACCTGTGTCGGTATCTGCACTGCTTGTGCGTGCGCGTGGGGCGTGTGCGCGTGTGTTTGTGGGTCTGAGTATGAATTTGTGTCCGCGCGCGCGTGGCTGTGCACGTGTGTGTTTGTGCGTGGCCGCGTGCGGTTGCGTGGCCGCATGCATCTCGTGTAGGCGTGCGTGCGTGCGTGCTCGTGCGCGCGTGCATGTGTTCATGTGTGCATGTATGTCTGCGTGCACGGATGTGCACGTGTTTGTGTGCTCGTCCATGTTCATGTGCCTGCGTACATCACTCAGTGATGCACGCTGCGTGTGCGCTGTGCGTGCATGCGCTGTGTGCGCGCGCGCTGTGCGTGCAGATGCCATTGTGTTGGCATCTGCAAAGCTTGTGCGTGTGCGTGTGCGTGTGTGCGGGGCATGCCTGTGTATGTGGGTGTGCGTCTGCGTATGCGCGTGCACATGCCTGTGCAAGTGTGTGTGCATGTGCGTGTGCGGTTGCCTGGCCGTGTGCGTGCGCGTGCGTGCATGCGTGCGCGCACGTGTTCTCGTGTGCGTGCGTGCGTGCGTGCGTGCGTGCGTGCGTGCGTGTGTACATGTCTGCGTACATGACTGCATGTGGGCGTACGCGCGTGCGCCCTGCATGCGCTGCGCGCGCCTATGCATGTGTGTTGGCATCTTCACTGCCTGTGTGTGGGTGTGCGTATGCGTGTTGTGTGTGCGTGTGCATGCGCGCGTGTGTTCTTGTGTGTGCGTGCATGTGTGCATGTGTGTGTGAGCGTGCACCCCTGTGCACGTCTTTTGTGTGCACGTCCAAGTCTATGTGCCTGCGCACATCACTGCGTGTGCGCTGGGCGTGCATGCGCTGTGTGCGCGCGCGCTTTCCATGGGTATGCACCTGTGTCGGCATCTTCACTGCTTGTGCGTGCGCGCGGGTGTGTGCGCGTGTGCGCGGGGCGTGTGTGTGCGCCAGCACGTATGTGATGGTGTGCTTGTGCATGTGCGCGTGCGATTGCGTGGGCGCTTGCGTGCGCATGCGCGTGCGTGCGCGCGCGCATTTGGTCTCGTGTGTGCATGCATGTGTGCATGTGTGCGCGGGCTCGCTGTTATGTGTGTCTTCGTGTGTGCGTGCATGTGTGTAACCCTTGCGCATCTCACTGCATGTGCGCGTGCGTGTTGTGCGTCCGCCTAGAGTTGTGCTACAATGTCCACTGCTTCTGCGTGCATGCGTGCGTGCGTGAGTGCGTGTGTCTGTTGTGCATGTGTGTGCATGCGTGTGGTTGTGGTTGCATGTGCGCGTGCGTACATTTGTAGGTGCGGACTTGTGTGTGCATGCGCGCGTGTTTCTTTATGTGCGCATGTGTGTGTGCGTCATGCGCGTATCACTGAATCTGTGCGTGCGTGCGTGTGGTGTGCATCGTGTGCATGTGTTCTAGCATCCTCATTGCTTGTGTGTGTGCGTGTGCGTTTGCGGTTGCGCCGGCATTACGTGTGCATGCGCGTGCGGCTGTGCGTGTTTGTATCTGTGCGTGTGCTTGTGCATCCACCAGCATCTGCGTGTGCATGTGTGTGCGCGTACATCACTGCGTGGGGTGCGCGTGCGTGTGCATGCACGGCTGCGTACAATATGACAATCAGAAAGGCGCAGTTGTGTATGTGCGTGTGCGTCTGCGCATGTGCGTGCGTGCCTGCGTGCAGTGCAGGGTCGCGTGGTGTTTGCGCAGTGCAGGGTCGCGTGTGCTTGCGCAGTGCAGGGTCGCGTGGTGTTTACGTGCGGGCGCGGGGTGCAACGGGAGGCATGCGTCCTCATGGGAGACCGTAACAATCCGGCGTGGAGCACCCTACAGCGAAATCATATATGTTCCTAGTATACATCCTATATATAAGTCCTATATATCCTATCTACATCGAGATCTTGCTCGGGTACTCATCGTGTTAGGGGTTCCCGTCACACGGGGGCCGGCGGGGCGTGGGGGTGCGCGTGCAGGGACAAGCGGCTGCCATGCATGCAGCAGCACACCACTATGCGCTGAGCGAATGCATCCAAGCGCGCATTCCGCAAGCCACCATTATGCGTGCGTGTGTGCGTGTGCGTGCGCGTGGGTGTGGGTGTGGGTGTGGGTGTGGCCGCGTGGCTAGGTGGTGTGTGTGTGTGTGTGGGGGGGGGGGGGTTGACAAGGAGGGGGGGCGAGGCATGGGGGCTGGGGTGTTCATGCATGCATGTCTGCGCGCACATGTGCTGTACGTGCATGCGCATTTGTGCTAGCATCATCACTGCGTGTGCGTGTGCGTGTGTGTGCGTGCGTGCGTGTGTGTCTTTGTGCCTGCGTGTGCGCGCGCGTTTTACATGTGCATGCGCGCGTGTACGTACGGGGGTGCGTGCAGGCGTGCCCGCGTGCGTGCGCATCTGTGCGTAAATGTGTGCGCGTACGTGTGCATGTGCATCTGCGCGCGTGCGCGCGGGGGGGTGCGTGCGGGGCCGCGTGTCGCGTGCGGGGGACTGGCGGCTGCCCGTGCAAAAACAAGCGGCTGCCATGCATGACTCAGCACACCACTATCCGGCATGTGGTCGTGTCTAACCGCGCACTGCACAAGCCACCTGTGCATGCGGGTGCATGCGGGTGTGGGTGTGGGCGCGGGCGGGGGGGGGGGGGGCTGCGTGCACGTGTGCGCCTGCCTGTGCTGTGTGCGCGTGCTGCGTGTGCATTTGTGCTGCCACCTTCACTGCTTGTGCGAGTGCCTGTGCGTGTGCATGTTTGTTTGCGCGTGCGCGTGTGGCCGCGTGTTTACACTATGCGCCGTGCAAAATCACTTTCCAACCGCGCACTGCGCAAGCTACCATGCGCGTGCGTGCGTGCGCGCGTGCGTTGGGGTAGCTCCGATTTTTATCAATTTTATGCATGCAGTCGAGTGTGTGCATCGGTGTCCGGCAGTCAGCGGTGGGGTTTGTGTGCGTGTTGCACAGCCGACATCAAGCAGTTGTCAACAGTCTTGCCAAGACCACAAGCGGGCTATGCATGGGGACCTGCCGTGGAGTCTCTGTGGGCGTGCAATTCGCCAGTCACGCACTGCGAGCATGCCTGCTGCTGCTGCCGCCGCCGTCTGCACCTGTCCAAGTCGCTGGACTGGGCGCTGGTGCCGCTGGGTGGTGCTGCCAGCCGGCTTTCCTTGTGTCAGACAGCAGTTGCACAGTCAAACAAGCCTGCTGCTGCTGCTGTCGCCTCTGCAGGCTTCCAGCTGTCCATCTGATCAGGCTGGCTGTTTTGTTGTCGCAGGGGTGCCTGACGGTCGGTGTGCCTTGTGCTGCAGCGCTGATGCTCAGCCAGCTGAACAGTGCCGCTGCTGCTGCTGCTGCTGCAGGCTTCCAGCTGTCCAAGCCGCTGGGCTGGCTGCTTGCGCCGCTGGGCGTGGCGGCCAGCCTGTGCCTGACCAGCAGCGGCTTTGTGCTGCAGACGCGCGGCTTCAAGCACGGCTCGGCGCTGGTGGTGTGCACGACAGCGGCAGCAGCCAGCATCGTGGCGGGTGCGTGGGCGGGACGTGGGGCCGTGTGGCTTTGTGCAGAGTGAGGGTGGGCACGGGTGGACCCAGCCACTACCAGCCAGCATTGCGGCATGTGCGTGCACAGCTCCCGGGCAGCGACGCGGCGTGGATGTGGCAGCGGGCTGTAGTGGGGGGCGCGGCGGTGGTGTGCACCCTGGCTTCCAGCGCGGCTCAGCACTGCACAGGCAGCGACAGCAGCGGTCACTGGCGGCCTGCCCTGACGCACGTGCACACGTGTGGCGGCCAAGCGGGGGCTGAAGCACATTTCCAGAGTTCCTGCCTCGGCGCATTCATGGTTGCGGAGTTCAGGGCAGCTGGCTTGGCGCCCGCGATGGCGCTCGACGCAACACTTCAAGCGCTGCACTGCATGATGTTATGTAAAGTCCACCAGCGATGCAAAGGAGCCTTCCGGCGACATGGCACGTGCTGCTGCTGCTGATGATGCCAACAGGCATGCTGCCAAGGCTGCTGCCAGGTTCTCCCTCACCTCGCCTCACTCCACCTCACTGCTGCCGCCGCTGCCGCTGCTGCTGCCGCAGGCGTGCTGGTCGGGCTGGTTGGGCTGCTGCCAGGTGCTCCCTCACCTCACCTCACGGCTGCCGTCGTTGCCGCTGCTGCTGCTGCTGCCGCAGGCGTGCTGGTCGGGCTGGTCGCGCTGTCGGAGCCGCTGCCGGCCTCGCCCCCGCTGAGGCTGCTGCTGCTGGCCAGCTGGGCGGCCACCGCCTGGGGCGTGGCCAGCATGGCGGGCAGCGCGGGCAACAGCGTCAGCACCGCCGTCATACTGGCGGCGGTGCACGCCAACGGCAGGCAGGGCGCGGGCCACCACAGCAGCAGCAGCGGCAGCGGCCGCATGCAGGCCGTCGGCCGCGAGCTGCTACTGCTGCTGCCGCGGGGGGCGCGGCTGCTGCTGCTGCCAAAGCGCGTCCGGCAGTGGCTGGGCCGCAGCGGCAGCAGCAGCGGCAGCAGCCCTGTCGGGGTGTGGCGGGCGCTGCTGGGTGGCGCTGCGGGCAAGCCCGGCAGCGGCAGCGGCAGCGGCAGCGTGGATGGTCTGCAGCAGCAGCAGCAGCAGCAGCAGGGGCTTGCGCCTGGGGCTGCTGCTGCTGCGGCGAGTCTGCCGCTGAGCGGCAGCGCGCCTGACTTTGCTGCTGTGTTGGCTCCCTTGGGGGGTGCTGTGAGGGGATAGCGCATGGAGGCCGCGTTTTTTTAAATGTGTGCGGGCTGCTACGAGGAGCTGCAAGGAGCCTGCACGGGCCGTTGGAATTGGCCGTACGAACTGGGCTTTCTCTCGGCGCCTGTGGGGGGTGCTGTGAGGGGCTCGCGCATGCAGGCCCCATGCCTCGTTACGTTGCTGATCATGTTTGTGTGTGTGCCCCAGCAGCAGCAGAGCTGTGTGGGGGGGGCTCGGAGGGGCCCGCGCAGCAAGTCCCCGCATTCTCTTCATGTGTGCAGGCTGCTACGAGGATCATGCAGTGGAGATGCACGGGCTCCAGCAGCAGCAGCAGCAGTGTTGTGTTGTGTTGAAGCTGGGCTGCTGCTGGGGTCGTGAGGTGGTCGGGCGGTCTGGGCTTGCACGCACGCACATGCAGTACGCATACGCGCCCGGACAGTTGCTGTGCGGGGTCCTCTCAGTGAGTCGGTGCTGCGGGAGGCTGGCGCTGGGAGGCTGCTGCTGTTGTGTGTGCGGGGCGCTCTGTGTGCTGCTGTGTGCTGCTGCTGCTGTGTGTGTGTGGAGCTGCGAGGAGCATGCAGAGGGTATGCATGGGTTCCACCAGCAGCAGCAGCAGCAGCAGGGGGTGCGGGGTGCTCTGCGGGACTGCGAGAAGCCCGCAGAGGGTAAGCACGGATTCCAGCAGCAGCAGCAGCAGCAGCAGCAGCAGGGGGTGCTGGGTGCTCTCGGAGCTGTGAGGAGCCCGCAGAGGGTACGTATGCATGATGCGGGCCGGTCATGCGATACAGCCAGGAGGCGTGCGGAAAGCACAGCGCCTTTGCTCTGGTGCGGTGCCGTCACAGAAGGCAACACTTGCCGGCTTGCAGCTGTTCGTGACAGTGTCAGGTTGGACCCGCAAGCAGGGCGCATGGTTGGCTGATGGCGTGGCAGCACCACCGCCACGCCCATGTGCTGCGGCTGCCGCATTGCCGTTATGTGACTATTATATTTGTGCTTCGAGGGGGCAGATGTTGCCGGCATCGCTGTTTGGCGTGCACGCTCGTATGCTGCTGCAAAGCTGTACACAGTGCGGGTGGACATGGGGGGATTCACATTGTTCTGCATGCTAGCGCTGTTTCCCTTCACACTGCGGTCCCGGCCATGCCTTAAGCCCGAGGCGTGTTGCGTTGCACAGCTGCAGTGCGTCGTTGCAACTCTGTTGCTGCGCCACTGCTCATTTGCGACCTGTGCACCGCCAGCTTGAGGGGCACTGACGGTGCCACCACCGCCAGCCAATTCAACATACAACCCTGCTGGACTCAGTGGTTTCAGTGGATTCAGTCAGCTGGATTCAGTTGATTCGATTGATTCAGTGGATTCAGTCAGCTGGATTCAGTGGATTCAGTGCGCAACTGTTGCAGGACTCTGCTATGCTACCAGTGTCTAAGCAGTTGAGCAATGGTGGCATTGTACAGCAGGGGGCGCCATTCTGCCAACTGCTGCCGCTGTCGCTTTGTGGTTTGCAATGCGTGCTGTTCTCCCCTTCACATGGGTATGGCAACTGACTGTGCTACAGCTGGTGTTGCGTAGTCATTCGCTGCTGCGTGATTGATGGCGCCAATGGCAGTGCTGCCAGTCCTGATCCCGTGTACTGCCCGTGTAGGCTCCTGATGCCTGATGTCACTCTGTGGCTTGCGTTTTCATAAAAGCACAGCAACTAACTTGCAGTCTTCCTGCAGAGAAGACCGTGTTGTGTGCTCTGCGTACTGTGTCAGCGTTGAGGTTCACGCTCATTGCGAAAGATGCGCCATCCCTGCATAGCACACAGCACAGCAGCGGTGCTGTGGCACAGTAGCACCTGGTGCTCCTGCAGCCCTCGACTCATCCGCAACATTTTCAAGTGAAATGATCCTGCCCAAATCGTTTCGAAAATCGCCATGGCCAAGCGCAGCTTCGCAGAGTTCGCAGCGGAGAGCGACCCCACCTTGACAGTGATCACGGCAGATGGAGGGCGCATACCGGCACACTACGACGTGAGTCCTTGCCGTTACACCCAGGTCACGGTATGCGGGTGTGGTTGCCCATAGAACATGCGCTTGTGGCGAAGCTCTGCAGAGCAGCAGTGTCCACTGCAGGCAGCACCACAGCCATCTCTCAAGCAAGCTACATGCATTTTGGAGCAAGAACAGACTGTATAATTCAGAGAGTTTATGCTCACGCAAGGTATGGAATGGCGCTGCAGGTGCTGCGGCTGGTGTGCAGCTGCCTGCGCGACGCTCCTGCAAGCGACACCTGGGACCTGAGCAGCCTGCTGGTCGACGGCGGCCCAGTCAGCCAGGAGACCGTGATGGCAGTGTTAGAGGTGCTGTACAGCAGCATGTGGGCTCTGGGGTTCGAGGCGGAAGAAGCCGCAGGGCAGTACAGCCTGGCGCAGCTGCTGGACATGCTGCTGTTTGCAGACGCGGTGGGCTGCAGCAAACACGCCCTCAACCAGCTTGCAGGACTCCTGGGCAGCAGAGCACGGGCAGCGCTGGAGGTCGCGGTTACAGCTGTTGCAGCTAGCAGCAGCACTGCTGCTGGCGGTGGGGAGGCAGCTGTTACAGGCGCCAGTGCAGGCGCGGCCGCAGGCAGTCCCGCTGGGACAGAATCAACGAAAGCGGTTGTTGATGCAGCAGGCAGCAGCACAGTACCCGTGTGCCTGCGCTTGACTGGGTGGTTTGTTCTTGATGACGAGCCCGCGCTATCTGGGCAGCGCAATCAGCGCAAGCTGCTGAAGGAGCGCACCGCAACTGGGGTGTTTGTGCGGAAGAAGAACCAGCGCCTGGAGCTGCAGCAGGCGCAGCAGCTGCAGCAGCAGGTGGCGCAGCAGCTGGAGGCGCTGCTGTTTGTGGGGTTCAAGCTGGACCTGCAGCAGCTGCTGCAGCCGGCGCTGCACTTCCTGCGCGCCAACGCGGAGTCATTGCGGCTCCCGACACAAGGCAGCCCCACGGCCGTCTTCTCCTTGCGTGTGCTTGCGGCGGCGAGCGGCGCAAGCGGGGCTGAGCTGCTGTCTCGGGCGTGCCTGCAACAGCCGCTGGGACTCGGCTGCGGCATAGGCAGCATGTTTGGAGATGTGGAGTACAAGGCAGTGGCCCCAGCTGCCACCCGGGATTCCATCATGTTTGAAGCCACGCTGCAGCACGATCTGTACACATACAGGCAGGGGATGCGCGTGCTCGTGAAGTTCGACGGCAACGGCGAGTTGTTGGTGGTCTGCCCTGCGTCTCGTGCCGTGCTCAACCTTTCGTATGGTGTGGTGCTGAGGCCTGAGCAGACCTTCAAGTTGCGCAGCTGACGCAGGCAAATGCCCATGCTGCTGCGTTGGCGTGGTGTCGAGTCCTAGCCTTGATCGTCATGCAGAGCAATCTAGGATTCTGGGTGTGCATGCCATAGGGTCTGCCTGTTGTCACCGCAGTTGTGCAGCGGGCAGCTGCTGTGCATTTGGTGCATGTGCATGCTGCACCTGCTATGCACGCCGCATAACTTGCCGTGTGCGTGCCCGATAGTTTGGTGTCCCATCACAAGCCATGTGTCTGTCCAAGCGTCCACTGTGATAATACCACGGTGCCTTTTGCCAATTGCATGCCGGCAGTGTTGCATGTATGTTTGCCGCCTTGCGCGGCCATGCACTATACATTGAGAAGTGGCAGCTGTGATGTAGCGTGGCGTGCAACAGTTTGGCTGGTGGAACGTCCACTTGGATGACAGGATGGATGTTACACAACCGGAACATCGCCCGTTGTTTTGCCCCAATGACAAGCTCATTGGGCAACCACAATCAATGCATCCAGCGGGGCACTACAGTGCGTACAGCCAGCATTGCTCACGGTTGGCAATGCACCGTTGCACAAGGGATGGCTCTGCTTCGCTTCTGCAGCTGGGTTAGAGTGCTGCTGCTTATTACTTATGGCGGCTTCCTTGCCTGCGCATGCGCTGCACGGGGCCATCCGCATTGCCGGGCCGCCAGAAGTGATCAGTGGCCCACTTCCGGGCTGCTGCTGCCAGGGGTAGGGAGCAGCTTGCTGCCGGGCTGCCGGGCTGCTGCTGCCAGGGGTAGTGAGCAGCCTGCTACTGACTACCGCTAAGACTTTGTAGATTGATGGATTAGGTGGTTGCCCAATGAGCCTATCATTGGCTCCATAACGGGCGATGTTCCCGTCGTGTAACATCCAAACTGTGACTAAATTCACGGTATTATGTTGTGAGGACGGGTGCTGCCAGGGGTAGGGAGCAATACAGTCGCGGTATGATTGCTTGATCATCAAGTCATCATGATGACGCTTGCTGCCAGGCAAGCTTGCTTGGGAGTGAGCAGTACATGCACGTTATCATGAGTTAATGACAGTTGCTGCCAGGGGTAGTGAGTAGTCCAGTTGCGGTAACATTACGTTTTGGGCTTTGCTGCCAGCACCGTGTAGAACAGGTAGTCCGCAGCACAGTCACAGATTGGATGTTAAACAACGGGAGCATCGCCCGTTTTTTTGAGCAAATCACAGGCTCATCGGTCAACCAGTCACATTGTTGCAACTTGATGACGGTTGGATGACGGCTGCCAGGGGTAGTGAGCAGTACAGTCACCGTGACGGTATCATGACTTGATGACGGTGACTGCCAAAGGCCTTGACTGCCTAGGTCGTGAGCAGTATAGTCACGGTATCATAACTTGATGACGGTTGCTGTCAGGGGTAATGAGCAAAATAGTAACGGTGTCTTGACTTATCGGCGGTTGTTGCTAGGGGTAGTGAGCAGTACAGCCACGGTATATTGACTTAACAACGATCGTTACTTAGGCTAGCAAGCAGTACAAATAATGTATGGTAACTTGATGACGGCTACTGCTGGGGTTAGCAAGCAGTACAGTCAAGGTATGATGACTTGATGACAGTTGCTGCCAGGGGCAGTGAGCAGCATAGTCATGGTATGATGACTTGATGAAGGTTGCTGCCAGGGGCAATGAGCAACACAGTCATGGTATCATGCCTTGATGACGGTTGCTGCCAGGGGAGTGGGCAGTATGAGAGAGAGAGAGAGAGAGTAGTTACACGTGGGTCAAGTCACCATCTTAGATGGTATGAGCCACACCACCCCAAATAAGCACGGTGTCAAAGCGTGATAGAAAAAAGATGAGCGCACAATACAGCAGGTTGTGTCCTTCCAGATACATGCAAAGTCGTTCAGAGTATGCATTAAGTATATCCGCGGCATTGTACCAGCACAACCCGGTCCTGCGGCACTACCGTTAACGGTAGTGACAACGTTATCATGACAACGGTAGTGATCACTACCGCAGTGAGTCACTGCCAGCGTCTGGTCCTTGCAATCCCGTGCCTCTGGTCCCTGCAATCTGGCCCCGTGCAGTGCAGGGGTTGCATGTAAAAGAACGGATTTAACGGCTCCTGGGCTCCAGGTAAATGCAGAACGACATACCTTGCATGTACAGCACGGACCGTACGAAACAGCCCCTGCGGTACATCTGGTCCCTGCAGTCCGGTCCCTGCACCCCGTGCATGTTCAGTGCACCAACCACTGTCGTACACGCTGAGTCTGAGGCCAACACCCAAGCAAGCAATTTCGAGAGATTGTGCACAGGAGGCGCTACCAACTTGACTGTGCAGTGCCTCCTGGTTAACAGCTGTTTGCCCAGGTGGTCCTCCTTGGTACTTTGGAACTAGCTAGTTTGCCCAGGTGGGCCTCCTTGGTACTTTGGAACTAGCTAGTTTGCCCAGGCCTCCTACTGGCTGGCCGGCCTCCTTGTACTTTGGAACTAGCTAGTTTGCCCAGGTGGGTCCTCCTTGGTACTTTGGAAACTAGCTAGTTTGCCCAGGTGGTCCTCCTTGGTACTTTGGAACTAGCTAGTTTGCCCAGGTGGTCCTCCTTGGTACTTTGGAACTAGCTAGTTTGCCCAGGTGGTCCTCCTTGGTGACTTTGGAACTAGCTAGTTGCACCATGTGAAAGCAGCAACACTGCATCCTCTGACGTCACCTCAGGCTAGGGGGGACACAGCGCAGGAAAAAGCAGAACCCCTGAACCCTCATGCAAGACTGCTCAGCCTGGGCAGCAAAACGGTGCATGATTAGTTGTGCACGTGCCACATTGCCAAGATACCAGACACTCATTACAAAGTAGGGCCATGCCTACCCACTAAAGAGCCAAACAAGACTCATCGGGTTCCACAACACCATGGTGTTTGCTGATCCGGTGCCCATTGATGCTGCGTATATGCCATTTGACGCCAGTCACAATTACTTGTCCAGCTTCAGGTTTGCTACATCAGCATGTTTGGTGCCAGCAGCCAGAGGTCAGTGCCAATGGCCTCTGGCTGCTGCAGTCCAACATGCTAATGCAGCAAACCTAAAGCTGGACAAGTAACTGGAGGAGGGGCCGCTGGCACGGCACCATGCGGCTGTTGGCGCCGAACCATGATGTTGGCCGCAGGGCTGCTGACACAACACCATCTTGTTGGCGCGTGCCTGCTGGCGCCGCACTATGATGTTGACTGCGCGGCATCATGATGTTGGCTGCGCGGCAACTGGCGCCGCACCATGATGTTGGCCGCGCGCCTGCTGGCGCAACACCATGATGCTGACCGCGCGGCTGTTGGCTTAGCACCGTGATGTTGGCCGTGCGGCTGCTGGCGCAGCATCATGATGTTGGCCGCGCGGCAACAGGCGCCGCACCATGATGTTGGCCGTGCGACTGCTGGCGCAGCATCATCTTGGCCGCGCTGCGTCTGGCCCCATGATGTTGGCCGCATGGCGGCCGGCGCAGCACCATGATGTTGGCCGCGCGGCTGCTAGCGCGGCACCATGATGTTGGCCGCGTGCCTTCTGGCGCGGCATCATGATGTTGGCCGCGTGGCGGCCGGCGCCGCATCATGATGTTGGCCGCATGGCGGCCGGCGCAGCACCATGATGTTGGCCGCGCGGCTGCTAGCGCGGCACCATGATGTTGGCCGCGTGCCTTCTGGCGCGGCATCATGATGTTGGCCGCGTGGCGGCCGGCGCAGCAACATGATGTTGGCCGCGCGGCGCGCTGGCGCGGCAACATGATGTTGGCCGCGTGGCTACTGGCGCGGCACCATGATGTTGGCCGCGTGGCTGCCGGCGCGGCACCATGATGTTGGCCGCGTGGCTACTGGCGCAGCACCATGATGTTGGCCGCGCGGCTGCTGGCGCGGCACCATGATGTTGGCCGCGTGGCTGCTGGCGCAGCACCATGATGTTGGCTGCGCGGTTGCTGGCGCAGCACCATGATGTTGGCTGCGTGGCTACTGGCGCAGCACCATGATGTTGGCCGCGCGGCTGCTGGCGCGGCACCATGATGTTGGCCGCGTGGCTGCTGGCGCAGCACCATGATGTTGGCTGCGCGGTTGCTGGCGCAGCACCATGATGTTGGCTGCGTGGCTGCTGGCGCCGCACCATGATGTTGTCCCCGCTGCGTCTGGCGCAGCATCATGATGTTGGCCGCGTGGCGGCCGGCGCAGCACCATGATGTTGGCCGCGCGGCTGCTGGCGCGGCTTGTCGGTGGCACCGTGCTGCATGCCCAACCGCCCCGCTGGCATGGTGCCTCAGTTGTGGACCTTGTGCCACGGTCTGCAACATTGTTGACACAAGCAACTGCGTCCTGCAATGCAAGCTGCTTCCGAAGAGTACGAGCCACACAAGCTGTTGTTGAGCCCCGCTAAGGAGCGTCAAACGTTTGCAACCCCCGCTTGTGAGTGTTCAGCATCTGACCAAGTACCGGTATATCATGATGTGGGCCTGCCACATAGCACATGTATGTTTCACATGCATTGTACATTGTGCAAAAATGCAAGGACCAGAGCCAATTGTGCTGCAACTGCAGACATGTGCAGAGACACAGCGCTGCACGCATGCAAAGGAGTGTGTACATAGGCATTTCATTGACTGCAAGTTGCATGCATTGCCCAGTTGTCTCGGCAATCAAACTTGGTCAATGGCTGGCTGGGCTGCCATAGTCATGTTCAACCACAGCACATTAATGTGCTGAAGTTCAAGAGCCATACACAGTGGATAGGTTATGGGTGGCTCTTGACGGTCAGGAGAAACGTGCCACGTTAATTGCCCGGGGCGACACTGCACCACAGCCTCGCATCCATGGTATTTTTGGTTTCTTGGCATCAATGCAAGGTCATCATCATGATGATCAGCGCTGTGAGCGGGGGTGTCCAGCACAACATGCATATGGCCATGCAGTGCAACATGGAGCACTAGTAGCTGTGGCATGACGGATTCCTCTGGTGGATTGTGTTACTTGATTTCATTGCCGTGCACGTGTGACAACTGATGGCCGGCTGGCCAGCCCCATGGGGAGCCATGATGCCGCGGTCATTCAACGTCCTCTCGCACAAAGAACGTCACATCAGTGATGGTGTACGCCACGTCCATGTGCGCCATCCCTGCTGCTGGCTGCCAGCGTCCAAACTAGTTGTCCCATCAATAGTGTTGGCTCATGTAACCCAGGTGTGTTTAAAGAATGGGCGTTCCAGCTGGCTGGCATGTAACACATGTGTCACAAGAGGGCACGGTGACTCGAACATGCGTCAGTGACACGGGCGGCGGCGGCCAGCTCATCATTAGTATTGCGCAGCAGCACAGCTCAACATGCAAAACCCTGCAGGTCTCCGACTTGCAAGGACACTTTGCAGTTGCGTACAGCTCTTGCACAGCAGCATGCTGAGCAGCATGCTGAGCAGCATGCCTGGCAAGCATGTCCACATATGCAGTGCTGTCACATTATGCATCATGTGTTGTGGTGATGTCCGAAGTCATGACACCTGAACTCTTACCGTTCGACGTCGAGCAGCAGTGAAGATATCCAGGTATTGGTAACAGCCACGGTGCTGCCGCGCCCCTTCTTTCATGCAGGGTGTCCCCCTTCTTTGTCGCGTTATCGCAGTACATTGTTGCATGCTGCAAAACAATGACAGCAGGCAGGTGTGGTCCTGCCGGCAGTACTGGCAGGAGTGTGCAAAGCATTCTGGAGAAGGCCCATCACGCCAGGTTGAGTGTTGCTGCTCTCTGCTACACGACAAACAATGCACAACACACACATATACCTGGTCTGCATTGTGATATTTAGCGGTGTGCTGCACGCGTATCATCGGCATCGTACTACCCGCCTGTCGACGGCTGACGTCATCATGCAGGTGTCACCAGTGTGGTGCAGGTGACATCCCAGTGGTTTGCCCTTATGTGGAAGCAGATCAGCGTTATCAGCATGCAAACTCTTTTCGAAAGGTTTATGTTCTATTTGCTCAATGCTGTGCAGCCATGCGAGCCATTATGCAGAATTCAGCCTTGCTGATCATCAGTGGTCTCGCTCATCAAACGTCGGCGACCACATGTAGTTTATCAAGAAAACACAAGAAAGCACAAATGTTGAAGCTGAAACACGCAGACATGAGCACCCAGCCTTGTCCGGCCTTCCTGCAGTACATTTGTTAAGTCTGAGCTCGCCGAGTGTGAACGCAATCAGAGGCCGTTGGCAGCGCAGACATGTGTCTCGATGAAAAACGGATCAATTACGACGCATTAATGATAGTTACAAACATAACACGCATGCGCGAATCATTTGATGCTGTTTGAGGCAGGGTGCTGCGCGCCAGTTCTGCGCTAACAACTTATTACGACAGCATTAATCCTTAAGCTGAACCTATTGCAGCAAGTGGCAGCCTTTCAAGACAGCTCGTGAGTTTCCAAGCTGGGCAGAGGATTGCAGAGAGGCGAGTATCAGGCTGCTGCAATGATGAACACCTACATCAAAAAATGTTTGCTATCATAATGAATGCTTAAATTTGTATGCTTCGGCTCCAACCACCCTCCTGTAGCTTTGTGCGTCAGCAGGCCGGCAGTGTTTGCCGCGAGCAGCAGCTGCTGTGACCTTGCATTGTTTAAGTCTGAAGCATGTTCATCCATCTAGCGTGCCCTCGTGCGGATCCCTGCCGCTGCACCGGACCACTGAAAGAATGCGTGCCTGGGCGGGCGCGTACAGCCCGCCCCTGTGCATCCGAAACCCAGCCCGGCTGCCGTGCTCCGGTCGCAGCTGCACGCAGCCAGCTACCTCCGCCTCTTGCAGGCTTGCGGGGCCTGCGAGGACAGCAGCGGGGATGAGCAGCAGCATGTGACCAGCCAGCTCATGCTGAGACAACCCATGCACCTTGTTGATCCTCCTGCAGCAGTGCTGCACAACCGATGCACCACC